>JAVXUP010001753.1:0-196166 GCA_033070095.1 Escallonia herrerae | reverse complement strand
GCTAGTGAGCAACTGTCATAAGCGTAATCAAATCACAAACTGGAAAAGTCCAACGCTATAAAAACTTACTCTCGATAGTAGGGAGCTCCATTGGATCGATTCTTGCATAATTCTAAAAAGAATATGGCACAAATTGAGTGGATTAATTCTTCAATAAATAATTCCCAAAAGAGGAGCTTGTGGTACGATTTTGCCATGCTATATAAAAGCTTTGTTTTTTGGCCTATACTTCTTGAGCTAAGAAACCACTTCGGCTTAAACAAACACACATATAAATTTTGGCCCCTTTCACCAAATCATGAGAAAAATGGAGCAAAAAGATGGGAAATTTTTTTTCATTGGAGTTTGTTTAATAGTTTGAATGCAAAAAAAAAAAAAAAGAGTGGAAATGAAGGATTAGACCAAAAATAGAAAAACCAAACAACCAAATGTCGCGTTAGTTAAAGTGAGAAAGGGCATATTGTACACCACATGCCATCAAATCAATGATCATGGGAATCTGTGTATAGTATGGCCACTATGCATCCTTGAAGCATAGTTTCGTAATAATACTGGGTCACTAAATGACATAGGACCACAACATTTATTTCAAGCAAGGGCAAATAAGTTAAGGCAACGCCGGTGAACAACCTCAAAAGCCACAAAGAAGCTTCTGATCGTAGTATTATATCTTCACCCGTACTAATAAAAGGATCATCTTATGAGCGAAGATATCCCCAAGGAAAAGCCAAATAACTGTGGCATGCTCTAGCTTCACGTTGATGGCATGTGAAAATGTGATTCCATTTTCATTCCATCTACTGAAAAGAGGTTTGACACCTTAGAGTCACCCAGGGTAGAATTAAAGCTTGAGGGGTCGCCAAAGCTCTAACAAGGACTTAAAATGCCTTACTGCATGCTCCAACTTGGTTTGAATGACGTGCCTTAACGCGTGCCACTTGGGATAAGTCAAAAGGCACAAGTTTGGAACCTGAGAGATTGCCAGGGCAGAGGTGTCCCTTGATGATGATGCGCACGACTGGTTTTGTGATTGGTCCACCTTGTGCCCAACAAGGCATGGAAAGCATAGCTTGAACAGAAGTTGCCTTGATAAGTGAAACCAGACAACGTCTAATGCTTCGTGTGCATGCCAACATAGCCTTACACTTGAGGCGTCTCATTCATCTAATGAAAATTAGGAATGTATAAATGCTTGTCGGAGGTAAATAGAGGGTTAGGTATGCATACATCATGTATAAATTAGTCTTAACAAGTCTTGACTTTCTTAAGATGTATACAGGATGATCCATTTTTTAACCACCACGAATATGGTCTCCTATGCATTCTTTCCCTCCTCAAACCACTACGGCTCTCATTATTTCGTGAGTATTTTAGCCGCTTATCCTATTGCTGCCTCTCTTGGTTCTTATTTGAACCACCACCACAATTGCGGTCACAATATTGGGCATGGAGCAACGCCACTTGCCGATTCATCATCTCCTCGAAGCATTAGTGGTAAGTTAGCTGTCTCTTCTTTTTGTTAATCCACACGGCACCAAATCATGTTAAAACAAGTCTCAACGCTCAAAAAGAAAAGATTTCATCAATTTAAATTATCTCTTGTTGACCATATGGTTGTTGACTTGCCCTTCGATTGCTCCTCGAACAATGTGTCAATAAACATATCTGAACACCTGGTGCTTTCGAAAATTCTAGGTTAATTGATTTTTTATAGTCCAAACTATCTCAATCATCCAATTCGAATTGTTTGTTGTGAAGTTTAGTCCGGTTCAAGAAATTTTAACCCAGATGTCACAGTTAGGATTTTGGTTCAACCCCCAAATGCGATCGTGCTCACCCCTAATTGGTACAGTAATATTCAGAAAAATGAAGGGAAAGGCACGAGAGTGAGATTCACATAAACAAAAAACGGGTAAATATGGAAGAACAAATTTTGGCTGCTATTCGAATTGTAGAAATCTTACTCCAATTTTGTATATAGTACAATTTATAATCGCTAAATGTTTCAAGTGACTTTTCTGTTAATACTTTCAATGACAATTTTGAACAATTTTTTTTTAGCGTCATTAATTAAAAGTTCCTTGAAACATATAACGATCATTAATTGTCGTTATATGAAGGGTAGAAGGAAATGTTTTTTAATTGGGATAGCAGCGAAATTTTTTTCAATATGGTATGACATGAATTTTCAATCCGCTAAGAAGTTCTACCTACCAAATACTTTTTCGTCACTAAATTCGTTAGAGACATCCAAGTTCCCGGTACACGCTGATCTGATCGCACATAACGTAGCACAAATCGGTTTGGCTTTGGCCTGAACTGAAGTGAACAACGCGAGATGGGCTCACCAGCGATCCATCTGAGATCCCCAATCTCTTCCCCTGTCCACCGCCTTCCCACCTTCAGCAAGGACCCCCACCACCACCCCCACCCCCACCCCCACCGCAGCCGCCGCCGCCGCCGCCGCCTCCGCCTCCGCCTCCTCTCCCACCGCCACTCCATCCGCCCTCGACTCCTTCGCCTCCGACCCCATCTTCTCTGCCTTTCTCTCCCCGGACTTTGACTCCACCCGCTTCTCCTCCGCCGCCCTCTCTTCCGGCTCCGCCGCCACCCGTGCCGAGCAGCTCCAGCACGCCATCCGCCTCCTTGAGAAGGAGCTCCGCAACCAGGTCCTCTCCCGCCACCCCGACCTCCTCCGCCAGCTCTCCTTCGTCGCCCACGCCGACTCCGCCCTCGCCTCGCTCCGCTCCTCCGTCTCCACCATCCACTCCTCCGTCCTCCGCCTCCGCCATGACCTCTCAGTCCCCCACCGCCTCCTCCGCTCCCAAACCCTCCAACTCTCCAACCTCCACTCTGCCTCCCTCCTCCTCCAGCTCACCGTCCGCTTCCTCCGCCTCTCCAAGAAGCTCCGTGACGTCATGGCCCCCGCCGAGTCCGATCCGGACAAGCTCGACCTCTCAAAAGCAGCACAACTACACCACGAGATTTTAACTTTATGCAAGGAAAATGACCTCTCCGGAATTGCCGCTGTAGATGACGAGCTCAAATGGGTTTCCGAAGCTGGTCAGAAGCTACGATCCGAGGGAATGCGGGTCTTGGAGAGGGGACTAGAAGGGTTCAATCAGGCGGAGGTTGGGGCGGGACTGCAGGTGTTTTATAACTTGGGAGAGCTGAAGGTGACGGTTGATGGGTTGATTAGCAAGTATAGGAATTTGGGTGTGAAGAGTGTGGGCGCGGTGCTTGATATGAAGGCGATATCGGCGGCTTCGGGCGTTGGGTTTGGGCCGGGAGGGATACAGAGAAGTGGGACCCCGCAGATCGGGGGCGGGGGAAAAGCCAAGGATGCGCTGTGGCAGAGGATGGGTTCCTGTATGGATCAGCTGCATTCAATTGTGGTCGCGGTTTGGCATTTGCAGAGGGTATTGTCCAAGAAGAGGGACCCGTTTACTCATGTGCTGCTGCTTGATGATGTCGTTCAGGTGAGCGATTTTGTGGGTACATTTTTATCTGCTATGCATTTTCTGGTGTGTGTTAGTTCTGCAATGTTATCCCTGTGAGGAACATGCTGATGTGATTGTCACCATATGATGCAAGGCATTATTTTGGAAAGCTCAGAATGCAACAACATTATAAATGCATGATGTTGTATGTTTTTTCCCTCATTCTGCTCAAGTTGTGTTCTTGATGTGTTCTTCTTTTTGTCATAAACAACAATACCACCTTTTGGAATACGATAAGTGAGAGAGTTTGATCTCCTGCAATTTGAAGTGTGATTTCGTCATTTTCTACTGCTGGCATATGCATCTATCTATATGTAAAACATTTTTGGTGGTGAACAAGTAGCCACATTCCCATGGTCGGACCTAATGTGAATTGGAGGTATGCAGAAAGCTAGGTTGTTCATTGTTGAGACTTGAGATTTATCTGATGCTTGCACAAGTGAACTGCTAATTCAAAATCAGATCCACAACCCAGTTTTGCTACCTTATTCCCAAGTATCCTTTTGTAGGCTCAAGAAGGTTTGTCCTGGGTTGGCCTTGGTGCTCATAGATTTTTGTGCTGCGCTATCTCTGTTGGACTCATTGTTACAGCTGTACTATATATCTAGCTGTTCTCTGCTGCGGGTGGAGCCTTTATTGGGAATAGAGGGGGGTAAATTTTTCTATATTACCTTTTTTCAATCCACATAAATAAATTTGACCGTCTCTGTCTAAATTGTCCAACAAGAAGTTAGTCCTGCAGTTGTCAATGGCCTGCATAAGGGAAAATGCGTACGTTAACTAGGGAAGAACCCCCTGGCAGGCTTGGACTATGTTCAGGTTAATAAAAGTTTCACTAGTTGACAAAGTCTGGGAGGCACAGTAGAAAAGTTGTTTACTTGAAAAAGAGGCTTGAGATTTTGGCAGGCAATTCTGACCTTCTCAATACTCAGTAGATTGGTTGTATAGTGAAATTGTGCTGGAGATACTCAGATAAGTTTTTATCGTCTCATAAGGAGCCTCAATTGGGCATTGCTATAAGAAACAATACCGTTCTTGGCAAGAAGTAAATTCGAAGTGTCTAGTTCCACGCCTTCTTTGCTTCTTGTACCAAAACCCTGTAAGATGACTTGATTGCGTAGCAAGCACATTAATTTATGTGGAAACTTTGTGTTTCCCGGGGTTTGGTTTCGACAAGATAACAACATAAAATTGGAATATTCCAAGCTTTATGATGATGAGGATCTGGATCATGTAAAGGTAGGAGCCTGGGAAATATTTGGTGGGAAGAGGGTTAAAATATTTGCAGCTAGGAAGCACCGATGCCTCTTATAGGTCGAGGTATGGTGTCTGACACTTACTGACATCTCGACGCCTCCAGACACATGTCCGACACCTCTTAACGGTGTCGGAATTTATTTATTTATTTTTTAATTACCGGACTTTGTGTTGGACACCTGTTGAAGAAGTGTCGGACACCTCGTGAAGAAGTGTCCACGCCTATGGAACCAAAATACAATATTTCAAATTTATTTAAGGGATAAATCTGTGGTTTTTTGAAAATGAACTTTTAGGCCAAATCTTAGTCAGATCGATCCAGTAAATGGTACCTTCTTCTTTCTCTCTCATCTCTTTCTCTTTTCCTTCTTTTTGTTGCTTAAAGCATCCAAGCTTGCCAGTCTAGAATAAGATAGGTCAGCATCTCCGACCTCATTTACGGACCCATCTGACTATATAAAACCTCTCCTTCATGCCTTTGGTCCCATATCTTTTTTCTTAACTACTCCAATTTTGGTACTGTTGAGACATTCAACTGCTTTCTTGTTACCGACCTTTTTTTCTTGTTACTGTTGAGACTATTTCATGTTACGTGCTTTCTTTTTCCTCCGTTTTGAACGAAATTCAGTTGCTCCAATTGAGATGTCTGTGTATAAATATACATACATGTGTGTGTGTTTGTGTGTGTATATAGAATTAAAATATATTTAAAAATTCAGCGGTGTCGTGTAGTATCCAAAATCTGATTTTTTGAAAATTGCGGTGTCCGGTGTCCCGGTCGGTGTCGGTGTCGGACACGGTATCCGTGTGTCCGTGCTACCTAGATTTGCAAGGTTGACTGCTGTGCTGCATTGGTGATCAATATCCCTGAAGTTATTTTACTTGGGGTGATCTGCCCAATATTCTTCAATAATGTGAATGTGGTATGTGCTTGTATGGAAAATATAAAGGGGCTGGTTGTGTGGCATGAAAGAACTAACACAGGAGTAGTTTTTTTGAGCTTGTTTTACTACAGCAGGTTATTTCCATGCTCTCTTACAGAATATACTGCTGTAATCTTTCTACCGTTCTCATTGTCTTTGACGGGCATACTGGCGAGGAAGTGACCTCAGCAGTAGAAATTGCAATGCATCTTAATTGCCTGGATAACTTTTTGATTGGAGTCTATGCGTGGCCTTCAAGTTATTCAATGGCCAGATGAAGTCGGAGTGGTTAGCTTTCAAGCAGGCTGTTTCGAGAGAAGTTTGAGCGCTACTGTTGCTTGTTTGGATCCTCAAAAAGGCGGCGCAACTGATGTTCGGTATTTTCAAACCATCAGCTTAGTAGGTGGTGGGTACAAACTACTCTCGTAGGTTGTTGGATGCTAGACATAAGTAGGTAATCGCCGGTGTTAT
Source organism: Escallonia herrerae (assembly GCA_033070095.1). Taxonomy (NCBI): domain Eukaryota; kingdom Viridiplantae; phylum Streptophyta; class Magnoliopsida; order Escalloniales; family Escalloniaceae; genus Escallonia; species Escallonia herrerae. Next base: position 190,015 of record JAVXUP010001753.1, on the reverse strand, counting down.
CTCCGTTCCCCAAAATGCGTTTGTTGGGGTACTTCAGATGTTGATGCAGTCCTCATTTGCCAATGAATGTGTTGACTCGAGGGCTATGTCTGGGAGCCTGGATCTTCTATGAATTGGATATGGAAAATGTTCTGGCCACGTGAAGGGAAAATGGAGAGGATGGGATTTGGTCGAGATGGTGGACCGGGATGGATTTCTGCATATCATCAGCTAAATACTCGATTATAGTGATCGGCACTCCCAGCTGGTCTATTTCCCTCTTCTCGAGGCTTTAGGCAAGGTCATTTCTTTCCCCATTTGCCTTTTTAGTTGTCATGACGGCTCTAAGCGGATTGCTGCAACAGGTAGTGTAGGGGGGTGGGGGAGGGTTCTCTTAAAGGCTTTCAAGCCGGTTAAGATGAGATCTACACGGTGGTGGTTTCTCACCTACTATTTGCAGATGAGAACGTTTTGTTTACTAACCCAGACAAAGAACGTTTGTGTCATTTTCGCTTGGTTTACCACTTTGTTCAAAACCTGCTCGCAATTGAAGATTAATAATGCTGAGCTAATTGCTGCTGAAGATGTTCTGAATTTGGTCCTTCTTGCTCATAGTACAGAAAATTCCAAAGAGGAAAGAGACCTGCAAAGCTTCTTTCAACACCAACTATAATGTAGCGTTGTTCTAGCAAGTATATTACACAAATCAACAATTTAACTAGACTTAAAAGTAAGTATATTACAGGGACTTTATTAGAGTTCAGAAAGACCGTCAGTCATCTCCACCGAAATGCAATGGGAAAAACTTATATTCTCTTTCAAATTTGTTTCCTTCTTTGGGATGTGAAGTTCCCTTTCAATTTTAAGACATCGGTAACCTCGCATGGTCTTCTTTCTATATGTTGATGGATCTTCCAAGTTTCTGTTCTACTGTGAGTGTACACTGTTGGATGGTTTTTTGGGGGAATTTTGAGTAAATTTTGCTATGGAGTTTCTAATGCCTTGGTTTGGGTAACAAACAGTAGGGACTCGCCACATTGGCAGTGTAGTCGGTGCCATTTTCAGCCATCACAATAACGTTTCTTGCTGTGTTGTATTCGCTAGGTTGTATGCCTAGGGTAATTAGTTTGGTCATGATATTCCCAATGGGTATCCAATGAGAAAAAGACATTAATTTCATCTGGGTATGGTAGATTTTACTTCTCTTTGCACACGAGCGCACTTAGAATGCAGTTATAGTAAAACTAGGAGGAGACTTCAGAATGAATTCCCTTCGCAAAGTAGCAAAGAGACTTCATCATGAGCTTATCACTTATAAGTACCTCTTTGACTTTTTTAGTCTTGTTTATAATTCGAATTCCTTCATTTCGATCAACAAACTTCTCTTTTTGTTTTTTAAATTTTATTTTGTGCTTATGCTGTCTCTTGTTTTCTAGGAAGGTGATCAACTGTTAACAGATCGCGTCTGGGAGGCCCTTGTGAAGTCTTTTGCAAGCCAAATGAAGTCTTCTTTCACGGCGTCTAGTTTTGTTAAAGAGATATTTACATTGGGGTACCCAAAGCTATTCTCCATGATAGAGAATCTTCTTGAAAGAATCTCACGTGACACGGATGTAAAGGGGGTTCTACCTGCCATCAGTTTGGAAGGTAAAGATCAAATGGTTGCAGCTATCGAAAATTTTCAGACATCTTTCTTGGCATTCTGCTTGAGTCGCTTGTCCGATCTTGTTAATAACGTTTATCCGATGTCAAGTCGTGGGAGTGTTCCCTCCACAGAACACATTTCTAGAATTGTTGCACGCATTCAAGAAGAAATAGAGGCTGTTCAAACGGATGCACGTTTGACTCTTCTTGTCTTGCGCGAAATCAGCAAAGCTCTGCTTCTGCTTGCACAAAGAGCCGAGTACCAGGTACTGTTGGGCCCAATTAATATTGGAATAGGCCAAAAAAAGTGAGATAGTATGTCTTTTTTCTTTTTTTTCTCCCCGAACTTAAATAAGGGCTGCAATTTAGTCCTACCATATTTTAATTTTCTGGTCCTGCCAACTGTTTCCTTTTCCATGTCGTACTTATTTGTTTTTATTTCTGTAGATACATACTTGGTTGGTATGCTGGTAGCCATCGCGTTAGAGAATGACCCACTTAATGCATGCAGACAGAAGTGAATCAAATGTTTGTTTCGGTCTTCATATATAACATAGACATACTAAAAGGATAGTCTTTAAATGTACATGTTTGTTTTGGGTTTTCATATATAACATAGACGTACTTAAAAAATAGTCTTTAAATGTACGTGTCTGCATCAGTTGGTAAACCACACCATACACTTACGCAGGTGGATCGTTAGTTTTGGTTATGTACTTCTGGAAACTTAGGTCGAAGCAAACTGTCTATAACCATAAATAAATGAAAGTCCTGAACCGACTAAGTAGCCAGTTTGACCTGTTATTTTGGTTATAAACAATCATCAAAACTGTTAAAATTGGGGGAAGAGAAGAAGAGCAAAGACAATCTTCAACTATTTTCCGAAGAAAATAAGTAAATTCAGATATATTAACGTGAGTGCTAGAGCACATTTTTCCTAATCAAGAGTGAGAGGGTGGAAGGGAGGAGGTGGAGCGAGGGACGGTATTTCCATTATCTGGCGAGTAATGCGAAGCTCTATGGAAAAAAATTTGATCCTTTAGAGAGGGAAATCACTTTTGGAAACATTACTATCTGGGAAGAGTCACTTCAAATTGAGAAGGAAATATTTGAGGATTTGTGATTTTCTACAAACACCTGTGTTATGAGAAACCTTAGAGATGGGGGTGGTTTCTGCTTTGTTGCATCTATAGAGGTAGGTTATTGGTTCTTGTAAAGGGGGAGGGTCTCTAGGAGATAGTAGAAGCTTTTGTGTCATGTTGTGGAGGCAAGTCACCAAGTCATGATGGCTTCACCATGGTTGTTTTATCTTCCAGCTGTGTTAGAGGAGGGTAAGGCGAATGTGATGGCGGCCTTAAAAGAGTTCCCAGCAGGGGAATTAGAGTGGAGCAATTGAGTGCTTCCTTTATTTCCTTGATCTGAAGATTGAAGTGCAGGGAAGTTTTGATTTGATACAGATCAGCCTTGTGGAGAGTTTATACTAGGTGATTGCAAAGGTAGTCAAACCACCTGCCATTTAGAAAATGGCACAGACAAATACGGGCCCATATGTGCAACATGCAAAAGAAACTTTCAGTTGGCATTCAAGCCTTTTCCATGTAAACTTTGCGAACCAGTTCAGTCTCACCCTTAGTATGTCCTCCAGGCATTGATTGGATATAAGTATTACATCCAAGTTTGTTTTTTGCGAAGTTACTGTTGAAGGAGTGGGACTCTAACCTGGCATTTAGGTGACCATATTGAAGTCATTATATCTGCCTTATGAATCCTGGAGAAAGACTTGAATCTTCTGCTTATGCATACATAAACCGTATATGACTAATGAGGTCATATACGGTCTATGAAGTTCCTTTATGATCCTTGAAACGCAGTTGCAGATCCTTTGCATGCTCAAACAACTAATTGACTGATACCCATCCAAATTTATATACACACATAAAGACTAAATTGGAGGTCTTCTCTTTTTAGGATTTGAACTTTTAGTTCCAAATGGAAAAAGGAATGGTAACAGATTTTGTATTATGAAATGGCAAGTTCTAGGCTAAGGGTGTGTTTGATAACCCAATTAAGCACTTAAAACTTAAAGTTTTTAATGAATTTTAATTAAGTGCGTTTGATAATGCTAAATCTTGTATCACTTAAAAAATTAATCCTTACCAAAAATAGACTAAAATTTTAAGTCAGGGTAGACTTACTTAATGCTGATCACTTAACTCTAAGTGAGGTGGTTAAAAGTTAGGGCTAATTACACTAATATCTCTGAGGTTAGGGTGTAATTACAGTCAAGGACACTAAGTTTTAAAATGTAACATTCCGTGACCAAATACTTTTAAAATGTATCATCCATGTCCATCTGTCAGGGTTCCGTCCAAAAAGTGTATTTTTTTTTGTGATGTCATCAATACGTATTTTTAAAATGACGATACTACTCCTTGTACTGTATATACTGAATATTTTTAAATTGAGATTTCAAGCCTTGATGTAAAGATTAGGGTTTGAAAACCCTAAAACAAATGCAATATATTTCATCAAAATTTCTCAATTGCATCAAAACCCTAAGGGTCATAATCTGTAAATTAGGGTTTCAAAACCCTAATTTGCAATTAAGGGTTCTGCAAATCACTGAACTCCTCCCCAAGCGCTGGCAGCCCTTTCCCCTCGCCCCATGCCGTCAGTCCCCTCCCCTCGCCTCATGGCGGCAGCCCGCTCCCCTTGCCCTATGCCGGAGAATCAGTCATTCATTAAACACGTCGTCTGTTCGCAGCACATCCCCTTGCCCACACCTCGTCTGACTTTCACGCGGTGGCTTAGTCAGATTGTGACCTTCGAAATCTCCGGGTTATTGAGCAGATCCATACATGTGGCAGCTAGTTACCAAAGCCCCCCTAAACTGAAGAGGGAGGGGGGGGGGGGGAGGGGTGCAGTGGTCGATGATTTCTCCGGTGAATCTGTTGCGGTCTAACTGGATAGTGCCAAGGTTGGTGAGCTGAGCGAGCTGGGGAGGAATTGAGCTGGTCGGTTGGTTGTAGTCTAGCTCGAGATGGCGATGGCGGCTGGAATCTGGCCGGAGATGTTGGCTTGGAAGACTGTGAGAGCATTGATACCCGAGGGGTAGGGGAGAGTAAACAATAAAGTCTTTTATCCTTTTTTTTGGGCTAATAAAGATGAAGTAATGGCAAAAATAAGGTTCCAACTTAGGGACAATAAAGTCTTTTCATTGAAACCGTTAAGGTTTTTACGATTCCGTTTGGTCAACAGATACAAGTGTAATTTGATCAAACTATTGTCTTTGTTTGTAATTATACCCTAACCTTAGGGACATAGGTGTAATTAGTTTGCTGGCAATACCGCCTCCACCATAATATAACCACTACCACAATGATTATTTTCTTTTGCTACCACCACCACAATTACCATGACCTAGCTACTATCACCACTGACACCGACACCGACACCGACACCGTACCGCCGCTGTTGTCACGATGTCCATATTCGCCAAAATCAACTAAAGATCCACCATTTTACAACCACTACCATGACTGCCATGTTGCCGCCTATCGTTATCATCACAATTACCAATACCACGTCTTCACACTCCATTACCGCCACCATTGGCACCTTTTTGCGGTCGCCACCAACACGATTTTAGCTCCTCCCTTAAAAAAAAAGTTATAAAGTACATAAACAAATGCATAATTTTTGGTAAAATGGATAAATTTGTAAATAAACAATTTTCAGACATCTGTTTTTGGTTTACCAAACAGGTCAACTTATTTTTCAGTAAAAATTCAGTGTTTAAAGTTTTCAGTTTTACGAATTCAGTGCTTAACTTTGTCAGCACTTAAATTTTAGTTTTATCAAACAACCTCTAAATGAAGATTTAAACTAAAGAAATGGAACTAGAAACCTTTGATTTGAACTGAGAACCAGCATAAGTAACGAGCTATTATAATGAGGGCAAAAGCACAAGACCTTTGCAGAGGATGCATTTAGTATGTCAGTCACTTCCTTCCTAGTGTTATTGATTTTTTGGCGATGGTAGATCTTGATTCAAAAGTGTAATGCGTTTCTGTTCTGTTTTGTTAGTTTTTGCTTATCTAATACTTGTCCATCTCATGGCACTGCTATCCTTCTATTATTCGGTCTCTGAATCTGGATGGAATGGAAATATGATGAACTTTCTGATAGCAGATATCTACTGGGCCTGAAGCACGTCAAGTTGCTGGTCCTGCAACTCCAGCTCAGATCAAGAATTTCACATTATGTCAGCAACTACAAGAGATCCATACACGCGTATCATCTATCATGAGAGGACTGCCCCCTATTGCCTCAGAAGTCTTGTCAGCGTCACTTGGTACAATATATGGTGTTGCATGCGACTCAGTTACATCGTTATTCCAAGGGATGCTTGACCGTTTAGAGTCTTGCATCTTGCAAATACATGAACAAAATTTCGGCGCCTTTGGCGTGGATGCAGCTATGGATAATAATGCATCACCTTACATGGAGGAACTGCAGAAGTGTATAACTCACTTCCGCAGGGAATTCTTGTCAAGGATGCTGCCTACTTCGGCAAATGCCGTCTTGGCAGGTACAGAAACCATATGCACTAGGCTTGTCAGGACAATGGCTTCTCGGGTTCTGATGTTCTTCATTAGGCATGCTTCTCTGGTTAGACCTCTCTCCGAATCAGGCAAGCTGAGAATGGCCAGGGACATGGCTGAGTTGGAATTAGCAGTGGGCCAGAACTTGTTCCCAGTAGAACAGCTAGGTCCACCGTACCGAGCCCTTCGTGCATTGCGGCCTGTTATTTTCTTGGAAACATCTCAATTGGGTGCATCCTCTCTTCTTCAAGATCTGCCATTAAGTGTCATACTTCACCATCTCTATTCTAGAGGCCCAGAGGAATTGCAGTCACCGATGCAGAGGAATAAACTTACGCCTGTGCAATACTCTTTATGGTTGGATTCTCAGGGTGAGGATCAGATCTGGAAAGGCATTAAAGCTACACTTGATGATTATGCTGCAAAAGTAAGGGCAAGAGGAGACAAGGAATTCAATCCTGTATATCCTCTGATACTGCGACTGGGGTCATCTCTATCAGATAATTCTCCCGTGCCCCAAAGACCTTGATAAACTGGATATTTCATGTAAATCGTTCTCTATAGACCAGAGCGCCCCTCACTGGGCTGTCGCCTCATAGTATTGTTGCATATGCGAGCCAAAAGAAAAGTATTTCATGCTATAGTTCATGCCTATTCAGGGTGCTCAAGGGACCAAAAGCTATTTATTCGTTCGATGGCAGTTTTGACCCTCTAAAGGTATCATGTTTCCTTCTGTACACCTAACATTTTTCAGCTTTTTGGTTTTGTTTCCATTTGTTCCGTCTCCCATTCATTTGTAGTGGATATTGTGCCCATAAATATCCTTCTATACACGACCACAAACTGAGAAAGAAGGGCCTGTATAGGATCCCTTCCCTTTTTCTGTTTTCATTTGCAAACTGGCTTCTTTAGGTTTATCTTTAAAGCTAGCAAATTTGGGAAACACCTGCTGCGCTATGAAGGGGTGTTGTAAAAGCTTTAGTGGCGCTTTCTGTCGCTTCTGTATTTGCTACTATTATTGAATTGAGCGACATTGTTTTGTCGCTGATCCATGCAGCGGTGGCTGAATGAGGATCTATCCATTTCCTCGCCCCTTTTTGTCCCTGCATAACCAGGGACGCGCTTTTTAATGAACTTTGGTCTTGATCTCACCTCCTTTCATTCTTCAACTGATGAAAAGTTTCAAGAGCGATCAAGATATTGTCTGAAATAAGCCTTCCTGGGATAAAGGCACTCAAAAAATTTGAAATGATGTTGGGAAGAATCCGTTTCAGCCGGTTAATTAAGACTTTAGCGACAATTACATATGCAACATTGCACAGGCTAATGGGTCGAAAGCTATTTTGGTGGATTTTTCGACCTTGGGGATCAGCACTATATGTAATGCCCGGAACTTTTATTGTCAATAATTTTTTTTATATCTTAATATAATAAAATTGGGGACTTTTTGTCAGATTAAAATTTATGGAAAGAAAAAAAAAATTCATGGGTTTCTAAGAAAATTCCTTTTAGTGTTAGTAAGGATACTCCAGTGTAGTCTTTAGCCGTTAAAGACCCTTTTTATCCGAAAAATTCACCTAGTCATTTGAAATGGTGTTTTGAGTTATTTTTGGATTTGTAATGTTACGTTAGGTTTGGTAATTTATATAAGTTCGGGGGCGTTATACCCGTATGGTTTATCGTTTAGGTTTCAATAGAGGAGAGTTAGAATTGGATTTTAAGCAAGTATCAGAACTAGTTGTCAAGTCAGGTAAACTCCTGTCATGTTCCTCCGTATATCATATTTTACAAAATATGTAACCATATACATGATTCCATCAAATGAAAGTTCTCAAAGTCTTTGTTTTTTCTTATGCTTTCATGTTAAATTGTTTGATGAAAATATGAGCTAAAAATGCCATGGAATATTTCTACGAGTAGTTGTTTTAAAGTTAATATGTTGAATGAGATGGTGAATTTGGCTTGGTTGTTGTAACCCATATCCACGGGAAAAAGTTTGATTGTGGGTCCTGGCCGACTGGATTATATGTTGACACACAATACTGTTGCTCGTGGTTCGTCCCGCGTTCACAATAATATAGATCAGGCAATCAGTATCATATATATATATATATATATATATATATATATATATTTGATGATACTGATTGCCTGATCTTGGAAAGAAAATCGATGGAATGTTTTGAAATCCTCAACCTATTTTATGGACAAGGTATGTGTGCTTACTGGGCCCCAAGTTCACTTTTTTATAAATGTTTTCAGGTGGTTACTTAGATGAACCCGACATTCACGAGGGTAACGATGACAGACTCATGGAAGATGGTCGTTAGAGACTTGGGCCCTTTTAGAACACTTGAAAATCTTTAGATGATATTGTAGTACAAATTTTATGTTTTTCAGAATTGGTTGAAGCATTGTTCTACATGGAGTTTAATTATGTAATTGAAGTTATTTAGAAAAGTTGAGGTAATTTTTAAGTGCGGCTCGTAGTAACCAATTAATTTAGAATTTAGTAAGTTGGATTAAATTTTGAGTACATGTTGTGGTAGGCCTACAGAGCCCTGATGGAGGTTTAGTGGCCTGCAGTCGTTCACGGGCCTAGCCCATAGGCTTACACGAGTTCGGCTTGTGACAGTAATGGTATCAAAGTTTAGGTATTATGATTTTATACACTCAAACCTAGGTAAAAAATGAGCGTAGGCTTCAATATTTTTGAGTGATCAGTTTGATACTAGTAAAGCACGGTGTATATGCTTAGAGGTTTAAGTTTTTGGAAGTATATTGAAGTATCATTGAATCTTGAGGTTTTAGGAGCAAAAGTTTAAGGTTGATACCCTTTTTGAGGTTTCCTTAATCAATATTATTTTGGGTTGAAAGGTATATTTATGAAAATAAAATTTTGATATTCTATAGACTCCTAAGCTGAAAATCATATGTCCTTGAGATAACACTTTAAAAAGTGGATTAAGTTTTGACAATTTATTTAATGTTTCAGCGTAAGATTGAGATTAGAAATAAGATTTAGATTTGGGTCAAGTATGCAATAATAGATCGCATGTTACTTGTCTTTAGAATTCATAGAGTTTAAGTGCTAACCAAAGAGGATGATTGATGGATAGGACTATGATGTTTATAAGTAGCTCTAACAACTAGTAGTTATAGGCTATAAAGGTTATGATTGAGAGATATAAGTGATGTGGTAGCTTAGAAACTTAAACTTGGGCGGATGCGAGGTATATATGAGTATTTAGATTTTGGGTCCTTTTTAGGTAATACTTTTCACTATGATGGATTGGATAATAGTTTGAACTGATTTACTTTGAGGATCAGAGTGAGCAGCAAAAGCATGGTAGTCTATAGAAATTAGCTATTCCATGTTGACTAAGTCAATGTAGTGTGCTTCAAATGCTACCCGATGATATTGATTTTGGTGTCTGATTAATAAAACTAGTTGGCGAAAATATTTATTGCTGGATTTCATGGTTTGTGGAGTAAACTGGATAGTCATTGCATCGTTACATTTTTAATTGGGCCTTAGACATTGAGGTTTTGGTAGGTAATAGAATATAGATATAAAGATTGAGTTTGGTGCTATCTTGTGTAACCGTGTTTTTGAAATACTTAGATGATTCTGGGAATAGAATTATGCAAATTGATGCTGACAATTTGATTAAGTATTATCATATTTAAAAGGTTAATAGGGTGGATGATGCAATGGTCCGAAAGCGTGCCAATGATTTCAACAATTTTTGTTACTAGTTAGCCTGAGCTGTTAGCGAAATGTCATTCAGCGATGACTCCATTTGCGGCTTTGTTAAGATTTAGACCCTGATTACCTATATGATAGTACAACTTTGGGGTGGTGATGATAATGGATGTTAAAACTAGAGCTCAGATCTCGTAGAACACATGTCATATGTGACTGGAAATTGTTTAGGCTTAAAGTTAAGTGCGTTACCATTAGGTGGATTGAACTAGGGCATGATTCAGTATATTATCAGATTAGCGCAATGGAAGCCTCATGGATTGGAGACAAGGCAAGAAGTTATTTTTAGGAGTACAAGATACTTTTAATTCCGAGGACGGGGTGAACGTAAGGCCCGAAATTTTATTGTCAATAAATTTTATTTATATCTTAATAAATCAAATTGGGGATTTTCGTCATATTAAAATTTATGAAAAGAAAAACAATAAAAAAAGTTAAGGGTTTCTAATAAAATTCCATTAAGAATTAGTATAAGTACCTTATTATTGTCTCTACCGTCAGAGACAATTCAGTATACCAATCTCTACGTGAAACATAGAGAGAGGAAGGAAGAGAGCGAGGAAGAAGCAACAATTCTAAGGTATGTACTCTAATCTCTTGAGAGTAGCATAAGAGTGAAGGAATCTCACGTTTGATGATGCTGAGGAAGCTACTTTGATTTGCCAAACTAATCCATGCAGAGATGTGTTGTTTCTATCAACCTCTTCGATTTGCTGTACAAGATTCATTGTTCATTGATTTTTTATGATCCTTATATTTATGAAAAGCTCCACAAGTCTAATTTAACTTAGTAGTTTTGAATTCTCTAAGATTCTTCCCGTTTTTGCTTTCGTCTTTGATTGAATTGTAATTCTTATTATTTTTTACTATACATCTACGTAAACTCTTATGGTTCATGTAATTCTCCTTATTATGACTTAGCAAGGTCAATATAAATGACTGCTAATTGAGGTGTGATAGCGGCTCACCTGAAGTGCATAAATTGCACTAAAATGTGGCAAACAATGATTTGTAATCACCCGTCAGAAACATGCAAACAAGACAGCAAAAGCCAAAATCCAGATTTTTGATGTGATGTAGCAAGCGGTAGCATTACCTAACGTAAAACGTGTGACGTGCTGTAGTAATGGATTTGATTGATACATATTCTTTTTCCATCCCGACTACAAAAACACACGTATCATCAACCCTATCCTTTTGTCTTTGCCTTTACGAGAGCTATGCCTTTGCGTGTGCCTTCATTATGTTTATTGTGGGGTTCTTGTATATGTTTTTTTTTGTTGCGTATCTGAGATCACTATAGACCGTGACTATCCCCTCTTGGGATCTAGGCCGTATCGCTAAATTGCCTTAGGCTATCTTTTCGTTTAAATCTCTCAATACGATGTCAAGGGATTAGTAATGGGTCATGAATACAAGATCAATGGTTCTCAATCTCTCATCATGTGACGCTTGTTATTCAGTGTAAATAGAGACTTAACATATGACCTCGCACATAATAGCAAGAAAAATTCGCACGAGGGTTGCCTGCTACTTTTGTATATAGAGCTTGTGAAACCTAAACGGGCATGTAACATGTACGGGAAACAAAATTTTGACTCATTTTTGTTGATCGTGCAAGACATACGCATTAAGCAAGCATGATGGATGGATAATCCCCCCCTCTTTTTTAAAGGCATCCTTCTTCTATCATTTCATTGTAATCTCTCTGTCTCTCTCTGCCCCTTCCCTTTCTCCGTGTTTGGATGTAAGCGTGGCCCGAACAAGACAAGCCAATGAATAGTTGACTGCGTGCCTTCACTGTTCTTCTACCTAATGTGCACATATATCTGTCTTATTTTGAAGAAATTTATCCATTGAAAAACAATCTTATGAAGTGACCAAAACCAACATGATTTAACTACCATTTATTAAGAATTGACCAACATCAATGTAAATACAAAATTTGGCATCTCCACTTCTGAATAGACCTAAAGTGACGTGTTTGTGGAGTCTAGGGGGATGGGTAAGGACTACTATTTGCAAACCCTAGTGTAGAATGAACATCATTTTCAGCATCTTAAATATCTTCTGGCTTGTTGTGTATCCACACCTTCCACCACTCAACCATATCACTCCCATTGTTACCTCATATTATTACCTCTTAGGATCCTCCGTTAACAGCAAGAACAAAGAAAGCAGTTGGAGTTAATTCCTAGGCCAAAGACTCCAACTGTTCCTCTTTTGTTTGAAAACATGGGGAAGAAAGTCATCAACAGTCAATCTACAGCCCTGAGGATATCCAAGAATGAAAAGAAGCAACTAAACAGCTTGATAAGGGTTTTACGTCCCAAAGTCTACATCACAGACTCTTCAAGCTTCAAAGGACTTGTTCAAGAATTAACCGGCAATGGGAACGAAAGTCCAGTCTTTTCCCCACCTCCTCCTATGCAAAAAACGATTGATGGAGTCCCAGTTATAGACATCAAAGATCATGGTTATGAAGATAGTAGCACGGAGTTATCCTACAATTCTTCTGACCTCTTCGTGCCAACCTCCTTCCCTGCCTTAGATTCTTCTTTGCCAGAACTATGCTTTCCAGCACCTTATGAGATGGGACTCTCACAAGAGAGAGATTTAGAGTCATGGCTTTTGGACATGGACGTATATAACTATGATGGCTTCGTCCCAGCGATTCAGCAGGAGGTTTGTGTATATGACTATGATCTTTCTGGGCTACTTACTTGATGTTCTTTTGATCAGTCATTAGCTGATCAATCTATATGTCCTCGATCTCCATTGTTTAGATAATGTATAGAGTTGCTACTTGTTAATGCTTAGTAAAGTATACGTAGTGGGACTATCCCCTGTATATGATATTGTATATAGGCCAGGAATCATTGGGATTGATTTGTATCTGTATATTGTAGATTAAGTTCCCATCCATGTCTGCACTTGTTTCTCTTTCCTCTTTAGTTGTTTTGGAAGTCATCACGTAGGCCCTTAAATTCTGTATCCATGGAACATTTGAAGACATACCAAACACTTGATAGTAATTTCGTTTAACTGGAGTGAAGACCCTTATCATATTGTTGTACGCTCATAAGACCATGCTGCTGGTAACCCGATATATATATATATATATATATATATATATATATATATATATATATATATATATATATATATATATCAATTGTCATTTTAAGGCTTGTATCATAGAACATTGCTCTCAAAGCTTAGGAGAGGGCAGCCAATCTGGCAGGAAATAGGGATATATAAAGTGAAGAATGCCCAGAATAGCAACACCGTCATACTAGATATTTATCTCAGTTCCAGTTCCAGCATGAAGCCAAAAATTGTTTCAGTGGCTCGCAGCATCACCTATCGAAAATCCTGCAGGATCATCCACGTGAACAGGGATTGTGGTCAGAGGTGTTGAGTATTTGGCAGGGTATACTGGCATCCACTCGGATTCTGGCACCGCTTTGTGGTAACTATAACTGCGAAACGCTCTCTCCAATCGTGTATAGTGTCATCGTATCCCAGGGTGATCATCCACACCACATATCAAGATTCCGTCCCTGGACTCGGTGAAAATTCCGTTTCGAATGCCAGCAGTTATTGGCAGCTAAATGACTCACAACCAACCATTATTAGGGTTCTTCATCGGTTCGTTAGCCACCATAGAAAAATTGTATGCGTCCCAATCGATAATCCCCTCACCGCGTGACAAAGGCACCGAGGTAACAGCTTGAATCTTTCGGCACCCCTCAAGGTACTCGTCCACACGCCCGTATCAGAAGAGTAGGTCTCTACTGGCAATATGTCGTTTAAAATCATGTCAAAACCCGCCTACGAAGTTCTTGAATTAGCTTTGTGGATACCTTCTTCGTCGCATTGTATAAACCTGATAACTACGTCTTTCGGGTTATAGGTCGTGTTATCTGGTTTCTGGGAGCTCAAAATACTAGTTTGTGATGGGGTTGCATATAATTAATAGTACCAGTTTTGGAAAGTCATACATGACTATTAGTAACCATCTATTTTACGTGACATGTGAGCATATAAATAACTTCTTTACTTGATACGTCATTACATTATATTTTCAATGTGAAATATGACACGTCATCAGATCCTTATTTTATGATTAATTAACTTCTATATTAGTAAGTCTTATTTAATTTAAAAATTAATTATGAATATAAAAAGTCATATATATAAAAAATACGAAAATAATACTTTTGATTTAGAAGAAAAAATCAATTTAAATGTTAATTCTAATCATTATAAAACTCTACCTGATCAATATACTAATCTATTAAAACTTTATTTTGACAATTATGTCCTTAAAAATATTGTATCTTCAAAATTACTCTCATATATATATATATATATATATATATATATATAATGAAAAAAATTAACATTACAATTAAGATTAAACAACTTACGGGACTTAGAAAAAAATCTAACAATTGATTTAAGTTTTGATACGTACCTTAATTTTAAATTAAATTAATTTCGCAGGAATAATGATGGTTGTATAATTTAAAAATGAATTTCAAATATGATAGAACTCAACCTAATCAGTACACTTACTTATAACTTAATTTTGACTATTATATTTACTCTTTAATGTGAATATAAATGTAACATCTCGAAATTTTCCGAAACATTAACGCTCAATCGATCAGTTTACTAAGATAATAATTCCTCAATTCAACCAAATAATATAAATCATTCAGAGCAACTATTCGTCAATCAAACTATACTCTCAATCAACTATCACAATTGAAATAACAAGTCTAAGTCTAAGAAAATTTAAACAATAATATTTACCCACGCAGGGGTTCTAACTATCAATATTAAACTTAAATTTAAATTCCTTAGCTAGCTCGGCTCTAATCCATGCTCAGGTAACTTACGGTAATGCTGACTATCACCTGCAGAAAGGAAGTCAAAGGAGAGTGAGCTTTCGAGAGCTCAGTAAGATCGATCAAAGATTTAAATAACAAAACGATTCGAACTAGTTTTCATATAAATTCAAACAAAACTTTTTCAGAGTAGTTTCATTGAAATACAACATTTAGACAAAGATGAACAAAACGGACAATTTTACATTGAAGTCCAATAACATCTTTTTAAGAGGTTTCGCTTTCGATGAAATCACTACAATACGATATAAACATAGGGATGAGTATTTAACTCAATCCCTTAAATAATAGTCATTTGAAACACTTCGGGCATAATAAAGCATGAATGGATAATATTCAAAACATTTCAAGTGAAATAAAACATAAACAGGAAACATTGAACATGAGCAGTACAGAAGCAAAGCCACCCCGGCAGTGCTCGATCGCTTTACATATGTATATGTACACTGACTAGTCTATCTAGGTACTAGTTAAACCCATCCAACAGACCATCCTTATAACGCCAATAATACAGACCATCCTTATGGCTCCTAAGTTACTAACTCATGTCAACATTGAAAAGCAACAAATAGAATTTAGAACATTTTATGATAATTGAATCGATAAAACAAATGAGAACAATTAAAAGAATTCCAAATGATCGCTTAAGGTTCAAGTTACGGTTTCATGGACAGTTTCAAGGCAAACATTTTTATTTCAATCATAGAAATCAACAATCACTGTTTTTTGTAAAACTATATTATAAACCTTTGAAATAGAATAAGGAAATGGGGTTCGGAGAGAAATCCTTACCTCGGTCCAAGCTAAGCGATGCTACCAATCTCGATCAGTATTCTCTGAATCAACCTAAATTTATAATTTAATTGTTAGAACACAATTTATGTCTAATCTACTAGAAACCCTAATATTGACTACCCACCACGTGCTTACTTCTAACCCCAAAATCACGCGATTCGAAACGTATTCCACATACGACCAACGTAGCTAACCGAAAATCCTGTATGCTACTTAACGCGTAACTATATTCCAAAATTTATAATAAATTTTAATAAAATAATTTTATAGCTTAAAACATTAATAAGAGTCAAAATATAAATTTTCTGAAATTTTGAATATTTTTGAATTAAAATAATTTTTTAAATACAACAAAATCTCATAAATTGTCAAAAATACTTCCAGCTGCAAAATAAGTCCCATAATTTTTATATTAACTTTTAAATATGTATAAAAATTATAAAAATATAAATCATAAATTAAAAGGCATTACAATTATTTTTCAAATATTCGTTTTGCTAAAACTAATGCGATGTGGAAACCATAGCAAATCAACTCCAAAAAATCATCAAACTTTTACTGAGTCTTTATTATACTATGAAAACATTAGTATAATTTTTCCCATAACATTTTGAGGGTTTATGGTTCCAAAAGAATTTTACAAATCCGAAATCACAGAAAATATTAAAAATACATACGATTTCAAAAAATTGTAAAACTTTACCGGATATTCTATTATAGACTATGGTATTATACTTTAAATTTTTATGTGATGAAAGTTACCGTACACTATCCTATACTCACGTCATACTAACGTTAATCCGTACCCACACACATGCGCCACCATTTCATTCAACCCACTTGCTTACACACACACATGCTTTGACACCAACCCCTTAGACACTCATACCCACGCACACTTCCGGTGCTCTCCAAACCCATTATACACCTACAGACACATGCACACATCTATATATAATCTCCCACTTTCAACCTACTCCACTACACAAATCATGCACCACTCAAGCACACTCTATTACTCCCTCATTTCCTTCACTGATATGCATACTCTACATAACCTATTACACACAAACTAATTTATGACAAAATACCTCTCTTTCCACATGCAAACACCACATGATCCACTCAACCTTTCATGTACAAAACCACAAGGTGCATCACTGAAATCAGCCCCCTCAAAGTTATTCTCCATCTCTAACCCACAGAAACACACATTACTACACATAGTAGCATGCACCATACCCACACATATTCATGGGGCTGTTTGGCAGCCCCTTTTTCCATCCCACGTGGACCACAAACTCACACAAAAACACTCCACTTCTACACACACACCCACCCCTCTCCAGTCCCCTTCACATGTAAAACACACACATCCACAAACATATAAGCACACACATGGACAAGGCAGTGACCAGGTTGCAAATGATAGTGCTCAATTTCAAGCTTTATTGCCTTTAGAGTTAAAAGTATTGCTGCTAACCATCGAGTGCCTATACTCTTTAGGATAAATATGCCGTAGCCTCCAAATGCCCCAGTATAGTTTGCAGAACCTTGTTCAAACAAGTCCCGACCTTTTACCAAAAAGAGAGATGGCTTCATGAAAATTCTTCCACGGCAGCCATGGCTTGGCATAGCCCACAACAGTCACAGCAAATCTGGGTTTCCTTCCCCATCGCAGTCACCATCTTCACAAATCTGTTTTGCTTCACTCATTATGGCCATGAACCGACAACACTTTACAGATTAAACCAAAACTCGCTCACATGAACTGCACTATGGCAGCTTCTTACGTAGTTTCCCATACCCCTTATACCCATTTCTTCGGCAGCCACAAAAACCACAGAGAACCCTCACCCCACGGCCCTCTTTGCCCCTTACACGCACTACCCCAAGCACACACCACACGGCTGCCATAAACCTCACGCCCATAATCATGCACTACTTCACAGCCCTAACCTAAAAATTCTAACATGTTCTCTCTCATGCCTCCCAACCCCTTTAATCTGTAAAGAAATTTAGCGAAAGAAAGTGTAAAAGAACTTATCAGTAAATAGATCCAATCGCCGGAATTATTCGGTTTTCTTCTGTCTCCCTCCTTCGATCTCCCTCAAGTCTCTCTTCTCTCTCAAACTATACCAGGAGAAAAGTTAGGATGTTGTGGTTGACGGCTGTTGGTTGCGTACCCACAGTGTGCATATATATACTAAATAAAACCCTACTCTGATAGAAAAATAACCCTACACCTCCTTTGTCGCTAAAACTTCTAACCTAATACTTATAAAAGAAATATGGTCCATAAATAATATTTACAATACGTGATGTGTTACCAAAAACTATAAATGGTTGCTATGCCATCTTGTTGGAGAAATCGTCGTTAATAAAAACACCAACACTAAAAGATGCTTAAATTTGTCGCTTCGTAAAAATATCGATGCTAAAAAAATATCGTCGCTAAAATTATTAACAAATTATCCGGCTAGGCAATACCAAGGTTCGGGGTGTTACAATAAAAGTTGATATATCGAAAAAATAAAAATAACATATCAGATTTAGAAGGAAAAAATAACACTTTAATTGAGTTAAATATACTATCATTGTTCATAAATATATATTAAAATATAAGTAATATACATAAGATAGTCATTGTTGAAAATGAATAATGTGATATATAAATTTAGTAAACAAATTATAAGTCAACATTTTTAAATAAGATCTCACAACCACCAAACTGATTATATTTCATATATAAGGATTTAGAATACAAATCAAACTCTTTACTACAATTTATTGTTGAAAAAATTGTGATATAATTGTCGCGATATTTGTAAACCTTATAAATGTAAAAAATAAATTGTACAACATTTGAACCACACACACACGTATTAGGCTTTGATTTTGACTATTATAGCCTTGATTATGTTGTCATGCAATTCTTTCGTAATATTTGTATATGCATATATGTTTATTTTACTTTCTTTGAACTGTTAGTTGAAAGAACAATGAATAAATTGTGTTACAGTACCGCTTGACAATATAAAAGAAAAGCTTAAAAAATGTAAAAATCTAACCTATTGATTGTTCTTTAAATTTATAGTTCAGAGGAATTAAAGCAAACATATATGCCTATGCAAATATTCTGTAACAATTGCATGACCATCTAATCAAGATTGCAATTTTAAATGTGTATGAGACAAAAAAACAATTCTACTGGTTATCATGTTCGTATCTTAATGTTAGTGATTTCTTGAAACAAAGATTCATGAAAAGATATGAATAGACTATAACATTTACGAATCCAAAAAGAACTCTTAACTTAACTTTTCAAGTTTAAGAGACTTGGTTTCGAAAGGTTACAGGCTAGACTACTAAAAGAACTTAAACTGTTACAAATAAAGTATTAAAAATTTCTTACCAATTATTATAATTTTAACAAAAGTAGATTTATTTTTTCCATAAGATGTTAATCTTTTTCTATTTCTTGTAATGTGGTATGCATTGATACACTTTTTGTAACTTTTAAAAATATTTTATGAACTTACTCGAGCTTGACTTGGGATCCTGAACTATAATAATTAATAACTGAGGCGAGAAATGGAATGATAGCTCATGACACCTCATTGCATTGTGTCTCTAATATATAAGAGTTTTAGAAACTAATGCTAAACTTATTAATGTTACTAAAAATATTCAAACATTATTTTGAACGGGTTCCTTAATTTTGTAATTAATTAAATCGACAAATATAGTCAACATTTAAATAATAACTCTTATACAATTCAAAATTTTCTAACCAATTTACTAACCTATTGTGACTTTATTTCAATATTATATATCAAAAAATCTCTCTAATAATATTAACCGGTGAAACAAAAACTAAATTTTTCTATAAAATGAAATATGAATCAAACTTGATAAATATGTTGGTTAAAAATTTTGGCCAGTAATTTTCTTTCTCTATCGTTTTGTGCTATCCTATTTACTCGCATTGGTTAAATATAAAAATACCATAGTATGCAGATTCTAAATGAGATATATTTAAAAAAAATAGTGTAAATTTAAAATCTTAATTATGTGAGCATTTCTTAATTTCAACTGATTTTATGTTTGAAAAGTTTTGAACCAATTCTTTTCAATGGTATTTTTTTTGTGAGTAGTTAAACTTTTAAGCATTCTAAATTCTGCATTAGCAATATACCATTTATGATTTTATATTAATTTTTATAATTTTAAATAGAATTATAGATAAAATTTGGAAATATATTAATTATGTTGTGATGAATGAAGACTAAAGCTTAGATTGAAAACATTATTATATCTGAAGATAAATCTTACTTAGTAAGCATGGTTATTGTATACTTTGTGAAATCTTGGTTAAATGTTGTTCAACAATGTCCTTACTATGAGATATTGAACTATTTTGTTGGTTAAACTTTTTAAACTTTATTTAATTAGCTCATACTCTGATTACTATTTTCTTTGTATACTTTGTTGGTCGATTACATTTGCTTCTAAAAATGACACATCATCCTTACTTAATTAGTCATGTTGATTAACTTTTGTAAATCACATGCTATAAACAACAATATGGACCAAAAGTTTCTCTATCAAAATTAAACTAATACGGAGTATGTAATTAACGTTATGGGCAACCCATTCAAAGGTACAAATTATTTTTAAATATATATACTTAGAGAATAATAAAATGTCTTATGCAATAGCAAATTAATTTCAATATATTCTCCGTTATCAGTAGAATTTACTTTTTCTTTTTTTTGTATAAAATAAACTTTTAATTTTTGTTCATCGATATAGTTACCAAATCAAAATTAGCAAATATGCACAAGGACATTGCTTATTGATATTTCACTACAAGACTTAATTCATTTTACGACAAGAAAGGTCAAGCCAAAAAATTGAAGTAATTATCTTTGATGAAATAACCATAAAATTAAAAAATTATGCAATATATTTTATTATTAATTAATAAACTGTCCCGTGCTTAGCACGGGATTCTGGGCTAGTAATAAAAATAGTAAAAGCGATGGCATGTGCGTGTTGCAACAATTGCAATCTAAACAAATCATAAAGTTATAGTTACAACATTCAACCAATTTAATAATTATCTAGTGAATAATTTAAAAAAGATCACTAGTGCAACCCCGCGGGCCTCAGATCGATCTTGGTCCAGTATTGCAGTGGATCTCTCTTACTTTTGCCCTCGTTCTGCTCCATGCCGGCTCGAAGCACCTCTAAAAGCCACGACTCCATTGCAATGGAGCTGAGCGTTCAGCTCCCTGACAAGCGTCAAACCACTATTCAAGTTGTTGACATATCTCACATGTTGCCTCTGCCTCTATATAAGCATCACTTTCATCATTTTCCTTACAAGCATTCCTTCCCTGCCCATATGCTTTAGGTTGCCTCATCTAGGAGCTCAGGGGCCTGGCAACCACGTCTCTGCAAGGCATAAGGAGCCCACTCCTAACTACTTCACTAAATCCGACCATGAAGACATCATCGAACGTCTCAAGGGTGACTCCAACTCCTCAGCTCGGCTCTCTGGTCATGCTAGCGATGTATCTGCTACCCTCTACCCGCACAAGTACAAGCAAACCACCTTTGGTGGTCTTTAATGGTCGCGAAGGAAACACCCATGAGCACCTCATCTGATTTGTAAGCTCCTTGGAACAGTATGGATCTGGAAAGACCAAGAAGTTCAGAAATTTCACAAGTCCTTACCACTAGATCCCTGAGAGGACCATGCACTCTTGGAATGACACGTTACAACTATTCCTTAAAAAATTTCACTACGAGAGTAAGAGGGTTGCGATTGAAGACATTGCCGGCATTTGCCAAAATCCTTTAGAGGACTTGATCCCATATGTCCATTGCTTCCATCTTAAGTGCCTTGAGTGCACAGACTTTAGCAAGGACGAGATTTGGTGCCCCTCTGCACAAAGCGATCATATCAAGAACCTTTAATTGAGATCTTGGGGCCACCTTAAAGAGACCACGCGTCGCACCTACAAGTCCATCAGCCATGGAAACCACATCATCGAGCATAATGAATACTTTCACCTTTCGCCACCAAAAACACCACATACAGAGGTGGACAAGGCTAGACCCAACTACTCTATTTATCATCATACTATTGGGCATTATTTGAAAAATTATAACGCACTGAAGGATATGTTTGCCAGAAAGGTTGGCTCTGACGATCTCAAGTTGAGAAAGAACAATGACGTGCTCGGGCGCTCTCCTCCTCCTCCTCCTCCTCGTGGGGATAAGGGCAAGAAGCATCGAGTCCTCGTAGCTGTTGCCGAAGACATTGAACAGGCCTTGTTAAAGTCTCAACAAAAGTCATTCCCCAAGCAGCACCCCAGGTGCCCTTTGTCGCCCAACCAACTCCCTCATTTGGGAGGGTGGCGAAGATTAAGAACTTTTTTGATGAGATAGGATTCTCCCTCTAGGCAAGAACCTTCTTGTTCTCCTGTTTGACTACCTAATTGAAGTCACAACCGGCCTTGGCCTTGAGTGTTTTTCCAACTAAGCCAGGCTCTGCTACCTCCCTTCTACTGCTTTAGTCTCTGCTGAAAAAGATTTACTGCCAGTTGAACATTGCAACCGACCATTGATCTTAGAATGTAGCATAAATGGCATTAGCTTCAGTTGTGCCTTGGTAGACTGTGGCACTTCTGTTAATATCCCTCACCACCATAATGAGGACTAGAATCCCCACTTAGAAAAAATTTCGTAACCCTGTCAAGGTCACTTTCTTTATACGAGGCTCACAGGAAACCCTAGGCCATATCAAGGTCGACCTCATAATTAAGTGCCTCTACTGGGAAACCAATCTTCATGCGATCAACGTGGAGCCATCATTTTACCTTTTCCTTGGTGACCTTGGATACACGCTAACAAAGCTATACCTTTAACCTACCACCAGTGAATGAAACTTGTGATCTTTTAGGATGTGAGACGAGCATATCGCAGCCATCAGGGTCCCGTTTAGATGTGATGAATCCCTCACGGCTAAGGTCTCCTTCTCACAGAGCTTACTAAGGATGGTGAGAACCACATTCTATCCATTCCACGCGACTTCCAGACTTGGACAAAATTTGTGGAAAAAAACCCATGTTCAAAACCAAGAAAAATGCCAAGTTCAATGCATCAACCTTTTTTTGGCCCTTCTACATCAAAAACCAACCGCCTCTTCCTTCTCTTAAGCATAAGAAGAAAAAGCAAGAACCTGCCTTCTAGCGCATTTTGTACAGCTGCAGATTGCCCACCTGACAACGAACTCACCGTTGGCGGGGCACCACCATGCTACGAGGACAACGCCCATCCTCAAGCTGATGGCCTTGAAGGAAAAAACTTGGCCGACCAGGGGGAGGAACTCAGAATCACCTACATCAGCAGCAAACTCGCTTTGTGTGGAAGAGATGAATTGGTTGCTCTTCCTAAGGATATCAAGACATCCTCACTTTGAGTTACAATAAAATCCCTCAATTTAGACCCAAAACTCATCCTGCATCACCTAAACATTGCTACCGGGTCTATCCCTGTCAAACAACACCGAAGAACCTTTTCCCTAAGACTGAATTAAAGATCAAGGATGAGATAGAATGCCTCCTGCAAGCTGGCTTTATCGAACCTATCACTCACTCAATCTGGAGTGCGCAAATATTGTACCTTTGCAAGAAAAGATTGGCGAAGGCTGTATTTACATATAATTTTAAGATTTGAACAAGCCATGTCCCAAGGACAAGTTTCCCCCACCTAACGTTGACATGCTCACCAGCGGCCTGCCACGAAACCTTAACTTCAATGGAAACAAGTTAGTACCAAATATGTATGAACCTAGCTAGCTCTGCCAAGACCGCCTCCAAAACTATGGTGGGAAACTTTTGTTGGAAGGTCATGCTCTTCAGCCTCAAAAATGCTGGTGCTACTTATCAAATGGACATAACAACCATCTTCCATGACATGTGGAGGACAATGCTGACGACCTCGTCCTCGAGTCAAAAAAGGAGAGTGATCACCTTAGGGACCTTGGGCAGGTCTTTAAAAGATATGTACAATATAACATGCGGATGAACCCTTTGAAGTGTGCCTGTGGGGTGTCATCGTGTAAATTCCTTGGGTAGAGCGTCGATCTTGATCCTTCCAAAGCCAAGTCTGTACAAGAGATGCCTTGCCCCAAAAGCACTAAGCATTTGAAGAGCTTCCTTGGTAAAGTTTCCTACCTTCACGGATTCATCCCTGCATTGGCCAAACTCATCATTTCTTTTGAATATTTGGCATGGAAGAGTACCCCCTGAAGCTGGGATGCCCCCAGCAAGAAGCCTTTGATCAAATCAAGTTCATCCTTATGTCCTATCAGATTATGTCAGTTTCTCATAAAGGCGAGCGTCATGTTTACTATCTTAGCTACTTAATCAAAGAACCCGAAGTCAATTACTCAGAGCTTGAGAAGCAGTACCTCTCCCTAGTATATGCCTCTCAAAAGTTTAGAATTACTTATTATCACATCAGATCATCCTCGTCACCAAGGTTGATCCTTTCTGGTACATGCTTACCTGACCCTACCTTCTCCGGGCACCTTGCTCGATGGTTACTTCCACTTGCCGAGTTTGGATTAACCATCAAGAGTCAAATAGCTCTCTAAAACTAGACCTTTGCCAATTTTTTGACCTTCTTCCCCAGACAGCACTATCAACCAACCTTGGATCAATTACCTGGGAAGGAGAAGGCCCTGACTATTGACATTGATGGAGGGGCTAAGTTACTCTATGTGAAGGGGTATTCTAACTTGATCATGAAGCAGGCCCACAGAGAGTTTGAAGTCAAGAAGCTAGCCTTGGCAATCTACTGTACCTTAGTTCATCACTTAGAGGGAAGACTCGAGTGTGTGCAATATGAGCACCACAATAGGTATCAAAATAGTCATGTGAACAACCTCGCCACCATTATATAGAGGATCAAACTAGAGAACGAGCAGAGTATGCTCACAGCCCGAAACCTTGCCCTTAAAGACTCTTCCCTAAATGATTGCATGTAATGGATCGACTAGCTCAAAAACCCATCTCTTGCTCATGCCTCTACCAAGCTTCTTAATATTAGAGATGTTTTGTACAGACGTTGCCTTGGAGGCACTTTGAGTTAGGTGCTTGGTACCCCCCGAAGCAAATGAGAAATTAACTTGGTCACTAGAAGTGTTGTAGCCATGAAGGTCCCCCTTTTTACTGTCGTGTTCGATGTATGGGCTTCTTTTGGCCATCCATTGTCAATGATGCCTCAGATGTTGAAGGGGACTGGCCATCATGTCAGTATGCACAAGACAAAGCCAAGGCTTTAGTGACATATGTCCAAGGTAACTGGCGCTAACCCCTTATCCATTACTTGTCTCACGGGAATTTGCCTTCGAATTGAAGCTCAGACCGGTTTATAAATGGAAGTCGGCCAGATACTTTGTGACAAACAGTGAGTTATTCCATAAGGGTTTCTTTGAATGTACCCTTGGGTGCTTTTAGGGTGCCTAGACCGTCCAAGTTATTAACAAAGTTCACAATGACGACTACAGTGAGCACCACGGCTCCAAGAAGTTATATGCAGAATTGCTAAGATTTGGATACTACTCACAAAACCCTGGAGTCCAACTCCATCTTGCATTTCAAAAACTATTAGCCTTGCCAAAAGCACGACGATAAGATGCACACCACAGCTTACGAGCTCTATATGATCCTGGCACCCTATCCATTATACTAAGACATATCCACCCACCTTCTAAAGGTCACAAATGGATCATTGCCGCCACTGAGCACTTTATCAAGTGGGTGGAAGTCATACCTCTCAAAAGAGCTATATAAGGAGCTATCTTTAACTTCCTCGACGAATATGTCATATGTTGCTTCAGAATCCCCCGGTGCACTACTTCAGACAATGGCAAGTCCTTCATCAAAAGAGAGGTCCATGCCCTCATGGAAAGATATCACATCAACCCTGCTAAATCAACGCCTAGGGAAATGGTCAAGTGGAAGCCTCGAACAAAACCATGGTGCATGCTTGTCATGAATGGTTTACAATGAGAATAGGTCATGGTCCAAAATTTAAACATGGCGCTTTCGGCCTGGAAGAATTTCAGACATGCGACAACCAATAAATTTTAAAATGTGTGGTGCCTGCCGATGTCGCAGTGGCCATGGTAAGGAAAAGACCAGACTTACTGCCCTCGAAGGTCTTGATGAAAGAAGAGCCAATGTCTTAGATTGAAAGCAGAATTACCACGACAGGCTCATCAAAACCTACAAGAAGTTCATCCAGTTAAGAGCTTTTGTTCAAGGTGACCTTGTCCTTTAGGCCGCCAAGGATGTTTTGCCCCTGTTGTTAGCCCCAAGTTCCCCCCAGAACTGAGAAGGTCCCTTTTAGGTGCATGCAACCAAAAATAATGGCTCATACCTCCTTCTCAACCCCAAAAATGGAGAAGTCATGGCCCTTATCAGTGAGTGATACCTGAAAAAGTGCTACGCCTACTGAGTAACAGATCGTCGTGTACTCATCCTACCACAAAATGGTTGCAAGGTCACCTTATGCGAGGCCTCCTATCTATGCACTTGTAAGTGTGTTTGTTGATTACAAGTTGTCATCTTACTTGTACAAGGCATTTTGCCTCCATACTTTGAACACAAAAAGATTTTTGCCTGAATAGTTTCTCAAGGCATATTTGCTCATTCTATACATGGAACCTTTTTCCTTTCAAGTCATGATTTGCTTAAGGTGGGGGAATGCTTATCTTAGATTACCCACAATTTTAATATTTTTCAATCAATCATAACTACACACAAAGTCAAATAAGAAAAGCAACCAAATGATGAACTCTAATAATATCACACATAACCAAGTCTGAATACAATGTTAAGGTTTTCATGCCATTAATGGGCTCAACATCTACATGAAAGAAAAATACATGCTATCTACAACAACTGATAAAGCAGTACCCCAACAAGATCAGCTCTACACACCTTCAATGTTTGTCGATGCACTTGTACGGCTGGAAACTAGTTGTCCAGCTCGACAAACTGCCTCTCCAAGTCTGCCTATTGCTTTTACAACCCCTCTCTCTTAATGACCACAACTGCCAGCTTCGACGAATCGTCACCAACCTGGCCTCTTGACTTCACATACTAAAGGTCTCATATGACACAAGCACTGTGAGATACCCCTACAACCTACGCATTCTAACTAGAACTCAGGACTCCTCCATTACTCGATAACACTGCAATGAACGCAGAACAAACCGTCCTACTCCACATCGCACCCATCAAGACTGCAACCAACTTGAACATCTTTGGATACCTCACGTCAACCATCCCCAATTGCTACTTCACATTCGTTTGCACACCAAGTACCATCCAGGGTGCCCAAATATGCTGCTTGACCGTAAGTGCTCTACTCAGGGACACTCGTTACCGTCAAAACTCTAACACCTGATTGGGGGGAGAGGGAGCACCTTTGTAGCCTTTTCTACACAGTACTAGCATCAACCTCAAAAGACCCCAACACGACATTATCCGGGTGCAATCTGATAGAACGGTGTTGACTTCTAACAAATCCTCAGCTCTACTCTGAGAGCCCTGAACGACAGAGGCAAGACAGTTGGCGTGGGTGCCCTTTCTATTGCGGGTACCTCTACCGTGGTCATATCATATATTGAGTCATGTTTCCTGTCTTTGGGGCCTTATGTTCTGCATCAATAATCTCACAGTTGGCACCCCAATCACCATGCTCAAGCTCCCCGGCCTCCTTATAGTAGATTAGCATTTCGAGAGTAGCATCGAGACAGAATCAAGCAACTGCCAGGGTCTTCAATACGGTGCACTATTTACCCTTGAACCCCAGTCTTATCATATGCATCAGCAGCATCTGCCTCTGAACCTAGCCCATCATGCTTGTTGTTGTCCCCCTTATCAGACTCTTATCAAGACAACAAGAAAATACATCAAAATATACCCAATTATGCAAATGCAACACTTTGCAAATTTTAGAATTAAAGCTTACCTCAATGTTAGGCTTGGAAGTCAGCTCTCATGCCCTCTTATGTCCCTATGCTCGTGTGACAAAAGTACCCTTACCAACTTGTTAACCCTTGGAAAGAAATCGTACCCTCAACAACGCAAAAGGACTTGACCAGCTCTTGGCCTCGGCCCCTGATCAGGAACAAGTAAAATATTGTCAGTCCCCTAGTGACAACACTGTCTGATACGAATCTCTGGTTTTGCCCTCACTATCCTAAGAGGTAGTCATACTGGACTCCCTAACAATCGATGACAACATCCCCGACTGACAAGCAATCAACGACGAGATCAGCATCAGTGCCTTGTCACCAGCAAACACGCTAATGGGATGTACACTAGTTGGCACTATGGTAAGCCAACTTGCAAAATCAGCCACTCCCACCGTCTTGTATACTCCTCCATCACCACTACTGTAGGTGAAGTAATAGGAATCGTCCATGATGTGATAGGGGCTGGCCATTCTTGAGAGTTGTCAAGCACGGTATAGCTAAACATAGTCTTCATGCTCTACCGGTTGTCATAGCCATAAGGAGGCTCCAAGTCATAAACAAATGCCAAGGAGAGACGATCAGTATTGTACCTCGCAACATTGTACCTAGTCATTGCTGGCCTCACACCATTGCCCATCAAGATAATGAGCGATCTAGGGAAGGTAGCTACCTACAACTACTACCGATGCCAGGTCCTCCCTCATAGTCAAGTCCACCAAAGCAAAGCGATCTTGAAATTGGACGAGCTTGATGTACGTCGTATGCATGTCAAGATAAGGATGAGGTACATACTTATCCCTCAAATCTGAGACCGACGCTTGTCTACCCCGAGCTTCTTACTACCTGACCAAGACCGACGCTTGTCTACCCCGAGCTTCTTACTACCTGACCAAGAAACTGCATGCTCCCCAGCACGCTAAACATACACCTATTGCACCACCCCGCCTGGTCTCAATACTTAGCCAAAGGGAGGGTCTGAATGCTCTGAGGATACCAATCGAACAACTACAGGAATGACACATGCCTTAGAATATAATCATCTAAGTGCACGAACTCATACGCTATGCATGGAAAGATATGAATAAGACATAGTTTTGAAAACACAAGGCACAAATAGTGATAGACATTTACCTCGACTGGAAGAAAGTAAGGAATGCCACCAGCTGATGTATCGGGTTCGTGAATAAAGTCCTCATGTGGAACTCGGTGGATCCCTCTTGCCCCCAGCCATGAAACTCTCACACCTTAAGAATGCATCACGCAACCACCTCATGTGCCTTTCCTGTTCGACTTTGTCTCGGTTAGGTTTGACTAACCTCTTTTCTAACCTCTTCTCATGCACAGATAGATATAGCCATATACGTCCTCGGTCCTATGTATAGGAAACCCCTTCAACAGCACCATGTCTAGAAGCATGGGGCCTATCTCCCCAAACCTCATGATGAAGAACTGCTCATTAGCAAGAAGTAATATTAGCCTGTTAATGTCCTTGGAAAACTCCAGTCTCCTAGCAATACCTCAAAAGCCTTGGCCCGAGCCACCTTACTTGCGTCCGAGGTTGCCCCCTAGTTCCCCCACCTTTTTCCCTTTCCTTCTCCCCTCCTCTTCTCATACCCCACGACCCCCCATCACCCACCATTCGAGCTTGCTTGCTTTCTTCCTCTGCCACAGCTACCTCTTCAGCCTGAGGTGGACGACGCAGCCCCTTAGTCTTCCTATCTTTTCCTCTCATCATTCTGGCTCCTAACCCTTGTAGACACCTTATTGTTGTAGGTATTTTGAATTAAATATATAATGGGTTTTATTGTTAATTAGAGTGCATTATTGAGTCTAGGCCCAGTAATTTGACTTAATTAATTAATTTAGTCCAGTCTAGTTTAATTGTCCAAGTCTAGTCTAGTTACATGTCCAGTCCATTAGTCCAATCTCACAGTCTTGTCCAGTTGTGTGTTCAGTCCAACTACATTGGTCCAGTCCATTTGTATCAAGTCCGGTCCAAAATCTAGATTATTTTGATTGATGTAATTTGTCTAGATAACTTGGGAAAATAATCCATGAATTATCTTTGATGTAGAGATCAAATCATTTTTTTGTTAGAAAATGAATTATCCCAAATTTGGTACATCTCATTTACAATTTCAAATATAATTATCGAAAATAGGGTCAGATAATGCCCCGAAGTTTAGAAAAGTTATTTTTAATTTACGAGATGAACTAGTCGGTTTTTGACTAACCGGCTTGTTAGTTGACTTTTGTCAATTCGCAATTTTATCATTTATCGTGACTTATCTCCAGCCTTGTAGATTGGCATTGCCAATATTATCTAATTCTACGACCTTGGGTACTATAAAAGGGGGCCTAGGCCTTCATTTTTAGGGATCTAGGGTCTTAAACTTGAATAGGTTATTTTCTTTAGAGCTTGGGTGCCATTTCTTTGTGAAGTGACACACTCTCTCTCGAGAATCCTAGCCATTCAAACTACCTTTAAAACGTCTTTTTTCTCTTTGCATCGTGTATCATACGGAGAACATCCCCGAATCTTTAAGACAAGCTACATTGCGAGGTAACCTTTCATAGCTTTTCTAGTCTGGATTAGAAAAATCATATAGATTGTCTCCCATCCTCGTGATCACATTTTAATTCAAAAATAACAAAAAAAGTACGGTTACATTTCTTTGTCTAAAGTTTAGGCTCGAAATGTGGATTACTTTCTGTAGGATCAAGTTAAACTACAGCGCTTTCAATTCCAATTAGTCCGATCGGATACGTAGGCAATTCGACCTCCAATGTCCAGTTCAATCCAAAAACATAAAAATTAACTTAGGGTTAGTTCTATCATATTTTTCAAGCTATATGTTGCTAAGGCCAAAAATCAATGAAGAACAGAGTAGAGACTGAAAGGGCATGGCGGGTGCCTAACACCTTACCGTTGCGTAGCTTAATCCTCGAACCCATCTCTTAGTTTTGATAGATTAGTTGACCTTTTTAGATAACCTTTGAGTCACTTTTCTAGGTTCTTATTAATTTTTTCTAATTAAATAAGATGGCAACTCCGAACTAAAATCCTTTTGAAAGGATTTTAGTTCGCAACTCTACTAGGGACAAAACCAGTAAGAGGAATAGACTTGAAAATTTTTTCTTGATTTTTGGCCTTGTTTTATTTTTTTATATTTTTGCATGTAAAATATGACATAACTGTGGTACTTGCACTTTTATTTCCATATCTCACACACGTGCACAACTCATCCTGACCCACCATTTGAGAGCGACAGTTGAAGCCCTTGGTCTTCTTGGTCACAAGGTGATCTTTTAATTGAGCTATCAACTCTACGGTCTAGTACTGAAAATTACTTTTGGTTTCTTGGTATATCAAACTAATTGTGTACTTATTAGTGATAACCCATTATTAACTTTATTGGGCTAGAGGTACAAGGTACAATCAAGGCGATGGGGTGATCTTTACACCCGAGTTGAAGGGAAAACCACACACATGGACCATTCAATGTTCTACCCTTTGTCGTGAGAATACTTGTATTAGCCTATGGCATGTTGGCAGGGAAACCACCAACATTTAATAAGCTAAAATTGGTAATTTCACAAAAAAGGGTAGACTTTGACAAATCGGCTGATTAATCATGCTCCCAATCGGACGGTTATCAGTATGTACACTACTTGAAAATAATTGTCGTCGGCTAGTTCATACCCTGATCCAACTTACTAATTAACCAGCTAGTTATCCCTCTGGATGACCGGATGGTTAGTTAGAACCCTCATCATCCAAAAAATTCCCAGAAAAATTTCCATAGAATAACCCTAATCCCACTTACTAACCAGGCTGTTATCCCTCGGCATGACCCGACAGTTAGTCATAACCTCAGCCTCCAAAATATTTCTCAGAAATAAATCCTAAACCCACTGACCAACCGGCTGGTTATCCCTCTAGATGACCGGACGGTTAGTTAGAAACCTCACTCTCTAGAAAATTTCCCAGAAAAAAAAAACTTAACCCTGCTGACTAACTGGCCGATTTTCCTAGCGGATAACCGGACGGTTAGTTTGTCCTCCTTTCAATTTTCCAGGATTAAAAAAAAAGTACCCCAAAAACTAGAAATATTCCCTTTACCCTATTAGGGTATAAAGCAGCCAGCTCAATCTTTGTGGTATGTGTAACTAAAATTTTGATAAATTTCTCTTTATAATTAAGGCTAAGCGTGGTTGGTATCGGGTCCTATCCAAAAAGCTCTTGCAAATTCCAATGACTGAGGAATTCCCACAGATCTCCATTTTAGTTCGTATCAGGAGTGAACTTCAAAAAGATCTTTAGGATGGTTTCACAATACTTACTGAGCAACAATCTCGAACCACTGAGGAATTAGACAACCTCAAAAGGAGAGATAAAAAAAGAATGGAGGAAGAGGGGAGATAAAAAAAGAATGGAGGAAGAGGGGATAGGAGAGAGGAGAGAAGAAAAATGATAAGAAGGAAGGTTTGAAATTTAATTGGATGTATGAGTCTGAGGAAAAGGAAAGGAAACCCCCTACCGTACTAGAATAGAAGGGCACGTTTGCCACAATTAGTCTCAAATTGCAAAGATAAGGAGAGCCAATGACCCTCTAGACCTTAGTGCCCTAACCATGAATCCTGAGGATAGACTAACCCTTAAGTTCATGCCGGACCACAGATCCTAAGATCCATGTGAAGATGTACATGCGAGCGTTGGCTCCATACGAAGTAAATCACAATCAGCTGATACAGTTGTTCTACTGTACTTTCATGGGAGCTGCCTCTCGTTGGTTCCTCACTTTGGATGAAACCCGAGTCAGTACTTGTAAAGATGTTGTGAGAGAGTTTGTAAAATAGTACCAGTACAATGTCGACCTAGATATCACCTGGAGAGATTTGGAAACCATATAACAAGAACCGAGAGAGTTAGTTTCACCTTTATTATGAGGTGGAGGAATAAGGCATCTTAGATGGTGAACCGTTCGATAGAGGAAGAACAAGTGAATATAATCAGGGGCAATCTGCTTTCGGTCTACCACGACTATATCTTTGGTCATCAACACACGTCCTTCAAAGCTCCTATGGGGTCCCTTATATAGATAAAAGATGCCATAAACAAGGGAAATATCTCTTGTGAGTCAAAACCGTCAGAGTTATACTGAGCAGCCTAAGGAGTTCTAATGCACAACCCAAGCCAACAATAGCCAACAATGTTAACACCGTACAAACACCCCATCCAATGATATGGGAAGCCACCATGGAGCCTAAGAAGAAGTTCACACCATTGAACGCACCACTCCCCAAAATTTTTGAGCAGCTGTTGAGGAAGGGGATGATATCTAAGCTACCACCGACCCGTACACCAGTGACAACACTGGAATGATATGATATGCTAGCATTTTGTGATTATCATCAAGAAAGGATCACTATATGGATAGATGCATTACCCTATGACACGCCATACAAGACCTCATCGATAAGGGAGAAGTCTCCCTTTTTGTTAGACCGAATGTCTGAAAAGAACCCTTGCGCCTCATAGGGTTAGTTGCTTTGATGTTAGCCAGCCAGCCATGGATCTAACCATCCCCTCATTGCTCCAGTCAACTAGCAAGTTTAGAAGTCAGTGTCAGCATATAATTCTCTAACGCAGTTTCCCAATATAATTTAGGAAGAATTGACGAAAAAATCGAGTTTATGTTCTAACCCGGAGCCGAGGTATCCCATCTAACCCGATCAGGCCGAATGTACCAAATCATAAACCCAGCAAGCCTAATCCCTCCAGCATAAGGTAAGGCACAGTTTTGGATAAACAACTATGGACTTCTAACTATGAGAGAGATTACTGAAGGGAATCTTACTGCCGAAGATGCTTCTAAACTAGACGAATTAAATGCTTATGTCATCTTAGCAATTTAAATCTGCTTACCTACTATATTTTTCCAGACTACTTGATTAATAATATGATGATTGATTTTGATTATCTCTTGGTTGCTGGTATAGGTAATGATGAATCATACCTAATCGACCCAGAAGAAAAAAATATTTAAAAGAAATTGAAAGTTGAAATCGGGCCGTGTCAAGCCAGTGGCCGAGGAAACAATCAAAGTTAACTTAGGTTCCACCAAAAATGTAAAAAAAATCAAAATAGGAGCTAGTTTAGATGAGAAAGAAAGAGAAGAAATCATTGTATTCCTTGGAAAATTTATCGATGTATTTGCTTGGTCATATAGTGACATGCCCGGTATAGACCCATCAATCGTGGAACACCACCTATCTATCCTACCTGAAGCCAAACGTATCAAACATAAGCTTTATAAGTCGAAACCGGAGTGGTCCATCAAGGTTAAGGAGGAAGTGATGAAGTTACTCCATATTGGATTCATACAAGTGATTGAGTACCCTACCTAGCTAGCCAACATCGTACCTATTTTCAAACTTCCTGTCAAGTCAGGATATATGATGACTACTGGGGCCTAAACCAAACTTATCCCAAAGATGATTTCTGTCTGCTCATTATAGACCTTATCATAGACAATATAACAGAGCATGAGTTGGTATCCTTTATATATTGCTTCGCGGGCTATAACTAGATTAAAATGACTCCTAAGGATTAAGAGAAGACAACCTTCATAACCCCTTGGGATTACTCTTTCTTACAAAGTGATGCCTTTTGGTTTGAAGAATGCCAGGGCTAGATACCAACGAGTCGCCACCAGCTTGTTCCATGACATGATTCATAAGGACATGGAAGTGTATGTGGATGATATGATCATCAAGTCTAGGAAGTGGGAATCTGATCAGTGTAGAGAAAATATTTTGAGAGGTTAAGGCAGTACAATGTGAGGTTAAACCCACAGAAATGTGTGTTTGGGGTTACAGCCAGGAAGTTGCTAGGTTTCATGGTACATGAATGAGGGATAGTTGTTGACCTAGCCAAAACCAAATCCGTAGTTGAGATGCCACCGCCCAAAATAGAGAAAAAAATATGAGCGTTCTTCGGTAGAACGCTCCTTTTTCATCTTCAGCATGGTCTTGGGGTCACGGCATAACTGGCTTGGATAACTAGAACATCCATCGACAAGTTGGCCAGAATATCCACCAGAGCAGAAATTCTTCAAAAGTAGGGTAGAGTCCATTCGAACCAAAACTAAAAAATATGGTCGTTTGTATCCCTGAACATGCATGTGGCACGGAGAATGTATTCATGAACCACCACATTCCTCAGGTTCATGACATCTTTCAAGTTAAATCGCCCGTCTAGGTGGATCAATTCAACCTTGTTGAAGGAATCAACAGAGGCATGGAATTAGAGCTCGAAGATTATGGGATCATCTTCAAAAGCCGTTAGGAGTTCTAAAAGAGAATTAGGGTGAAATATAGTTATGAAGAGATGAGTACTGAATATATAGTTAGAAAGCCCTAATTTGTATAGGGTTAGAAGTCAAAATTTTAAAAACCAATTTTTTTTTTTTAGAAAACCAGATGGTTTTTTAATAATCGGCCAGTTTTCCTGCTAGATTTACGTAATTGATGGTTCATCTTTCTGACTGACCCTCTGGTTTTTTTCAAGAAAATCTAATTTTCTTCTGACCAACCAAATTGTTTTGCTTGAAAAATCAATTTTCCTCCTGACCAGCGGTCCAGTTTTGCCTTAAATTTGGATTTAGGTTATGACCAACTGGTCGGTTCCCATTGAGAAATATTTTCCATTGACTAGTCAGCCGATTAGTCAGTTTCTGTGAAAATATATAGAGTTTGCCTATTTTTAGGCCAAACCCTATACGTGTCAATCATCCAATTCAAACTCAATTCTTTCAGCCATTTCAAGTCCATCCTCTTTTATTTCTATGCATGTGTGTGACATATACTTAAAGTACACATTAACATAGGAATGAAACTACCAGTTTCTAATCAAAAGACATGCAAATATTTGTTTAGTTACATCACATCAAATGTTTGAAATGTAAGTCACTAAGTGACTCTAACTTTTAGGCCTACTCTAGACGTAACCCTTGACCAGTATCATTCTTCAGGCTTCCTCTAGGATCTCCTGGGCCTGGGCACTTTCTCACCACTGGACTTTGAAGCCTTCTCGACTTCCTCTTCGACCTCCTCACGCTCCTCGTCAGCCTCCTCTTTAGCTTCCTCAATCTCTATTTCTTCCTTCTCACCCCTGCATATTTTTCTTCCTCGGTAGCTCTGGATAACTTTCTCTTTTGCCGTGACGGAGGGGCTAGAGCCTTCCTTTTGCTATCGATGGCCACCGCTTTCACCTTAGAAGGTGTAGGTTCAGGTTTGACAACTTTCATTAGTCCAAGTTTGGGTCACCTTTATATTCTTCACACGCTTACCATTAGGAACGATAAGAGTTGCTAGGGGTAGCAGCAGCAACAATAGTAGCAAGGGTCGGGGGCTTCGGGGAGCTCTGTTGACCATTTAATCCACCTTCTAAAGGTGGCACCGAAGGTGTAGGAGTAGGCACCTCAGTAGCCTCCTCCGAGGATCCAAATACGGACAACAAATCCCGATAACCAGACATCATGCCCTTGAGGCTATGGATCATCCTGTAAGCATTTCTAAACATCGAACATGGGACCTACATAAAAAAACACAGACTTAAGATCTAGCATAGACAGATAATGAAAATAATTAATTCGAGTCTAGAGATTACAGCATGGATCTTAATCAACTCCTTGTGGATCTTAGTCAACTCTTTGTGCTTGTAGACCTTAGATTCCTTCTCCGACTGGAGGATCGGCTCCTGCTCCTCGATCTTCCCCCTCAAGAAGACCGGCACCGTCCATCGACTGAACAAGATGCCTTCAGCCATGCTGACCTCTTTCTTACTCTTCCCTTTCTTTTCCTAGGCCACCCTCTCCTTCTGTATCTTCTTCATCCAGTCTAAGTTAAACGAGGTGCCAAGTTTTCTCTCACAAACTCCCCGTAGTACGAGGGTCATTCAGAAATTGTAAGGAGGACACCGAGATACCCCTAAGCAGACTCTGCTTCAGGCACCTGTCAAGCTCTACCTGCTTACCCGGCTTTCTCTCAACCTATTGAAGCTGTCCCATTGCACAAACTCTGAGATCCTAGCCCTTTCATATCTAAAATTCCATCAGGTCATTATCAGTATAGTCTCACCAATGTATGCCTCCACCAGGTGGGGAGCACGAGAGCCGTGGACCTTGAAGGCCCAAATCTATGAGGGAACATACACCATATGTGATAAAATGTCTAGAACATGCATGGAATAATTAAAAAATAACCAGAGAGCATAGACATACCTCCCAAGCATCGTAATATTCCATGAAGCTGAAGGACTACCTCCGTGACACTGCACCCAAAGATTGATACAAATAGGCAAGATCGGGAGTACCCCAATCGTACTCCCCGACCTCCTAAATCGTCTCCAAAGCCAGTAGGCACCAAAGCAGAACAAAATCATCTCCATTACTAAATAGGGTCTCCCCCAAAGCGTATAGCAAAATTCCCAAAACAAACTTGTCAACCACTACGGGGCTCTAACCCCTCCAAATTAATGTTCTCGTATTGAGTGTGGAGGGTACCCAACAGGATCAAATTACCCTTTTGTAGGAAGGTTCATAACCGAGCAGCCAGACCACGAGGTCCTGATCTTTGTCAAGGTCATAGGCCAAAGTATGGGCTTCACTTGAGCATGAACACCTGTGATGTTCATGAAGTCGAACGGGGTGACTGTTGCCTCCCCGAACGGCATGTGAAAGGTGTTGGTGAAATCCCGTCAATGCTCGACAAGACACAGGATGTGCCTTTTGCTCTAGATTAACGCTTGTAACCCATCCAAAAAAAGGCCAAAACCCATCAGGATACCTTAGCTTTAACGAGTACGAGGGTCTTTACCCACCATTCTTTAATGAGATTAGGGGAGCCCTTACGATGCATATTTATAGGTAAGGGCTACAAATCACAAGAAAGGAAATTCAAAGAACCCCTCGATTCATGTGTGAAATGCATGAGAAACCTAACAAGTGGGTCCTACTTTTTTATTAGCAAGGGGGTGTGAAGCAAGGTGAAATAGTGTGTGTGGGAAGGAAGAATTCAAGAAAAACTTACCTCCTTCGCAAAAAAAAGATTACTATGGTGGGTTCGTTGCTCTAAAGTCCGTAAGAAGCGATCGTCCGACCGTGTCTTCAACTGGAACTGGGTAATCTTCTCGATATTGGGGTCCTCCCTCATGGCCTTTACGAGTTCGCACATATTAGTCCACGATTTAGCAAAATTAGGAAAAATAGAAGAGAGATGGGATGAATTTATAGGCTAGGAGTGTGATTAGGGCAAGATCACACATTCTAGGAGTCTTAAAGAGAAGAAACTTAGAAAGATTGGGGTTGATTTAAATTAGAAGCGTTTGATAAGAAAACCCTAAATTCGCACATAAAACTAGGTGGCTAAGCCAGTTGGTTTTGTCATTTAAGTTGGTCAATACCATTGACCAACCAGCCAGTTTTTGACTCTTCAATTTTTAAAATTTCCAAAATGGCTGACCAACCTGCTGATTTTCGTATCCAGATTACAAAATTTTTCAAAACCCACTGACTAATCGGCTGATTTTCGATCCAAAATTTCAAAATTTTAAAAATCTCTCATAGGTTCTGACTAACCCGCCAGTTTGAAAACCTGAAAAAAATTCCTAAAAATTATATACTTGTGTCCTTGTATGCATCGAACGTCAACACCATCAATATATTATTGTTGTTTGCCTGCCTGCACATTCCACATGATACATGTTCATTCGCCCGAAGGCATTATTATCTAGCATTTGTGTACTTGGATGCCTACCTGTGCATGTCCGCCATCTTATATCTGGGTTGCTTTATAACCTAAATTTTTGCAAATCTATTTCTTTGTTTAATGATTCTTGTACGGTGTAAGGCTAATGTAAGATCCCGAGTTTGTTGTCAGTCGCAACAGTTTCCTAATATCAAGTAAATTGATATCTTCCTGCTCAACAACCAACTTCCTTTATGGCATTGTTGG
This sequence comes from Escallonia herrerae, assembly GCA_033070095.1. NCBI lineage: Eukaryota > Viridiplantae > Streptophyta > Magnoliopsida > Escalloniales > Escalloniaceae > Escallonia > Escallonia herrerae. Next base: position 151,225 of record JAVXUP010001753.1, on the reverse strand, counting down.
CTCAAGCTTTGAGTCATATTTTTGAAATTATTGTATGCCAAAACGACCAACCTTTTGTATACGTTTTTGGTCCGGCTCTTGGACATATCTCGGTGTTCCTAAGCGAGCAATTGTTTGTACACGTTGTTGGCTCTGGCTCTTAGGATCGTTTTTATTCTTACATCTAAGTGGCTAACCATTGGTACACATTATTGGCTTCGGCTCTTAGGCTCATCCTTTTTATGTATATGCAAGCAACCAATTATTTCTACACGTTGTTGGCTTCAACTCTTGGGTATATTGTTATGTTCCTAAGCAACCAACTGCCTGGTGACACGTTGTTGGCTCTGGCTCTTAGGATCACCTCTTTTCTGGTATGTAGACAACCAACCACTTAGTGATGCGTTGTTGGCTTCGGCTTCTAGGCCCTATATCAGTTTTCTACCCCAAATGACCAGCCGCTTAGTGACGTGTTGTTAGCTCCGGCTTTTGGGACGTGACCTTTTTCGATTATGTGATGATATTATTCGACGACCAATCATTGTTACTGTTGGCTCCGACTTAGAACAATATCCCTATCTTTTCCGAATTATGTTAGTCTGATTCCTTTCTGAGGATACGTAGGAAGTCTGTAGAGGTCCGACCTCATTTCTGCGTATATCCTTGAGTCTGTCTTTGAGTCATGTGGTCTTTTCCGTATTTTTACTACTCAAATTTGTTGTTCTTCTTTCGGTGATGTTCGCCGCAAGCGGGCTCCATCACTGAGGGGCTCTGTAGACACCTCATCTTTGTAAGTACTTTTAATTAAATAAATAACGGGCTCTATTATTAATTAGAGTGCATTATTAAGTCTAGGTCTAGTAATGTGACTTCATTAATTAATTTAGTCCAGTCCATTAATTAGAGTGCATTATTAATTCTAGGCCTAATAATGTGACTTACTTTAATTTAGGCCTAGTTTAATTGTCCAAGTCAAGTCTAGTTGCATGTCCAGTCCACCAGTCTAGTCCAGTCGTGTCTCTAGTTCAACTGCACTGGTTCAGTCCATTTGTGTCAAATCTAGTCTAAGGTCTAGATTATTTGGATTGATGTAATTTGTCTAGATAACTTGGATAGTCCATGACTTATCCTTGATGTAGAGATCAAATAAAAAAAACATTTGTTAGGAAATGAATTATCTTAAATCTGGTACATCTCATTTACGATTTTAGAGATAATTATTAAAAATAAGGTTAGATAACCCAAAATTCAAAAAATTATTTTAAATCTATTGGATGAACTGGCCGGTTAGTAGACTTTTGTCACTCTGTGATTTTGTCATTTTTTCAAACTTATCTCCAGCCTTACAGAATGGCATTGCCAATCTTATCAGATTTTGTGACTCTAAGCACTATAAAAAGGAAGGCTAGGCCTTCATTTTTAGGGTGGGGTCTTGAACTCAAAGAGCTTATTCTCTTTAAAGCTTAGGTGTCATTTCTTTCTGAAGTGATGCACTATCTCTCTCAAGAATCCTATTCTCTCCCTTTCGCTTAAAAATCTTTCTTCATCAAAACATTTTTTCACATCTCTTATTCTCTTTATATACACCTTGAAAAGTTTCATTGGGGGCCACGCCAAAAAAATAATTTTTTTTACCCCCCACCCCACGCCTGGGCAGGCTCCCAAGCTTGAGCAGCCCTTCCACGTGGGTCAACCTCCCCCGCTCTCTTCCCTCATTTAATTCCCTCTCTCCCTTTCTCTCTCCAATCACTCCCATCACTCTCTCTTACACATTCTCTCTTTTCCTTATTAAACTCACCCACTCACTCCTCCCTTTCACTCGTGGGTTTCTTCATCTCCCCTCACTTTTTTTTCCTTTCCACTCATCATTATTCTTCCCCCCTCCCCCTCTCTTTCTCTCACATTAATTCCCTCTCACATATCCCATCAATTCCCCTCACCCAAGACCCCCCCTTTTTACCCATACACGCCCGACCCCCTCCATGGCTGACCCCTCCCTCATTTAATTCTCACAACTCTCTCTCTCTCTCTCTCTCTCTCTCGATCTCTCTCTCTCCCCTCTCTCCCCCTCTTCCTATTTTTCTTCCTTAATAAACTCATTTCTTACGACACCCCACACACCAAGGCTGGCCCCCCTCCCTCTCTCTCATTTAATTCCCTCCAACTTTTACCTCTCTCTCTCCCCCTCTTCCTATTCTTTTTTTTTCTTTCTTTCTTCTTTCCACTAAAGACCCACTTCTTACCCCCACCCCCTCCAAGACCGACCCCTCCCCTGGCCGACCACTCCACCCATAGCCGACCTCCCTTCCCTCTCTCTTCTCCTTCCTTTCCATTAACTCCCCTCCACCCATCACTTTCTTCTTTTACTCACAAAAAATTAACACTTAACTTTTTTTCTTTCTTTCTATCCTCACTTCCCAAGTCCACCCCCTCACATATCCCTTGGCACACACCACTCCCTCAATTTCTTCTTCTCCTCCCCTCTTTCATCACTACCCATTTTCTTTACATTACTTAATAAATATCACATGCCTTATAGTCTCACCTCCTCTTTTTCACTCCATAACACTTAACATTATTTTCCTATCCAACCAAAATCAAGAACCAACATACCAAAAAAAATTTCTTCCTCTACAACTAAAAATTTCCTGTGCTTTTAGGATGACACTTCTTCGCCCAATTACCCATTTCGTCACTCTTCCATAGTTAGAAATTTTTTGTAACTTTGATAAAATTTACATCCCAAGGCTTCAGTAGGTGGTGCACAGCCGGCTCGAGTCACCTACTCCTCGCCCTAACGTTCTATAATGACCGCACCCCTGCGCCCATCGTCGTTTTACCATGTCAACGCCCAAGCATTCCAAGGCTTTAGTAGGTGGTGCACGAGGTGGATCGAGCCACCTACTCTTCATCCTCATCATTCAGTGACGACGTCAACGACTCTGGCCAAAGAACATAAAAAAAATCTTGCTAAGTGTTTATACGTGCGGTGCCCGCTCGGGTTGCCCCTCCATGCACACCACACGTAGGAGGCTTATGTTCCCAACTTATCTTGGCTACACCTATAGGCCCAATGGGGGTCCCAATTCTCATGACATGTTGGCACATTCAACGGTTAACTTTCCAATGCTCACAAGCCGGTCAAAGTGACACATAATCAAGTCAAGTGAATATGCTCCTTGACGCGCCTTTCCCTTAGGGGGTCAGCCACCTTCCCCTTCAAGGGGTCGACCCCATTCCTTCACTTCTCTTTAAGGGACCATGTATCGTTCATGACCCCCGATGTTTGTGCTCGCATGCCGTCTTCGTGACACTCGCCGTCGCCAGTGCGCCGGCTTCACATCGCCCGTCATCATCGCCCGCGCACCGACTTCACGGTGCCCGTAGCCCGTGGTCGCGCACCATCTTCCCGACGCTAGCATGTCGGCTTCACGGTGCCCATCACTGTCACCCGCACTTAGGCTCCACGGCACCCTTCGCTCGTGACAGCGGGTGACGGGGCCAACGCCACGGTGCCCATCACCCACGTGCCGTCTCCAACACTCCGTTGCTCCCATGCACCGCGCCGCTGGTACAGTCGTGCCCCCTGGCTCTTTGCCACATTATCACGCTCCTCATGTTAGTCCATCCTTTCACCACACCCTGTGCACGCTACCTTGGTTGTGGATCATGCTTTGACCTACTCCTCAGAGTGTGCAACATCCGGTGAGGATAGGCGACTGCTCCAGGACACTATCTCTGCCAAGGAGCTTTTCAACTCCCCTTCTGCCAGGTAGATGGCTCTTTCGGGATGCTACCTCTGCCCGTCACGTACACAGCTCCTCTGGGATACTACCTTGATGCGCTCCGAGTGCTCTGGCACGAGGACTCACTCGCATGGATAGGCGACTCCTCTGGGACACTATCTCCACCAAGGAGCTTTTTAACCCCCTTTCACCAGATAGACGGCTCCTCTGGGATGCTACCTTGGCCCGTCGAGTAAACTGCTCCTACGGGATGCTACCTTGACATGCTCCGAGTGCTTTGGCATAAGGACTCACCCGCAGGGATAGGCGACCCATCCGGGACACTATCTCCGCCAGGGAGCTCTAAGTGCTTCGGTACGAAGACTCCCCTTCTGCCAGGCAGACGGCTCCTTCGGGATGGTACCTCAACCCGTAAAATCAGCGACTCTTTCAGGACACTATCTTTGCCAGGGTGTCTGCGTGACTGGCCTACATGCTCCGGCACCGGGGGCTTCATCAGCACCCCTAGGGACTATGACCCCCGGGTCACTCCAAGACGAGAGCAAGTCTCAGAGGGCATTGCGCCTAGTCTGCCTGGTAATTGGGCGTTGGGTCTTCCCTACCGCTGCCAGTCCTGTGAGACTCTACAGGGACTTGGTTTGGTGGCTAGATCAATGGGTGTTCTCTAGCAGTACCGATGCTGTGGGAGCCAGTCTTTCCAGACAGACAGAGCGACACTGTGAGGAGCAGGTCGGGTGAATATACAATCCAACAGTCCAACGGAGAGCCAATATTTTTGGACCCCTAGTGATGTGTCATTCCCAGGGGATGCCATGTGGCAATTGATGACATATGCATACTTTTGTCTATAAATAGTGGACTTTGGATTTCATTTACATGAGGAACTCTCTCATTTGACATTTTCACTTCCTCACTCTAGAATCCAAATCTTCTGAAATTCTAGAGAGAAACATACAGGACCTTGACTCTGGACTTAAGCATCGGACTATGACTGTCATTGTATATTCACCCTGTGCCCTCACTCTCTCAGCACTGCAACCCTCAGGCTTTGTCTGGGAAGCCCTTGGTCTCTGCCCTTGCTCTACCCTTACTGTGTCCCATATCAGCACACTTGGGATCTAATTCGGATTGCATTTCTTGTGGCACCTTCACCTCGACTGCGAACCCACTTTCCTTGGCATTAGCATCCTTTCTATCATGAACTCAAACACATTCGACGTGATAGTGGACTAAAAGCTATTTAATGCTTAAGGCACTACAAGAAATTTGACTTCCACAACGAACATGGTTTGTTGCGGAAGGCGACCTATTCTCCAAAAATCCATACTGCGACGAAAAACATGTCATGAAATTCGTCAAGGTCTCACCATCATGAAAGGTTTTTCTTGACAAACATCTGTGTTCATCAATAAAAATCATATTTATTGACCATTTTATACTTCGTCAAGGAATGTCTGAGATTTAACAAAAAATAATTCGTCAAAATAGTTCACTCAAATATGTTTGTCAAGAATGGGTTAGTTTATCGACGAACTTGGATTCGTCAACAAATCATTCAACGTCACAATTTTTTTCCTTGACATCTTGACTTCGTCCATAAGGGTGGCATTTGTTGACATTCATCACAAAAACCTTGATCGTCACAATTCTTCCTTGACATATTGGCTTTGTCGATAATGGTGACATTTGTTGACGAACTCATGTTCGTCAGTAAATTCTTGCTTGTCACAATTTTTTCCTCGACATCTTGGCTTCATTGTTGAAAACTACATTCAACGACAAAAAAGTTTATCATTAATTGGTGCCCCTTTAACTACGAATACTTTCGTCTTTGATGAGCATCAAATTCTAACGACAAATAATATAAAGATTTTATTTAACGACAAATAATAGAAAGATTTAGCGACAACTAATAGAAAAATGTCTTCATCTAATACATGAAACTAATGCTATCCATTACAAAGATTTAGTTGGTTACAAAGTGAGGACATAAGTGTGTAGCAACAAAGCTTGACATATATCCAAAGTACAAATTAGCACTATACAAATACAATGCACATGTTGATGCAAATGCAGCCATCCTAGTGGTCGGTGATGCATAAAATATCGGCCACTTACTTCATATCATGTCCAGAGATGATCCGTATATCGCATCTGAGAACACTGCAACTAAAAGAACAATGATTGCAAGCTTGCATTAAAAATGAAAAAAGGAATATAAGTATTCATGTTAAGATGGTGCTCAAACCTCTCCACACTCCATGCAATCCACCGCCATCAATTACATCTTTTTTTTTTACCACAGTTGCATAATCAAATTACTCAATCATGTTTAGCCTCTCAAGAAGCAAATATAAGATAGATACATAATTAAACTTGTTCAGTGCACCATGGAAGTTTACAAACGAAATCTCTATCTAAAAAGTAATACTTAACCGGCAATCAATATAATTTGATCGTATCCTTAATTAGAACTAAAATGTAGGATGAAATTATATTATTGAAGGCTTGGACCATGAATAGGCCAGTTAAAGAGAGCGATTGTGGGGAAAAAGATTGGATATAAAGTGGAAGCTAGGCAGAACGAATCCAAAGGTAGAACCAAATTACCACCTCTAGAGTGAGGCTCAAGTTCAGCCACTAAGCATGTTCACATTACAAGCCAGCACACTCTCACTATGTATCTTGCACCCAAGGTAACTTAAAAACATTGTCTCCCTAACTGGAATTTCCTCATTTTAATGGATCTGATGTTAGCGGTCGAGTGCATAAGGCAGAGTATTATTTTAAATTGCATCCAATAAGGTCTTACTATGTTCCTTAATGGAATAGAGGCCTTGGGTGAATTGGGATAACTAATGACGGATGAAGGTTAATGAAGAATTCAGAGTTGCACATGTAGCTGTACATCTTGGTGATAAGGCCTTCAGTTGGTTCCCACAATATATTCAACCGATTGGACAGATTAATTGGCATGATTTTGTAGTGGACCAACTTTTTGCTCAATTTTCTGAGACTGATTTTGTGTATGTTGTTACTTAATTCAATCAACTTACTTAAAGTACTTCAGTAAAGGAGAATTACATTGACTTTGAAGCCCTTTGGGCTCACTTATTGTGTGAGGGTTATTTCAGTAAACGAGAATTACTAAGGGTAGTTCAATGAGAGTTATTTCGTAAAGTGTTTTCTAGGAGTTCTGAAAGGTGAAATAAGGACTACGGAGATATGGAGGCCACAGAGCCTAGCAAGGGCTAGAGAATTGGCCAGGCAGCAAGAGGAAGCACTACGTTGTTTATTTACGACATTATATCACCTTTACTAACACTCTAAGCCACACTACTAAGCTCCTCATTCCAGGCCTACCAGCTCATTCCAACCCTTCATCCCTAACAAGTCTAACCCTGCTCATTCCCGAAAAGACAACCACTACCTCTTCTAGATTTGCGTAAGCCCCTCGTCATTTACAAGCCCTCAGTGCCACACTACTGAAGGCCAGTTACCTACGTTGCAGTCTAGAATCAGCAACATCCTTAAAAACCAGAATAACCTAACAGAGATTAACCCCTACTGAACACCAAAAGAAAACCAAGTACCTTATAATCTTTAGCGGGATCCTTATTGAATTAACTCAACCATATCCAAGTGCATGGTCAAGTACCTCGTACCAAAAATAAAGAATATCCAAGTGCATGGTCGAGTACCTTGTATCAAAAATAAAGAAATGGTTAATTTTTAGCAGTGATTTATTTGTTCAGAATCCACGTCGCTATGTAGCACCTACACCGAGAATTCAAGTATTGTATCCCCTCCGTTCTTCTACTCCATCCCGAAGAGCGATCCCACGAGGGTGAGCTAACTCCAAAAATCCTGTAACACCCTGAAAATCTGGAGCTTTATCGCCTCGAACTCCCATTTATTTTTCGGAGCATAGATAGTTATTTTAAATAGTTCCCAAAGTTTAGGATATTACATTCTCCCCACCTTATAAAAATTTCATCCTCGAAATCTGATATCGGATTTCCTTCCACTCATGGCGTCCAGGCACTACACTTTCGCTGCGCCACTCTGATAATTGTTGCACCGTAGCGAAGCTACATCTAATCTTCGAGCCCACATTTGTTTCCACGAATTTTAAAACACAACAGTTATATTCTAATTGTAATGCTAAACACATTCCGATTAAGTTATCACTCATGCTTTAACCGTTCCAGTATTTCACGAACAATGACTTAGTTAATACAAAACTCTCAGAGCTAAACTTACACCATTCCAAATTCAACGCATACGAGTCGAACTAAATCAAACTCTAATACCGAAGCTTCCACTGCATTGTACTGATTCCATACCAGAGGCTATATCATTTTTCGTCTACGTAATGATGGTAAGCTTAAACTCAAGCTTAAGCTTAAGCTGTACTGAAATACCAAATGATGGTCATACATGACTTGCACCCTACCAAAGCTACATGGATAAGATGATCAATTCCTATAAGCACTTACACCTCATAACAAACAGCAAAACTGTGGCCACTAGGCTTCCACTGTGCACTCTGACATCTCAAAACAACGAGTCCGAACTATTGCCAAATTTGTCACCTAGAGATGTCTTGTCCTAACATAGCACAACATATGATTCTAGATACTTATGTATTCATTTTCACTAGTGTAAGGCTCTACGTTATCACATTACTTTCGATTCATAGTCATATTATTTACCAAAATCTTATAACCTTATCCTTCAATCATCTATTTCAGTTAAACATTTAGAATTCTTCAGTTCTACAAGCAATAACATATGGTCTATCATTAGACCTGGCAAACGGGTATACCAGTCGGGTATGGGTAAAATTCGATCGGGTACTGATAAAATCGGGTCGGGTATATTTTACCCGATTTTTCCCAGGTAAGAATTCTGAGAACCCGTACCCTACCCTTGCGGGTAGGGTATTACCCGTGGGTAAATCATTAATTTCTCATTAATTATTATTTTTTGAATAAACAGATTTTAATCACATACTAATCAGACATTTTAACCTCGAACAATTTGAATTTGATCTGAATATCTTCTCATCGGAAGAAAAAAAAATATGTACAATTAGATCTGAACATCTTTCCCTCGGAAAAATAAAAAATCTCCTGAACAATCTGAAGAAGAAAAAACACACAATCTACACATCAAGAACACACGACACCATCAAAGATCTACACAACATTTCAACAACCATCAAGATCTACCCAACCACAAGCCGCGGAGTGATATTGGCAACGGTGGCGACTGATCGATCGTGACTGGGCCACGGCGGTGACCGATTGTTGGTGACGGGGCCACGGTGGTTACCGATCGGTGGCGACGGGGCCAGGCGATGACCGAACTGTGGCGACGAGGTGACGGAGTCATATTGACTGACCGACAGACCGATGGCGGTAAAGATGTGGTGAATCAATATTGACTGACCGATGTGGCACCATGGGTGGAGTAGGGTGGTCGTGTCTTTGGCAGTTCTGTGAGAGAGAGAGAGGGAGACTTAAGAGAAGGGATGTGTGAGGAAGACTTGAGAGGAGGGGCGGCAAAAATTAGTGAAGATGAGAGAATCCGAGAAGAGAAGTGAGAATAAGATGTTAAAACAATAAAATCCTAAAAGTCTTATATATAGGAATAAAAACGGGTAAACCTGGGTACCCGATAACCGATCCGAATTTACCTGAATTTTACGGGTCGGTTCGGGTACGGGTCTAATTTCAGCGGGTCTCCTAATTATGTACCCGTACCCATATTTTTTGTACGGGTACGGGTAGACCCACGGGTCCGGATCAGTTTTTGCCAGGTCTATTTATCGTCATGTGTTCAGTCAAGATCTCAATCTTATACCGGATCATTGAATAGCTTATCCAAACCTAATCCGCGTTCCTAGAGTCTATTTTCGGTCACAGATTATCTGAGGCTTAGGAATCTACCTAATCTCATATCAGGGTAAGTGCAAATCCTAGATCATGTAAAATATATGCACTCAATATATTGTTAATTTCCAGACCATCTGGAAATAAAACGTAGTAAAACCGATAACCAAATTAACTACAAGCATCAATTATAACATATCACCGTTTTGGTACGTATTATACAAACACCATTCACAAAGACACGGTAATGATTATACAACAAACAGTTACATTAACCACACAAACAAGTATTTTAACCAAACATTTAGGGGTCAAATGATAACTAGGCGATCAAAACACAAAAATCTTTAACAAAATCATGCCTATTGGCTCTTGATATATAGGTTGGTATCTTTTAAGAAAATCATGTCATGTTTATCATATAGAAGATAACTGATATGGATAGATATTATATTAAGAAGGAATATTACCCTCTAAATCTCCCTTGGGAGGGGGGGTTATAGCTACATTAACTCAATAGCTACAGCTTTGACTTCTAGGCAGGAAGTCTTACTCAGTCTCAATTAAGAAAGAACTCAAAATGATGCTTTACTAGTTATAGTTTAACCCATTTCTATAATTGTAGCTTTTTGACAGCTGCTTGAGTGTGTGTGTGTGTGTATGTGTGTGTGTGTGTGCTTTGTAGATATGTAAAGTAGGGGTGTGAAGGTAGAGAGTGTGTTCTGTGTGTGTGAACAAATGAGCGTGTAACTTGTATAGGTGTGTGTAATCACACAATATGTGTGTGTCGCGCGCGCTTCGGGGATGTGTGAAACAAGGTTGTGAAGGTGTAGAGTGTGTGTGTGTGTGAATAGAGGCCTGTGTAATTTGTGCAACTGTGTGTGTGAGCGCACGTGCACACGTGGTTTACATGTATGTGAAATAGGGTTGTGAAGTTGCAGAGTAAGCTCTGTGTGTGAGTTCAGTACGTGTAAACAGAGGCATGTGTAATTTGTGCAGCTGCTTGTAATCAGACAGTGTGTGTGTGTGCGTGCGTGCGTGCGCGCTACTGAGTCTGCATAAAAGGTCTAGATATGTAAGCAAGGGCCTTAGCTAAACTCTTTCACATAGACAAGATTTTTTCATAATATATAACTGTAGGACACTTTCATGCTAGGCTCGGGAAACTGGGAGCTGTAGCCACTGTATACAAGATATGGGGTGAACAAAATGCTAGAATCTTCAATCAGCAAAGTCAATCCATGAAAAGCCAATTTCAGGTGATCAAAGAGTGGATGCAATGGAGTGTTAGGAGTTAGAAAAAGGTGCCAGGACATAGCATTAACAAGAAACATTGTGCTAACTGGAAACTTGATGTGAGGATATTACTAGATTGATTTTGATTTGTAAACTGAACCTTAAGCTGGGAATGTCTAGCTTAGGGAGAAACTTGCTAGTGCACATCTGATCTTTCGGGATTAATTCAACTCACTTTAAAGGGGAAAAAAGCTATAGGACAACAACAGACATGTAGGTGTATCTACGCAAACACTATATCAGGAAGATATTAAAAGAAAATTTAGGGAATCGTAAAGGAAACCTTTATGTATTCGTGGATGAGTGAAAAGAAGGTTGAGCCATTTGGAGATTCATCATAGCTTTCATCTTGTCAAGTCGGGCTTGTTGTTCTTGCTTGTATGAAAAATGCTATTACTATCCTCTTGTAGTTTCCATCCTTCCTAACATATTTCAAAAAGTAATATCCATGAATAATGTTTCCGGAAGTCTCAATAGAAGGACATGTAGTTTATTGATTACTTGCAAGCGTTAAAAAACTAAAGAATGATCTTTGAAGGAAACTGGCAATAAACGGATAATTATTAGCTTATAACATATTTTGCAGAAGAATACATGAAGGACCAAGCAATTGGATATAACAGTCTTCTAATCAATATAAAAATTCAAACATTTTGGTTCACAGTTTCATCTTTGTCTCATATATGGAGCAACAAATAGACATCATAGGTTGAGATTGATCTCAAGGTTGATTAGCATACAGATAAATGAGCACAATAAGCAAAGTTAAAACAACCCAAAGGAGACATCACTTATTCCCCTCTTAAAACCAACAGATTAATTTCAGTTGGTTACAAACTTAAACGAAAATTACCATGCATTTTGAAAAATTCAGTGTTCACAGAACACACACTAATGCACACACATATAGAAAAAGTAGATAATCCTTGAAACTTTATGATGTAACTCTTAACCACCCACCCTCTATAATTGCTTTCCTATAAATGTTCTCATGCCTAACTTAAAGCAATATGTCAACAAAGCCGCTTATCCTGTAATTACATGCCAATACTCTACCAAAAGCCACCCTCCTGGATTGCTTTGCCTTATAATTTTTTACATGCCTAACTGAAACCATTGTCAACAAAGCCTCTTATATCATATAATTACATGCCAATACTCTCTAGGAAATCATCCAATAGCCTTACAACATTAACTACCTACTGTCCTCAGGATGACTATTTAACTTAGGAAAACCCTCCTCCATACTATCAAGTCTGAATTAAGTCCGAGAAAGTAGTGATAAATGTCAAGACATAACGTTCCTGTTATTTCCCCTCTTGGTTGCTATCTATAACTTTTGGAATCCAGCCATCAAGATATTTATCCACTTTGGGATAATATTTGGTTTTTCCAAAACCTTCAAGGAAAGCATCTAAGCCGCAAGGAAGTTGATTGATCGAAAGTGCGTATACCATCCTACTACAAACTTGACAGATCATATATTCTACTACTTTTGGCTGTGGCTCAGGAACCCCTAACTTAGATGGTTCCTTCCCTACCTCCGCTACCCCGGCAACCACTAGAATTAAGGAATATGACCTATAATTTTTATATGGATTCAGAGGTTCTGCAAACATAGTTCGCCCGAAAACACCAAGTTAAAGGAACATGATTGCTTTGACTGGCAGATCTTGAAAATCCACACCAAGTTCAAAGAGCTAATTAGTGCCCCTTATTCATAACCCATAAAACATGTTATTACCACTAGCAATAGCATCCAGTTCAAAGGCTATAGCATAGCAAGAAATGAACTACCCACCTTGAACTCCTCATCGACATCCCCGTCATCACTCCCAACCCTGAACCGTTAATATCCCCGCCATCAACTCTAGCAAATTGTGCTGCCTCCACCAGCCTGATTCATAAACCACAAGCCTAAATCTACAACTCAAGAAAAAAAAAACCTATATCTACAATTAGGGCCAACCCTGCCAGGTGTTGTCGCCATTTGTCTTGTCCACCAACTATGAACCTGCATCGCCGCCTGCCATCCCTGCCATCAACCCCATCCACTTGTGTCGGCGCCACCACCACGAGCTTATCACTGCCCCCTACCCAATACCAACACCATTAAAAAAAACTAGATATACAAGTACAGTTTATATAGAAGGAAAATATAGACATGTTTATCATTTTGTTACAAGAATCGTCTGATGCAACACTTTTACGATCTCAAGTGCCTTTTTGTAATTTTTTTAACTCTAAGGGTCTTTTTGGAACACGTCCAAACCACAAGGGTAATTTGTGCAATTAATCCAAACATTTTTGTTGCTGACTTGGAAAGCATCTTCATCCTCTAACCCCCCATGTGGAAGCTTTTCATTGGTTCACCTGTATATGAGTCATGCTCCTTGGATGTGGTTCGAGTTTGCTGTACTTAACAGAGTTTTGCCGTTAGTCCATCCCTAAAATCTCAGCGCATTCCAGTAATCACTCGTTAAATTGGACTCAGTCTATCTTTCTCTATCTATCTTCCTATCTTCTTCCACCCTGCCACACTCCAGAACTGCTGGTCTGAATTTTCCGTAATCACACATTGCACGTGGAAATCCAAATCTTATGAAATGAAGACTATAAATCTTAGATAATGGTGTAGATAAGCTATTTTGAAGATTGAGATCGGTCGGTCCATAAATTAATCGTCATCAACAGTGTCTATGGTGTTATAGTTTATGTGATGATTGGAAATCCCAGTCTACTGAAATGAAGACTATAAATATGTCCGTCCAATTTCTAACAAGGACAGTGTTGGAATCCAGCAAAGCAGTGAACTACTTGGGTTCATCCTAGTTTGAGTTCAATGTATATGATGTTCATCCTACAAACTTGGTTGATTATTATGGTGGTTACACATATGATGTTGTACTTGGCTCTATACTTTTGTACCTTACTCGTACTCAAACAAGCTTGCTAGATGAACATATGATGTTCTACTATACTGTATATAATAATCTACTTTCCTTCATCTTAACTTTAGTGAGTTTGGTTTAATCTTGCAAATTTGCCTCTAACACCATTCCAAGAGTGGTTTGAGTCCTATGGATGTGATTATCAAGTGTATCTTGGCTTGGCACTAGGTATGGTAGGGGCTCTAATCAAGTATTAGGTCATCATATGTGTGCATGTTCTTTCACTTTTCTTCTTTCCTTTTCTTAAGTTTTAAGAAAACCAAGATTGAATAGGAGAAAAAAAATTATTGTTCCTATGAGTTCATTGATGCTGCAATTCTGCATTCTCAAACTGCATGTGAAAGGTGTAGCAGGCAAATCTACTCATCCCTCAGCTGCCCTCCCATAGGTGACACCTTACCACCGTCATCATCACCTCTCATCATGTGATCTGCTTTAGTCATGAAAATTGTGACATGGTGTCACAATCTCAATGCAGTCATATTGAGAGTCAGCTTTAACCTCTGTTTGAAGGGATTTTTTTTTGGAAGTAAGTGCAGTATAATTGTCTCGGCATGGATAACAAGAGTTCTGCCTGTAGTTTCCCCTTTGCAAGAGTTAGTTCTCTCTATATGTTACGCCACTTTAATGACTAGCTTTTGTGGTTCTAGATAACCCCATGTATATGATGTTTAAAAGTGTCAACAAACTATTGAGAAATATGTACCGTATTCATTTGATTCTTAAGAAATAAGAAAAAGATCCTTAATATCTTGCATTGACATGGGATTCCGTGAAACAAATCTTTATATTGTATGTGTAGTCTGATATTCGGCTAACACTTTGCTGAATAATTAAGCATGGTAACGTACAAATACAAATGTTTCCAGAGTCATTTTTTGGCATTATTGTGAATCAATTACCCACAAGAATTGAATAATCATAGCACTGATGAATCTTGTTCTTTCCAAATCCTATAAAGGAGTAAAAACTGGATTAATAACTTAAACACAAGAAATATTTCAATTGAGGGATACAAGTGATCTTGGCCAATGCATCTCTACATTCTTCAACCTTTTGATAGCAGCTTATGCCCAGATGTTCATCGTTCATAATGGATTAGCCCATTATTTTTGGCTTCTTTTCGCAGTTGCCTTGTCTATCTTGCTTTTCTTAGTTGTCTTGTCTATCTTGCTTTTCTTAGTTGTTATCATCTCAGTTTTAGTGTTGTAAATTTTCATAAGAAATTGATGATGCCTACAAATCAAAGAAACTAAAGACAAATATTTGTAGATCACAATATTTACCTGAAGCAGCTCATTGAAGGACATATGATGACATGGCCATATCTTTGGACCAAAATGTTTATTGAGAGAAGTTGTAATATAATCATTTGAAAGCTATTATGATTATGTTGTGATGAGAGGTTCTATACCCTTTAACCACACTCGCCAAAAAAAAGGAGAATCACCAGATGATCTAATTGGGCTATGAGAACAAAAACATAACAGTTGAACTTAGCCAACATTTATAGTTACCTGAGCTAGAGGAGACAATGTATAAGACTTATCATCAGCAATGTCATGCTCGTCATCTACATTTTTATCTAAAGCAGTACATACCTAAAACAAAAAGTTGAAATAGTATTGTCTTTGTCGTAAACTAAATTTGAGAGTAAACTAGTAAATGGATCAAAAAGCACCTTATCTTCCTTATCAGGATGCTCTTCTTGATATTCACCTTGTTCAATCTTGGGCCCTTTTTTATGTGACCCTTGTCCACTACTAGAAGTACCCTATAGAAAATGACAACACATAGAAAAACATTTGTACACCACGAAATGATAGAATAGCACTTGTGTAGCTTTTGCTTGTGACGCCTTCTGGGTGCTCAAGTAGATCCTTGAACATGTTATGTGGATATCAAGCTATTGTTTTTATTTTAATCCCATGGGCCATTGGGACAATACACCATCATCTAGTTGGGTCAGATCCTTAGGAAGGTCATCTTTTGTATTAGTATCTGGATCCAAAGTAAGTTTTCTTCATTAAGCAGTTTACTAAAGTTCTAATGTGCATATGTGTACATGTCTTCGTTCTCCGCTGTAAGTGCCACTAGCTCTTGAAAATCATCACTTAAATAGGAATACCACTTCCTAATAGATTCTTGAGAATCGCCTTGCATTTGAGCACCAAGGTAGTCACATAATTGCATCTTTTGCATTTATTGTCCATCTTTTCAATAGATCTTAGGTGGTATCATCTTAATATTTTTCTTATCTAGAAACTTTAAAGCATTATGACATAAAATGCCAAGAAAGCTAATTTTCATACAATTGCATTGTATAGTGGTTGTCTTGGCTTTAAAGTTTACAAGATTTTCTCTTCCTTTTCTGCCACGAACAACTTTGTAATCTGAAATATTTTCAGTGTTGCAAAGTTTATGAGTACTAATGTCCCAGGCCTTTGTGAACTCATATTGGAAGATATAAAGCATCTCAAGAGTGTATACTTCAACAACATGTCTTCGCATCTTAATGTTAGCTACTAGCACTGGAGTAGTTTGCCTCATTTTGAACGTTGGCTTTAAGTCTGTGCATCGTCGATCTTGCAATAACATGTCATACCACTTAGAGAATCGCAAAAAAGTTATGTCTTTGGATCTAAATATTGCTTTTAAATATAATTTATAGACTCGCTTATTTGTGTGCTTTTCATATCAGTTGTAAACATTTGTCAAGCATGCGCCATAGCCTATTTTTATCTTAACTCAAAAGTTCCTTCCAACCAATCTTTGTCCAGGTTAGAGTGTCAAGACTATTTTATTTATGCTTGCATCCATTCATATTCATCCTCATAAATCATATACACAGAATTAAGATCAGATGTAATTTCCTAAGAAGCATGAAATACATGACTCAAATGTTTAGCCGTATTATGATAGATGTGCCATACAAATAAACGATCATTGGTTTCATGGAACGCTTCTACAATTGCAGTTGCCATCAAAGTGGATTAATAGGTGATAATTGTCTTTGGTTGCTTTTCAAACATTGCGCTAAGAAACGCCCTAAATAACCACTTGAATGACTCCGCAATTTCATCATAAAGTAGTGCAACCCCGAAGATGATCCTTTGTTTATGGTGATTAACACCAAGAAATGGAGCAAACGAACAGCCATAGTCGTTCCTTCGATAGGTTGTGTCAAAGCATACAACATCTCCAAAAAATGTTTGTTATAAGATCATTCTCATCAGGCTGTATCGAATTAAATAATGTTTACAGAGCACCGGCATCTCCTTTTTGCATTTCAGTTGCCTGTAATTTGGAAAAGATAATTTGAATAATCCACATCCAATAGACCAACATGTTCACTATCTCCAGCTTGTCCACTTAGTATAGGGAAAGTTTTTCTAACCGATACTCCTACCTTAATAGCATCAATTGCCAAAGTTGTTTGAGCAAATGAAAGTCTTCTTATTGACCTTAACATGTGCCTTGTGGGCGAGGGGGCAACAAAGTGATTGTGTTCTACATTGATAGATATCATCTTAAATTTTGCATTCTTTTGAAGTAGATTTCTTTGCAACCTACTCTTGAAACGGGAAGATAGTAAAAAACATTTACTCATTGTTTACAATAACATGTTCACCTTGTTTTGATCAACGTTTTAGAGTTCTCCTCATGATGATTCTGAACCTTTTCTTCACATCTTGCTTCCTTATTCCAAAATCAACGTGATGAGTATACTCCACTGCAGTAATCAAAAGCATGATGTTCTAAATCGAATTTTGTTATGAATGAAATCTAGGACAGTCATGATTGGCTCGCGAGCAGACTTTCACAGTACAAATAACATCAATGACTCGTCGAAAAGGTTTCCGGCAAAGAATCTTTGATGCTAAAGTCCGCGAGTGGCTTGAGAGAGTATATGAGAGTATTTGGGATTGTTTGAACTTACCTCTCTCTGTAGTCTTCATCCTCCTTTATATAGGAGGTACATTCAAGGGTCAGTTACCACTCTTTTAATGGGTTGTTACTAGCCTTAATAGGCAGTTACCGTCTTTAATGGAGAGTGGGAGAGTGCCACTACCCACTACTCCAAGAAAGGTAGAATAGTTTTTCATTCCCACAAGTCCCTCTTTCAAGGGACATCTATTTTTTATCCATATAATTTGTCCCTCATTCCATGTTCTTTTTGGGAAAGAATATTGAAGCAGGATAATCTTAGCATCGGGATTTGGGCCTATGCTTGAGAGTGTTTCATATTGGAGAATTTGTTTTTTAGTCCAGACAAATGGATAATATACTTTTGTGGAAGCATATCTGCTCAGATAGAGTAGGAAAATAATTTGGCATTGAGCTTATATGCTTGGGTTGACGAGTAGAGAGCTTCACTGTAAATGGTTTTGAGCTCGTCTACTAGGCTGGACGAGCAGAGAGCTGAGCTTTAAGCTCATGCTTGGCCTTGAGCTTGTCTGGTCGGCAAGAGGAGTAGAGAGCTTGGCCTTGAGCTTGTATGCTCGACTAGACGAGCAGAGATTTTTTAGTCTTGAGCTCATCTGCTCGGCTAAGTGAGCAGAAAGGTTGACCTTAAGCTTGTCTGCTCAGCCAGACGAGCAAAAAGCTTGGTCTCGATCTCATCTGCTCAGCTAAATGAGCAAAAAGCTTGGCCTTGAGCTTGTCTACTTATCTAGAGAAGTAGAGAGGTTGGTCTTGAGCAAGCTCTCTGCTCGGTTAGACGAGCAGAGAGCTTGACCTTGATCTCGTGTGCTCGGCCAGGCGAGTAGAGATACGTTAGTAGCCCTAAGGGGCTCGTCTGCTCAATCTAATAAGTAGACAGACTTTAGAGGGCCTAAGGAGCTTGTCTGCTCAGTCTGGTGAGCAGAGAGAATTTAAAGATCCTAAGGATCTAGTCTACTCAATGTGGTGAGCAAAGAGACTTTAAAGGCCCTAACGGGCTCATCTACTCAGTCTGGCGAGTAGAGAGACTTTAAAGGCCCTAATGAACTTTGTGGCTAATTAGGGTCACAAATTTGAAAAGCATGAGGGCTAATCAGCTGGTCGTGGAACTTTGTGGCTTTCTATTTGAAGGAGGCGAGTCAAACATGTGGTTGTGCTCTTATTTTGTCTAATAAGTCTAGGTTAGATCGAAAGGCTCTATCGTTCACTTTGGGTTATATGTTGTTAACAGAAGATATGGCAGGCAGATCTCAATGGGGATTAGTTCCCTTGTTCTAAAAGCCAAGTTGAATGGGTTTCTCGTCATCATGTGGTAAGCCGAAAGGATCTTGGGGAGTTTGTCCACTCAAAGGACTTTGGCTCCGTCCAACTTTCTTTTGATGCCCTAGAGAAGAGTTCAGTTAGTGACTTTCGCTTCTCCATTCCTATGCAAAAGTGCAACTGAGTAAAGTGTTGTTCAATCAATAGATTGGCAGAAAATGCCTTAAAGGTGGTATTGTCAAACTGTTTCCCATTATCGGTGATGAGCACAGGGGGAATTCTGAACCTGCAAACAACGGCCTGCTATAAGAAGTCTTCACACTTTTTTTTATGTGATGGTGGCCAATGTCTCTGCTTCTACCTATATGGTAAAGTAATTATTTGCGATGATCACAAACTTGCACTAAGCAGAGGCTTGAGGGAATAGGTCCAAGATATCCATTCCCTACATCGTGAAGGGTATGGGGCTTCTCAAAAAAATCAATGGAGTCGGTGCCTGCTGGGGGATTAAGGAGAAACGTTGGCATGTATTGCATCATTTTGTGTACAAAGCATCTTGTTGCATGGTTAGCCAATAATATCCTTGGCAGAGGACCTTGTGTGACAATGCTTATCCCCCCAGGTGTTTACTGGATATTTCTTCATGTACTTCTCAAAGGGCGTACTTGGCCTCAGATGGTTTAAGGCATCAAAGATATAAAAGAGGGTATGGGGCTTCTCAGAAAAATCAATGGAGTCGGTGCCTGCTGGGGGATTAAGGAGAAATGTTGGCATGTATTGCATCATTTTGTGTACAAAGCATCTTGTTGCATGGTTAGCCAATAATATCCTTGGCAGAGGACCTTGTGTGATAATGCTTATCCCTCCAGGTGTTTACCGCATATTTCTTCATGTACTTCTCAACGGGCGTACTTGGCCTCAGATGGTTTAAGGCATCAAAGATATAAAAGTGTGAATGAATGATTGTAGAATACGTCTTCCATAGTGGCATATCTAGCCAAGCGGCTTACGATGCTCATGGCTTGCTTCTGATCGGCAAGTAAGTTATCGTCCTAAAAGTAGGCCCAGATAGGATCCATCCACGAGGGTTCGTAAGTGATGCCCAATACCTCATGCTCAATGATGCTCGACTCATGCAAGAGTTCTAAATGGACGGTGCGGCCAAATCCTGATAGGTTGAAGGAAAGTAATCGAGAGAGAGCAAAGACTGAGGCATTATCTTCCCGACCGATTTGAGTAATGTTGATTCACAAGTTCTTTGGCCTTGTGTACGTATTTGAACATCTTTGTATCACGTGGCTCGTAGTCCTCTGATAGTTGCTTTATGATGAGTTGGGAGTCATTGTATGCATGGAGGAACTTTGCTTTCATGGCAAGAGCTAAATGCATGCCCACTATCAAGGCCTCATATTCAGCCTTGTTGCTTAAAGTGGGGAAGTTGAAGTATAGAATGTACTCAATGGTGAGGCCATCTGAACCCTTGAGGATCAGCCTACTCCACTTCCATTCGTACTGGAGGAATCGTCTATGAAGAGAGTCCAAGTAAATAGAACATCTTTTTGGACTGGATGAGGTAGAGCTTCATCTTAGATGGGTAGGGTGCACTCAACGATGAAGTCAGACAAAGCTTAATAATTGAGAAAAAGGCAAGGCTCGTATTGTATGTCTAACTCCCAAAGTTCTACAGACCATGGCACCAGTCAGCCGGATAGATCGGATAGGATTGAAAGTAGGGCCGAAGCTTCTGGGTAGCAATTAAGAGTGTGAAAGCTAGCTTTTCTTTTTTTGGTTAGTGAGGTTTGGCTCCTTCAAGGACCTTACTGACGTAATAGATGAGGAGCAGTTTGTCGTCCTGCTCTCGGATGATGATAGCACTAACTGCAGACTCGGCCACAACTAGGTAAGGAAATAACTCCTCTCTTACGATCGGCTTGGATAAGAGAGAGGGTGAGGATAGATAGTCTTTTAAAGCTTTAAAAGATGCTTGGCATTCAGTCGACCATTTAAAGTTCTTTATAATCTTCAAATCTTTGAGGAATGGCAAGCAACGTTTGACCAATTTAGAGAGGAATCGACTGAGGACAACTATTGGGCCGACTAGCACTTGTACTTCCTTCATGTTTCTCGACACTGCCATGTCTTGTATGGCCTTGTTCTTCTCAAGGTTGGCTTTAGTAGCTCGATATGAGACCATGAAGCCAATAAACTTCCCCAAAGAGACTCCAAAGGCGCACTTTGCCAAATTAAGGTGCATGTAATATTTGCATAGGAGAGCAAAAAAATCTTTGAGGTTGGAGATGTGATCCTCCGCGTGTAAGATTTTGATGAGTATGTAGTCAACGTAGGCCACCATATATTTTTCCTATTAGGGGCTTGAAAATTTTATCCACTAGCCTCTGGTAAGTGGCTCCGGTGTTTCTAGGCTGAATGGCATGACTTTGTAGCAAAATAGGCCTTCGTCAATCATCAAGGCCATCTTTACCATGTCGCCTTCATGTATTTAGATCTGGTTATAATCAAAGAAGGCATCCATGAAGGTTAAGAGTTCATGCTCTGAGGTGGCGTTGATCAAAGTATCGATACACGGTAAAGGATAGTTGTCCTTTGGGCAGGCTCTATTTAGGTCGATGTAGTCGGTGTAGATGCACCACTTGCAGCTGTCGACTTGGGCACCATGATGATGTTGGCCACTCATTCGAGATAATCGATCTCCATAATGAAGTCAACTTCTAATAACTTGTCCACCTCTTTCTTGATTATTATTTGTCATTTTGGAGCAAAAGGATGCTTTTTTTGTTTGACCGGCATATGCTTGGGGTCAAACAAAAGGCAGTGAACTATCACATAAGAGTTTGGCATGTCTATCGTGCTTCATGCTAAGATGTCTGCATTGGACTGGAGGAAGAAGATTAGCCGATTGCAAAACATTGGCTCCATTATGAGCCGATCTGCAACATACCTCATCTCTTTCTTTCAATGGCACATAGATGAGTATTTCTCATCTAGTTGGTCTTTGATGGCCTACGTGTCTACTGCTTTGCAAGGTGCTAGGTAGCACCTGAGAGCCAGTGTATTGTCTCCCCTCACTATAACGACTCTATTCGATGTGGGGAACTTCATGGCAAAATGAAAAGTTGAAACGATTTTTCTAACTTATTAAGCCCAATTCATCCTAGTATATCATTGTAGGACGATTTGACTTTGACTATGAGAAGTCAATAGTCTGTGTAGCCTAGAGGGGAGTTGTGCCAATGACTACCTTGAGGAGGATAATTATTTCAACTGCTAGGGACGCTCTTGTAAAATGCATGTAAAGGCGAGGAGATCAGTTTTACTTGGTCCTTAAAGATCTCCATTTGTGAGAATGTGTCATCAAATATGATGTCCATCGAGTTCCCAATGTTGACTAGGATGCACTTTACATTATACACAATGATCTGTAGAGTGATGGCCAAAGCGTCATCGTGATGCAGACTTACTCCTTCTAGGTCATAGTCATCAAAGCCTAGTAATAGCAGTATCCTCGGTCATTTGGTAGGGCCTTGAGTAAGGTTGACCTGCGAGGCACAGGCTTTGCAAGGAGGAGTTGGACAATCCTTCGATATTCGGTGTAACAGAGATAGTGTTTACCATTGATGGATCACTTGCAGGTGCATCATCTTGCTTCCTCTGATTTCCTCCTCTCTTTTCACCCTGCTGCTGATCTTTAGCTTTAATGAACTACTTCATGTACCCTTTGGCAATTAGGGTCTCAATCCCGTGCTAGAGAAGCTTGTAATTCTCCATTGTGTGGTCGTGATCCTTGTGGAAGTGGCAGTACAATTGGGGATCTCTTTTCGGCCAGCATCCTCATGGGCTTAGCAAACTTGATAATATTTTGGCCCTTGATTTGATTAAGGATATGCTCACTGGAGGCGTTGAGAGGAGTGAAAGGACCTGAGAGTGGTGTCCATGAGCGCTTTGGCTCGTTGTCTAGGGCTCGGCCATCTGGTCAATCTCTCCTTTTATGACCACCAGAGTTTGTCTCTTCTTACAGGACCATTGAGTCTCCTCTGCTCAAAGGTATTTCTCCACTTTTTAAGGAGGTCTGACATGTTTTCTGGGGGTGGGGGCATTTGTTCAGCGAGAAACACAATGGCTTTGCCAGTTTAACTCTATTAGCCACGACAACGAAGGTCACCACAGGATCTAGGTGATATATCATAAGTTTCTCCACATTGAAGCACGCATAGTATGACTTTAAGGATTCGTTAGGTCTTTCTATTATGTGGAAAAGAGCTGACGAGTTCTTTTATTTCACTTGACTCGTCAAGAAATAGCCGTGGAAGAACTCATTTAACTAAGCTCAACAGGAGGTAGAGCAGGGTGGTATGTGTTGGAACCACACATGAGTTGTCCCCTTCAAGGTCACTGGGAATTCTTGGCAAATGATTTGATTAGGAGCAAGATGCAAATTTATGCACGAGGTGAAACGAGCTGGATGTTTAATGGGGTCCCCCGTCCCATCGTATGACTCGCATAATAGCATCTTGAAATTGGCTGGAGTAAGGAAGAGATCGATCTCCTCCGTAAACGGTCATCCTAAGATGATTGGAGTGGTGGTGTATCACACGGGGTAATGGTCTTGGGACTGCGAGGAACATTCCGTGGAACAGGGTGAGCTTCTAATAGCTCTCCTCTGGCCTCTTGTGTATAGGTTACAATGCTCATCATCAGAGTGCTCACCCTCGTCCTGGTCAACATGCTGTGGATGTTCTTCTTTATTTGGCATATATATATATATATGGGAGCTGATCCGTTGAGAGCGCTAGCAAAATAGGAGAAGTTGCTAGCGCTATCTGGCCGTCCACAGGCGATCTGTGGAAGGTCCAGATTTTTTTAGTCTATCCGCTACATTATGTAGTGGACGGACTAAAAAAATACAAAAAAAAAAGATCTGGACTGTCCACAGATCGCCTGTGGACGGCCAGATCGCACTAGCAACTTCTCCTATTTTGCTAGCGCTCTCAACGGATCAGCTCTATATATATATATATAAGGGGTTGTTGGCGGCGCTGGCGGCGTGGGTTAAGGGAAGGGGAGGGAGCTGCCGGCGGCATAGGGTTAGGGAGGGGGCTGCCGATGGTGATTTTAGATGTGGAGAAATGTTATTTTCTCTTAAGGTTTCTAAAGAAATTTGAAGAGAGAAACCCTTTTTTTTTTAAAAATTGGGTATTTGACCCAATTTAAAAAATTAAGGTTTTAAAATTTTCCACTGGCACAGGAGACTGCTTAGAGCGCTGCTCATTGGTGGCTTGCAACCTGTTAATCGAATTACTCATTGTCTGAATAATGGCGAGTAGGTCAGCCTTGTAGGGCATGGCTGGCGGCTTCACAAAGGTACTGGCAGCGGTGGTCACATTGACGGTGTGCGTTCAGATAGGACGAAGAGCCGAAACAGAATGTAAGGAAGGGGATTTACTGGCAGAGGTGGAGGCGGTGTTGCGCTTGGGGCACCGGCAAATAGCCTTGTCCCAATTGGCAGGTGGCAATCGAGTGAATCCTCCGTGAGCGAGGTCTCAGAGCAAGGTTGATGGTGATCTGAAGCAGTCTCACTGTCAAGGTTCAGTTGGTAATTCAACTCATGTGGAATGATATTTTGAGCCATGGAGTTTATTAGACAAGAATTCTATCTCGTCGATGGTGCCAAAATTTTATCGATGAAATTTGGGGACAATCGTGAATGGCTCGTGAATAGACCTACACAGCACAAACAATACCAGTGACTCGCCGCAAGGGTTTTCGGCGGAGAATCTCTGATGCTAAAGTCAGTGAGTGGCTTGAGAGAGTATATTAGAGTATTTGGGATTATCAGAATTTACCTTTCTCTTGTCTTCATCCTCCTTTATCATAAGAGTGCATTAAAGGGTCAGGTACCACTCTTTGATGGGTGGTTACTAGCCTTAATGGACAGTTACCATCTTTAATGAGAGAGTGGGGAGAATGCAACTTCCCACTACTCTAAGAAAGGTGGAACAGTTTTTGGGTCCCACGTGTCGCTCTCCGAAGGACAGATATTTTTCATCCATATCAAATTCCATTCCAAGTTTTGGTACTTCATGAACCTTCCTCGTGCACATTAGACTGACATGATTGCAAAGTGCATAAAGCATCTAACTTTTGCTCATTGTCATTTGATTGTTGGTTCGTACTGCTTGAATCAGAGTATTACTATGTCCATCGATGTCCATTAGCCTGGAACAAATTAATGATTTGATATACATTCCTGCATTGTTGGGTACATATTATAAAGTGCTCCTAATATTAATCTTGAAGTTCATAATATCTATTTAGAATTCGTAATCGAGTCAAATTCTGAAGTAGTTTAAACAATGAAACTATTGCAAGGAAATAAAAGAGATCAAAGAATTCTATTTCACTACCAAGAATTTGGACTTTAATTATAAACAATGGATAGAAGTCACTATAATTGAAGAGGAAGTGGTATTTTAAGAGCTTCTGAAAATGCTTGATCATTCAACTAATGAGCAACTTCCCTTCTAGAAATTGCTTGGAAAGAGGAAATGGAAATGAAACACCTTCTACAAGTAGCAAAAAAGTGGGAAAGCATTCTTTAGCTAAAGTCAAGGGTTGGGCTACATTCATGTAGTCTAAGGGAGAGTTAATCACCGCACCAGAGACATAACAGTGACCAAAAACCAACAACTTGACAATCCTTAATAGTTATAGACATTAAAAGACTTTGCAAGGACATTTGGTATTTCAACAGCTTATGTTGTTCGCAAGGACAGTTGGGCTACGCGCGTTCATGTAGTCTAAGGTAGAGTTAAGTTGAAGCACTCACCGCATCGGAGACATAACAGTGAACCAAAAACCAACAACTTGACAATCCTTAACAGTTCTAGACATTATTAAGAGACTTCATAAGGACATTTGGTATTTCAACAGCTTATGTTGTTCATATCACCTTCATTAACATAAAGAATGGTGGGGAGAAAAGAGGGAGGGAGAGAGAGAGGGGGAGAGAGAATCTCCATTTTACATTTGGGTTGTATACCTGGCTCCACAGTGTTGCTTCTGAGAAATTATCCGACGTAAGACCAGTAGTTTCTGGAGTACGTGTAGTAGGGAGGAAGAAGATGGGGGGAAGGGGGAGAGAGAGAGTCTTATTTAACGAGTGACTACCGAAATGAGCCGAGATTTTAGGGACCGGTTAACTACAAAATACTGTTAAGTGCAGCAAACTAGAGACCCTTTGATCGCGTGTAAGGAATATGACTCACGAGTACGTGGACCACTGAGAGCTGCCACATGGGGAGGTAACATGATGGACCTGTTTCTTGGTCACCAGCAAAAAGTTTTCCATTTTTAATTTAGACTTTATCCTTATACATAGATGGAAAATCCTTCCTTAATGGGGCAGTATCTTAAAGGCTAGTTTGGTCCTTCAATGTCGTTATGTTTGGTCTATCTTCCAAAGTTTGGTTTATGGGTTCCAGATGGGCTTTGAACTGCTTTGAAGTCTAGAGAACTTATTAGCAGAGATAAGTTAGCCTTCCTTTTTGCTCCCTTAATGACTAAGATACTTTCTATACAATTATTTTATGCACATGATTTATGTAATTTCTAATTCTAAAGATTATCAATAGGACCGACACATTTGAAATGAGAAAGAGTAGGTGCTCGAGTATACTCATTCAAATAACAAAGATACAACTTTTCCCATCGATTCCAATTCCAATCACACTGCAAGTTGGCTAGCTTTTCTCTTTCCAGCCTCAACATCCCAAGACCGCCATAACTCACTGACCATACAAAACATATCGATCAAACACAACTCATCGACATGATTGAAAATCTTGCCTTGGTTCTGCACAAATTGGGGAAGAGGGAGGATTAATTTTAAGAAGAGGCAAAAATGATGGTTCATTATTGACTAATTGTTGTCGTTGAGGAAGGGATACAAGTTTGTTTTGTGTCACATTCCTGACCTGGAGGTGGGCCTTGACGTGCTATTATAAAATATTTGTACTTATATTTTCAATAATGTGACCTCCAAGAGGTAATTAGAGCTTTAAAATATACAAATCAAAGAACTCGCATTAACCATCAATCCCAGTAATTGCAGCGGAAGTCTAAATACAAATAAACATTATCCAAACCTAATTCTTGAATCCAACTGAACTTCTTAAACTGTTATAAATGTTCTTATTCTCAAAAGCCAAAGTAAAACCTTTAAAGTAAAGTAAAAACTCCAAGCTCTTCTGTAACTATTAACCTATTTCTAAACATATTAACCTTAAATGCAAGGAGAGGGGGGGGGGGGGGGAATGAGCACAAAGCTCGGCAATGTGCACCCAAGGAGTACAACATAGGTATTAAAGAACACATAGCTGAGTCAAAATTTCAAGATATAGAATTGAAATTAAAGGCACAAAGAGGATAAATAATCTTAGCATGACAAATATTCTTGCTTGGGGATATTGATCGAAACAAAGATCAAATCAAAGAAAAAATGAACATATTCGAATAATTAAACTCGTAATCAAATTTGATACAACCTTATAATACATAGGGAGTAAAGCACATTAACCTAAGCAAGTAAATGTTCTAAGTTCAAAGTTGCATAATCGTGGCAATTGACATATGATATCATGACATCACGTCAACCTAAGCATATAAAGGTTTAAATATTAGTTAAGCTCAAAGGGGTTGAATGGTCATCAAACTATCAAAAAGCCATTATAGCCATACACAAGAAGCATCAAAACTTAACAAGTAATTTAGATAGGAAAAGGTGAATATTTCTGCTAGCCCTATGGTTGGATAACCAAGGCTTACATCTTGTTTTGATGATAACTACACATTGATTATGTTCTAATGTGTGCTTTGAGTGGATTCTTATTAGATATATACATGAAACTCATGAAGACACATTTGAGAAGTTGGATAGATGGATTGAAGCCAAAGAAGCTTAAAGTTATAGTGGACATACTATAGAAGCTTCATCAAGTCCAATGTCAAAGAGTAAGAAAGGATGCAAAGGCTAAGTTACTATCGATTATGATTGATCTTTACTATTATGTAACTAGTATTGGTTTGATGCTTGGATTGATGATTGTGACCTAAAAAGACCTTAGGACACCTTGTGCATTGCATGTGAGTTCATAACCATTTACACAAGTGTTGTTCTTGAAAATGAGTGAACTTTGGAGCTCACTCAGATTTTCTCAAAACTATTTTTGGTGCTAATATTTTCATATCTTGATAAAACTTTTCATTAGCTTTCCAACGCAAAAAACGGCACCTCAATCCAATTTTTCTAGAGAAAGTTATGCTCAAAATAGGAAAGGGGTTCCGTGAAGTAGCCAATAGGCAGTAGGGCAATACAGTCGACTGCATTGGAATCGAGTCGACTGCATTGGTCAAAATTCAGTTCCAACAGCTATTTTCAAGGAGAAGACTCCAACGGCTATTTTAGAGGGAACCCAATCAACTGCATTGGGAATACAGTCGACTGCAATGACAGTTTTGCTCATATTTTGTCCATAACGGCTATATTTCATATCTTCTCTATATAAATGATTTGGGGCTTCATCATACACCATGGAAACCACATTCTAAGCTTCAATTCATTAGAGAAACATCAAGGCTCATAGATTAAACTTTTCTCTCTTCATCTTCATGATTTTACATCATTAAAGAGAGCATCTTTGTGAGCAATTCTTTGATTGAGAGTGAGCATACTTCAAGTCATCAATTCTTTCATCTCTCTATTGTACTAGAGCTTTAATTGTACTCATTTCCTTTCAAGCTGGTTTCTTTGTACACATTTGATCTTTGTAAAAGAATTGTGATCAAGGCTTGGGTTTGTCAAGTCTTGGGTGAGCTTTGTGGATTCAAGGCTTGTGCTTGGTGTGGAGATATCATCAAGTGTTGTAAGGGTTTTGATCTTGACCCGGAAGAAGATTGTTGCTAGTGGATTCTAGTGCTCTTGCAAGGGACTTCCTTGAAGAGGTGGATGTAGGCTTGAGGGTAGTTCAAGCCGAACCATTTAAATCTCCTTGTCAAGTATCTCTAACTCAATCTCTTTACTTATTACTCTATAATTGCTTGAGATTGTGTAGTTAGCATCTTATTGAAATATTGCTTGGCTTGATTAAGTTTCATGATTGTGTTTTGTTTAAGTTCCCCATTAATTTTCAAAAATCCTATTCACCCCCCTCTAGGGTTGTTTTATTGGTTTCAATTTCAAATGACTTTAAAATATACTGAATATTGGACTTAAAACAAAGAGGAGAAAAAAAAACTAGTACAAGC
This sequence comes from Escallonia herrerae, assembly GCA_033070095.1. Lineage (NCBI taxonomy): Eukaryota > Viridiplantae > Streptophyta > Magnoliopsida > Escalloniales > Escalloniaceae > Escallonia > Escallonia herrerae. The sequence continues at coordinate 121,834 of JAVXUP010001753.1, read as the reverse complement.
TGAATCATCATAAATGGAACTGTATGAAACTATGTGCTTAAAAGAAGTTGCAAGATTTATGAGACAAAAGGGATGAAAAATGAGTATTGGGACAACCGTGATAGGTTACACACATAGTTCCTGTGCTGAACTTAACATCAGCTTTTGAAGGTGCCCTTGCAAATGTGATAATCATATTTTTAGCAAAAAGTCAAATTTAATCATTGATAAAAAATCAGAGAAACTAGATTAATCAAAGGTATAATGCTCATCAGGTGGATATGTACATAAAACCCATATCTCAAATTGCATAACAATCTTCACAAAGTTCTACAAGCCTCCAATAAATTTAAACCCTAAAGAATCAAATTTATTCACCTAAATATTAGCTATATAAACAGATTTTAAATTGATTCAAATCCTCCTCATAATCAAACTAGTTTAAGATTAATTACCACAATTTGATAAAAAGTTAAAGTTATCAAAGCTTTAGGTTTCCCTTTCTTCTATCACTCTTTCAGATCAAACCCCATTTATTGATAAAATACAAATCGGGTAGTCTTTATTTCTCTAAACTTCTTATATAACTCAAAAGACTCCTAAAGATAAATTACTTATTCAAAAGTTCCCCAAAAGTAAACAATCTAAAATATAAACTAATTAACAATAGATTATTTAGAGTCTTACACTTTGAGTTGAGAGAGGGAGAGAAATCTACAATATTCAACAAGAGACTTTGGAAAAGGGGTATGGAGGACATGGGTCTTATTACCTCACAATTAAGAGAAAAACCAACAGTTAGCCTTTCACAAAATGGAAGCTTATAGTTCTACATCTGTTAGCATGCACTAGGCTTTCTGTTATGGTATTCGATACAAAAAAAATATTGGTTAGATGTACAACTCAAGCACTCACTTTTCTTTGTTGGAGTACTTGAAATATATGTTGCTAGTTGCATTATGGTATATTTAGCCCTGTAGTTGGACAACCTATTCTCACATCTTATTTTGGTGATAAGAACACATTGATTATGATATAATCTAATATGTACTTTGAGTAGATTCTTAGTAGGTATGTGTATGTACAATCACAAAGACACATTTCAAAATTTGGATATCTGGATTGCAAATAAATGAGCTTCAAGCTGTAGTAGAGATGTTATGAAAACTTCATCAAGCCCAATGTCAAAGAATAATAAAGAATGCATACCCTAGGTTTCTGGTCTTGGTTTGATGGTTGGCAAGGTGATTATGACCTAGATATTGACTATAGGTTTCTCTTGCGTGCATAAAATTTTCATAAATTAAAAAAATAGAGAAACAAATTTTTCTAAATAAAATCGACTACATTTTATGATAGTAGGATAATACAGTCGACTGCATTGTTAAAATTTCAAATTTCGACAGCTAGTTTGGAGGAATACAGTCGACTGCATTGACTGTTTTGGCATATTAAATTCTAGATCTTTCTTTAACGGTTATATTTCATATCCTCCCTATAGAAATGGCTTGGGCTTCATCATACACCATAGAAACCACATTCTAAGTGTCCATTGATAGGAGAAATATCAAGGCTCATAGATTAAACTTTTTCTTTCTTCATCTTTATGATTACATCATTACAGAGAGCATCTTCGCGAGCAATTCTTTGATTGAGAGCATAGTTATTAAAGGCGCAGGCACACCTAAGGTATACATGTCCCTGGAGCCTAGGCGCAAGGTGCAGGCGATTGCCTTTTCGAAGTGAAGCGCAAAATAAAAATAAATAGATATTAGTGCATTAAACCAATAAAATCACATAAAAATTCAGAACATAGGAATTGAGCAAACTTTGAACACTAGAAAAAGTTTCAGATCGAATGAGAAGTAGTTGATCCTAATTAAATATGATATTGTCATCCTTATCATTAATGAAGGCTAAAGCAACAGTTTTTTCCTCAAAGGGAAATCATAGGCTCCAAATTTTTTAGAGATTCATTCTCAATTTCATCTTCTTTGTCTATAAGGTGAAGTGAAGGAGTATATTTATTTAAAAAAGAGTAACAATTGAAGAGGAGACGCTAGCACAATGAACAACAAATACAACAATTGAGTGGTTATGGATTTGGGATTTTAGGTTTTTTTTTTGTGGTTTAGATATTGATTTGTTATGTTATGAAATAAAGAACAAAAAATAATGAACGGTTGAGATGATGCCATGATGCAAAAATAAAAATTAGGATTTTTGGGCTTTTCTTTGCGTCTCCACCTCCGCCTTGCGCCTGGGCGCATAGGCACGCAAGGCGCGAGCCTTTTCAAAGGGGCTGCACCTATCCCCTGGCGAGGCGCAGGTTGTGCGCCTTGCGCCTAGGCGCGCCTTTGATAACACTGATTGAGAGTGAACATTCTTTAATCAAAGAACTATTATAGTAGAGCTTCATTTGTACTCATTTCTTTCCAAAAGGGTTTCTTTGAACAATAATTGATCTTTGTAAAATGATTATGATCCTTGGGTTTGTCAAGACTTTGGTGAGTTTTTTTATATTTAAGGCTTGTGCGCTTGGTGTGGGATATCAACCAAGGTATGTAACGGTTTTGATATTGACCCTAAAGAAGAGTCTTGCTAGTGGATTTAGTGCTCTGGCAAGGGATTTCCTTGAAGAAGTGAATCTAAGCTTGAAGGTAGTTCAAGACGAACCATTTAAATTTCCTTTCTCTCTAACTCAATTTCTTTACTTATTGCTTAATCATTGTTTTAAAATTGTGGCTTCTTGATTGAAATGTTCATTGGTTTGACTAAGATTCATGATTGTGTCTAATCTAAATTGTCGATGGTGTTTTGGTTAGCACCTGGAGAGCTAAAAGATCATATGATTCTCTAGTCTTGAGGGGAGTTTAATAGTAGGCCTCCATTTTTTTTACATTTCTTCATACGTGTTTGCAAAATTACAATGAGAGCATTTTCGTAATTTTTAGATTTTAAAACGTGGGGATCATTAAAGATGGTCATTATGTTCCCACAAGGTTAATTGGGAGTATAAGCTCAAGCCAAATGAGAAATTTGGATTTAGTGATATGATAAATACTCCTTACATCCCAAAAATGCACAAATTTGACGTACACAAACTTTAAGAAAATTTTCAAAAATATATGTTTTTTCAATCATGTCCTCACTAACAGCACCGCTTTTACCATCCTACCCTCTATGATTCCTGATGCAGTACCCTAATCACCATCATCATGCCTTAATCATCGAGGCACCATAGCCCCACAACCTGGATTACACTTTAAGGCGTTCGATCGTGGGCTGTTCACCACCTCAAACCACCACCCACAATTATTACCATCACCTCATTTCCAGTGCAATTCGTTAATGTATCAGCATCAACAAGCCTCAACCATCGAGCCACACAGCTTTATGACCGCCAACCCCACAACCTTAGCTACCCTACAAAGCGTTCAGAGGTGGGTTGTTCGTAGCCTCAAATAACCACCTATACCCATCACTATCACCTCCTTTCTAGTGCAGTACCCTGATGTATCACCATCATCAAGACTCGACCATCGAGGCACCACACCCCATGGACCCCAACCCAACAACTAGGGCTGTATATGAACCGAGCTCAAGTGTAACATGGGCATGTTGAAGTTCGGTTCGTATACTTCCAGTAATGTTCGGACTCGGCTCGTATTAGTTACTAACTGAAAATTGATGTTCAAACTCGGGTCAAGTTCGTTACCAAAAAAACTTAGGCTCGTCTCAGCTCATTCTTTTAACGAATTCAAATCCCACTGCTCTGACCAAATTAACTATACCTCGACGAACTACTGAATGTTCGGAGAGATATCGAGCTCGGGATCTATGAATAAAGATCAAAGTCGTGGTGGAAAAGATGACACTACAATCTCATATTTCCTCATTTTATTGTTGTTGGCATGATGCAAGTATTTGAGGGGGGGAAGAGGGTGCGCGCGCGCGCGAGAGAGAGAGAGAGAGAGAGAGAGAGAGGAGGGAATAAGAGGAGAAAAGCTAAGAAGGAGAGGCCGTGCAGCTGACAGGTTAGAAAAGTTAAGTTTTTAGGCTACTTAGGCTTTTTTAAATGGAAAGGAAAGAATTAGGCTTCATGTTTTGAGTTGTTTAGTTGAATGTGGAGTAATGGGCTTGGGTTGTATTTGGGAACTGTTTAGATTTTGTATTGGGCTTGGATTTTGATTGATTAAGTTTAGGGCCTTTGGGATTTACACGTGATTTATAAGCATATAGTAAAGGTTTATGCTGTAGAAATAAAAATATTAATTTCTTTTTAGACGAGCTATTCACGAACACATTCATCGACACTTTCATATGTTCCTGCTCTGCTAGTTTAATTCTAAAAAGTAGTTCATGTTCTATTCGTATATTATACAAATGAATATGAATTAGCACTGGACGGAATAAACCACTAGCCGTTCGTGAACGGCTCGGGTTCATTTACAGCCCTACCCACAACCTTGACCACCCCTTAAAGACGCGAAGGGCTATTTGCCACCTCAAACCACCATCCACGCCCATCATCATCACCATAATTTAAGTGGTAAATTAATTACCACTCATTTGCTAACAAATTTGATCTTAAAGCATGCTAACTTCCAATTGAGTATCGAATTTGAGGACAGATAAAGTTATTACTGGGGATCAAATTTGAAATACTCTGTACGATTAATATCTAAACCTGAATTGCCTAGATTTGACGTCAAGTTACTGATGGGGTATGATGGTGGTGGATGGTTGCAAAACTATTGTTGTGCGGTGACTATGGGATGTGATAGCTATGATGGTCGGCGCAAGGCAATGATGGTGGGTTGTGGAGGTTGAAGTAAGGCGGCTGTGGTAAGTTAAAAAGGGGGAGAAAGGCACAGTGGGGTGGTTCTATGGTGGAGAGAGGAAGAGAGATATGGGTATCAACAAAAACAAACAGAGAAGTTTGGTTGATTAGAAAAGGGCAAATGTGGAAGCAAACAAACATTTTTTTAGCCTAAAAAAGGAAAATGAGCAATAAATTTGGGACAACCAAAAAATGACATATGATCATTTATTATGGGACGTAGGGTGTATATGTTTTGCATGAATGCTACATCTAAAGTTGTCTTGTTTGTGCTCTAAACATAATGAAGTCAATTGACTCATTTATGTGTGATTAGCTAAGAGTATATGGCATTCTATTCAAGCCAATTATGAAAGGACTTCTCTTCTAAGAGATTCGAAGCTGAATATGTGGCATACAAAATATGAAGTTTTAAGTCTTTCCCTGATGCATATATAATGGAATTAAATGTACGGCTGAACCTTGGATTCATAGTGCTTAATTATTAAGATGCGGTGTTCAATTATAGCACCGTCATTAATAAATGTTAATTAAATCTCGCAAGGTTCAGCCGTACATTTAAATTGGAGGCCACCATAATGCACTTATATCAATTATATTGATAATTGATGACCATTGTTAATATTTCCCGGAATTGCATGTTGAACAAGTACTTATGGCATTTTAATGCTTCACATTGTCAATCTTATGTACACGTACCTTTTAGTGATGGCAAACTATGAGCATGACTCGGTTACAAACTAGGTTGCATTTGTTGGATATTGTTAGCATTTATCGAAGGGGAGATACTTGAACATGGTACATGCATATATTGCAACTAGAAAAGGGAGTATCCCCTGTCTACTTTTGAAAAATGCTTGAAACACATGAAAATATTGAGCTACATTATATGGATCGTGTAAAAAATCTTGATGTTGTTTATATGATCATCAGCTTTATGAACCTCATGTTGTTATTCTATTTATAACAATATCTTCAGACACGCATGCCTTTGTCTTGTTGTTGATGATAAAAAGGAAAGAAATCAGCTTGATTCTATATACTTGTAAGTTTGTAGGAGAATATTAGAGGGCCCATCTTGTTTTAGCGGATGAGCTAGCTATGAAGTGAGTTGCTATATGATACTAATCGCCATATCTTGAATATACTAGAGATGATTGATGTTCTAATGGTTACGTATTGATAGATACCTAACCATCTGTAGATGGCGATCCCATGAAGGAATTTTAGTAGGTAATATCGAAATCATTGAATTTGGTAGAACAATTTACTATTTTATACTCTGTATTTTCTAAGGTGCTAAGGCCTTAAAAGAAAAGTCCATGATATGGTTGAGACAATGTGGGTACAATAGATCTTAATTGATTCATAATGCTTAATTATTAAGATGAGGTGTTCAATTGCAGCACAGCCATTAATAAATATTAATTAAATCTCGCAAGGTTCAGCCATACATAAATACCCAAAAAGGGCGCATCATCGAATTTATGACACGTGGCACTAATCCCCTAATATACCCACAAAAAAAAGGAAAGAGTTTAATTATCCTCATTTTCCTTTCTTGCTTTGATAATGTCAAACTAAGTGAAGACCTAAACATGTTCCACTGGGTTATATATAGGGGAAAGTAGGGAATGACCCCCTCTACTTTACACGTTGTGCGATTTGCCCCCCTCCACTTCAAAGTTAAGCACTAAACCCCCCCCACAGTTACAAAAAATGGGCACCTTAGACGGAAACCGTTAAATATAACAGCGCGTGGTCAACACGCGCGCTGACTAACGATTTCTTTTTATAAATGACATTTTTGCCCATTGTCTCTTTTTAGAAAAGAAAATCAGAAAAAACCCTAATTCTAACCACCCCACCCCCCGCCACCCAACCCCCCTATCCCCCCAACCTAATTCTGTCAACTCCCCCGACCACTGCACCCCTTCATTTCCCCGTCTGCCTCCCTCTTCCCTGTCGCCGCACCACCCTCCAACTTCCCCTTCCCCGTCGCAGCGACCGCCCTTCCCCTTCCCCGTCGCCGCGACCGCCCTCCCCCTTCCCAAGGCCCCGTCGCAGCAACCGCCCTTCCCCTTCCCCGTCGCCGTGACCGCCCCCCCTTCCCAAGGCCCCGTCGCAGCGACCGCCCTTCCCCTTCCCCTTCCCCGTCGCCGCGACCGCCCTCCCCCTTCCCCTTCCCCCCCCTTCCACGGCATTGATGAAAATTTGAATTGAATTGAAATGGAATTGAATTGAAATCGGCAGTGTGGGTTTGCCAAAGGGCTTGCCGGCGTGGTGGGGTGGGTTTGCCAAGGGGCTTGCCGGCGTGGTGAGGTGGGGCGAGTCTGCCGGATGGTGGGCCGAGAGAGGCTGCCGGCGGCGTGGGGTGAGGATGACGCTTGGGCTGCTGGCGGCGGGGTCAGATCTGGAGAAGGAGAAGAGAAACCCTAATTTTCAAATTAGGGTTTTGAACCCTAATTTTCAAATTAGGGTTTTGAACCCTAATTTTAAGGTTTCAAAACCCTAATTTTTAAATCAGGGTTTCAAATCCTCTAATTTTAGGATTTCAAAAGCTTAATTTGCAAATTCGTTGCTAATCCTAACGGCAATCACGGTTCCTTTTTTTTTTAACTCCCTGGTGGTCGGAGAAAAAGACCAGTGGTTGTGTTCAGTGAAGTGGTTGTGCTCAGTGAATCACCAATTGTAGCGGGGTTGACCAGAGGAGGAGGGTCATGGGCAAAAATTGTAATTTAAATTTGAGGGGGGAAATTGCACACCATGCATAGTACAGGGGGTCATTAGCTAATAAAGAAATAAGGGTATTTTGGTCATTTCACGCTATTCATAACGGATCCGTCTAAGGTGCCCATTTTCTGTAACTGTGAGGGGGTTTAGTGCTTAACTTTGAAGTAGAGGGGGCAAATCGCACAACGTGTAAAGTAAGGGTCATTCTCTACTTTCCCCTTATATATATGTGTGTGTGTGTGTGTGTGTGTGTGTGTGTGGAGCAGCTATTTCCTTTTCTCCCACACGTTCTAATTGGATGCGACCCACTAAATTCAGCCGAATGATAGCCTCAAACGCCAAAAATGGAAGGGGAAGAAAAACCACAACCAGAAGCACCTAGAAGTTGGGAAGGTGCGAAAACATTTCCATGGCCTTGAACTTCAGCAGTGCTTCCATTCACCCAAAACCTCCTGCTCCCCCTCCACCACTTTCGAAACCCAAACATCTCTTCAAGCTCTACATCCCTTCTACTTCAACTTCTCCTGCGAAGGCTGCTCTCTCTGAAGGGAGTGAAGGTGGATTTACAGAGGAAGAGACTATTGCCTATTCTGGTATCCCATTCGGTTATTCACATGTCTCCTTTGTTCTTTCTGTTTCAAACTGACCTCTTTATTTACGGGATTTGAACCTATTAGAGCTAGTTGGTTTTGTACTTTGTTGGAGTATAAGTGGCTTCATTTGGGTTCTCTTCTGGACTTTTCACAAACACTTTGTTGGCAAAGATTAAGAAATAAAAAAAAGAAAGAAGCTGAAATGAAAAGAATAGCTTTAGGATATTTGTCTACTGTTCACCCCATTTTTTGAAGGGAACTTCTGGAAGGAATCCTGGACTTATGACTCTTCTTTATCATAAAAAAAGACTCATTTGATTGGATTATAGCTTATAGAAAGTTTAAGCTCCACACCTGTTGGGTTGTTTTCGCAAGTCACTGTGATCACTGACATGTAAATTGACTTTGAGTTGTAAAGGCTACTTTTTGAAGTACCTAATTAACTACGACATGTCCAAATGTTGGGGAGAAAAGATTCAAAAGGATGAAAACGAGAAAGAATGACCAAGCACCGTGATGGCCTTTTTATTGTTTCATTTAGATGCAGGCTCATACGGGTAGATCAAATTGCTACAAGCTTTTTAGTGCCTTCACATATGACTTTCTCGGTCATGTCAAGTCCCAGATGCAATCTTGAAGTTTATTCGAGTTGCAATGTAGGAATTTCTTGGATATGGTTGATGGTTCGTGTCAAAAGATATCCACGTCATATGTTATTGATCTGCTGAAACATATATTTTAAGATTCTGCTTCCTGAGATAGTCGTTCTGTGTTTTGTCTTCAAGGTTCTTTATCTTCTGCTCGGACACAGCTGGATCTCTTGGAACAACTCACATCCAACACCGGGCCCGTTGATGGTACGTGAATTTTATCCTCCCGCAGGCCGGTACCACATATGACTCTTGCTTAAAAGAGAAGAGGCAGACCATTTTACAACGTTTATGCATGTAATGACCAGATTACGAGAGTGATGGTGGCTATGGGAAACTCACAATCCGCGATCAACTTGCTCAATTAGTTGGTGACGGAGATGATGATTTCAGCATTCCTTTGGGGAAAGATATAAAGAAGGTCAGTCCCAAGTTCTTAACAGTCTCACAGAAGAGAAACATCAAAAGACAGGCTTACCTGAATGAGGTGTCTAAGAGAAACGATGATGTTTTTCTTGCAACCATAGCAGCCTTTGTACTATTTCCGCCTCTTATTGTATTGGTAATAGCTCTAGCAACTGGTTATGTACAGTTTTTTCCATGAATGTATTCGTTGGATTAGATGGTGGAACCAAATTCCCAATTATATCTGAAAAGCTTATGGTTTACTTAGCTAGCATCTTTTCCTTCCTCTATGAAACAAAACTATATGTCAAGCATGATTCAGGTTTTTCTCGTCACTATCCAAATCATCCTGGGCCTGTTATCTCTCTTCTCAAAACACATCCAACATGAAACAAACTCGTTGTGCAGAAATAGTTTGTTTCGTTCAAATAGTAATTTGGTTGTTCTAAATTTGTACATGTAAATTTTAGCATAGTTTTTGCAGACTTAGATGCGGACATAAGATCCAATGGGAACAAAGTGTATCTAATTTGTTATTATAGAAAGTTGCTACGAGTTTTAGAATGAGGTAGTAATTAGATACACATTAGTTTCTTAGCGTAGTTTTAGGATTCTCCAATTTTAGCGGCACTCCTGTCAAAGTTTAGCACCAGGATTCTCTAATTTTAGTGGGGCTCCTGTCCTCGTACCTGCTTCCAGTTCCACCCCAACCTGTATACTAATGGAGCTCCCTGCCCCCGAACGTCCACCCGCTTCCGCTCCCACCCATGCGTCATGCGGCAAGGTTTCTACTTATGCAAATCCTTGAAATCTGAGAAAAAGTCATAGAGGGTCAATGTGGTAGAATGGCTCGGAGTCTAAAAATCATATACTGCGCCAGTTGAGATCCTTTTACAACCAATTTGTAAAGAAGAGGTATGATCTTCATGCTAAAATAGTGTCACTTTGTTTGCAGTAAAGTAATTTTATCATCGCGAAGTTTCTTGCAAGCATCCACCTGACATTTATAGTGAAGTAGGGCGTAGGCTTCCAATGGATTAACCTTAGATCCTTTTTTATGGACAAGGATCAGCTTGAGATCCTCGATGGACACATATTTAACGCCTTCTAGTGAAACATATTGTAAGATGTTGTGTGGCTGCACTTGGAGCTGGTTGCCATGTTAAAAGCCACCATAAGGGTTCAACACTTGAACAGGCTTCGCCGAGATATCCAACTTTTCCTTGTGAAATCATGTTCCATTGAGGTCAGCTTCGGATGATTGGGATGGAATGATCTCCTTCGGCCTTTTATTCTAACAATTTTATGCATATTAGCAACCTCCACTTGGTGAACATATCATGTTTAGGCAAACTTGATAGCAGTGAAAATGAAAAGGAAAGAGAGATGTTATCACTACATTTTACATGTAAAGTTAATTGAGGCCATGTATAAAAGTTGAAGAATGCGATATAGGTTGCATTAGTTTTCTTGTGGCCTTAATTCAGGTCGAACCTGGTAAACTCTGTCTCAAAAGCAATCCTTACCTAGATATACGGTCGAAGCATATGCATTAAGTGCCAGATTGCAGAGCGCGAGTGTTATAACTGAAGCATTTGGGATTGAAAGAGCTGCAAGAGTGTAATTAAAGTTTACATATAGATTGTATATCATACTTCGATTTCAATTGAACAATTTTCACGAGTCAAAGAGATAAATGGTGTTTTCTTAAAGACTCGGTATTACATGTATAAATGAAATAGGAATAGAACAAAACGATGATGCGTGACCAGGTGTTAAGCCGTAAAGTGACACCTTTTAGTTTGGTGGTAACATTCTTGTGGTGGATATTCCATCAACTTCTGCAAAGTGTTATTCCAGAGATAGCTAAGATCTGGTTGCACTGAGCAGATTCTTGGGACATGGGGTCTATTACTTGTTTGATCTGTCGTAAATTTACAAGATTAACCTATTTGACTTTAGAGAATCTGGAATTTAACTTGAATCTCGTCCAATAGCGTAAAACGGTGCTTTGAATTCCTGAGGGTCGCCCCTATTGGGTGAATATCGAGAGTTAAGTTAGGTTCAAACCAAATAGGACACAGGGTTTTGCCGGCATAAGCAAATGCTACATGTAGGTTAAAAGCTCGAGAGAAGTTCTAAAGTTGTAATTTACTGTCGAATAACTCCTATGAGATTTATAAAGTTAACAGCTGGATATAAAATTGGGCCATTGATTTAGGCAAGTTATACTTGACGTTCTGTTCTCTGATATATTCAATTCTATTAGTATTCGACGTGCTTCTGTTAGTGAACTGAATGAATCTTCAAACTTCTGGTTAGCAATAATGTTATGCTAGGATTATGGGCACACGCGATGCGTGTGCATACGATGGTAGTATGTGGTGTTCTAACATTGCGTTTAACTCCTAGAAAATAATTAACTGTGGAAACACATCGACATCCTAGAAACTATGACAGGAATCTAAATATGCAACTTAAAATGCCAAAATAAATCGTAGTATATAAATACTGGAAAATCAGAAAGCAACGAGGTATGTTATCTCAACTGGTAATTATAAACATCAACCATCCAAATAAGAAATAGAAACTTGAGAAAAGAAAAAATAAAAAGCATTTTATGGCCCATGGTATCTAGCAAATAAAAATGTGCTTGAATGATTCAAGCACATTTTCATTTGCTAGATACCATGGGCCATAAAATGCTATATACATGGTCCCTCCTTCCACCCATTTGACACCTCTAATGGGTGGAACGAGGGACCATGTATATAGCTTTTGCGCATATCCTACTAGATTTCCCACAACTAAAAGCTGCATGAGATAAGTTGTCTTGGTCCATCTCTGCTCATTGCGCTTGTTACCAGCCATAACCCCACACCAAATTTGGTAATGTATAACATGATTCATGACATCTAGTTTAATCTGAATGTGATCAGGATACAAAATCAACACACACACAGAGAAAGAGAGTTGATAACTTTTTTTTCATCATACTGAGATGATACCACCCACCACCCAGACAGCTGCTATTCATACATATTATATTTACCGGCATATGCTTTTACAGAACAAAGTGTATAGGAGTTTGTGTAGTCTCTACTCCAAAGATCAAACATCTATTTCAAGCAAGGGAAGTTCGTATTTTGCTTCTTCTAATAACCAGTTCTTTAACTTTATACAGCCCACCTTGTCACAACTCCCTTTTGGGAGGGAAAAGAATAAGGGAGTAATAAAATTGCAGTTGTGCTTGGCCAACGAGGTGTCTCATGGTTCTGGCCTGGCCCCGTCCATGAACAGTAGCGGCCCCAGCACAGCGGGCTTGGGGCCTGGGCCTGGACCAGGCCTTCACTTGCTGCGAAAAAGCCCGGCCCAGAAACGGGTCTGGCCTGGATCTGGCCCGGTCTGCGGCCCGGGTCTGGCCCGGTCTGCGGCCCGGGTCTGGCCCGGTCTGCGGCCCGGGTCTGGCCCGGTTTTGGCCCCACTTGTTTGAATTTTTTTGTTTTTCCCCCCCTTTCTTCCACCCCTTTTCCAAAATTCCACTTTTACCCCCCCAACAGCAATATAACGGCTAGTTTGGGGGGTATTTTAGTCTAACCTATATTTTTCAACTCCTTTACACTCTTACCCTCCCCAACAACTATAAACGGATAGTTTGTAGGGGTATTTTGGTCTTTTGTGAAGTTTCTAAAATCTATAAATTCACACCATTTCTCTCTAATTTTTCACACCAATCTTCTTACTCTCTCTTACCTAAACATTCTATATTTCTACAAGCTTTGCTACTATTTTCCTCTCCAATTACTACTCTTGCTAATTACTACTAGTATTTACTAATTAGTACTCTTGTTTATTAATTACTAGTATTGCTAAATTCTTTTTAATTACTAACTCTCTAATATTTGTTACTCGTTCATTCTTTTAATTGTTATTTTTTATTACTACTCTTATACTTGTGTATTTAGTTACTCTTACAAAGTTTAGCTCGAAATATGGCTGGATTATTGAAGAAAATGAGGCGTGCATCGTCATCACGAAAAACATCATCATCATCGCAAGCACCACCACCAGCACAAGCGCCAGCGCCACGGCCATCACAAACACCAATCCAAGCACCAACACAACCATTCGTTCCTGGACGAATGAGTACAGGCTGTATGATAGATACCCAAGCCAATTGGGAGTTCAATCAAAACATTCCAGATTTTGAATACACGCCTGATGAAGACCCCCCGCATTATAGTCAAGGACGCAGCTCGGTTGGCGAAGCTACTACTCCGTGGCATAATCTCAACCCTATGCCTGGTCATGATGAAGAAGGGCCGAGCAATGCCTCCGGTAATGAGCCAGAAGTCCAAAAGGGGAAAAAAGAAAGCCGAGTGTTGGAATCATTTCGATGTAGTTACGGTGGACGGCATCCGAAAAGCTCGATGTAAGTACTGCGCTAAATTATTTTCGTCTGGTAGTGGTAATGGACATCTTAACAGGCATTACCCTCTGTGTGCACCTCGACAAGGCCACGTCGAACCTACCCAAACGCAGTTATCTTTTGACGGTAAGTTATTTGTTTATAATCAGCGAGAGCAAAGAGACGGTCTCGCTGAATTTGTTATTCATGATGAACAAGCCTTTTCTTTTGCCGATAATCCTAAGCACTCTAGATATATGAACACATACGTTCAACCTTTGTACAAAAAGGTTCATAGAAACACAACTAGATCCGATGCACTCCGACAGTACAATGCTGCTAAAGCACGCCTTATCGATTATTTCGATAAATTTGAAGGTAAAGTTAGTCTTACTTCTGATATTTGGCAATCTCCTTTACTTTTGTTAGTTATTCTTGTGTGACCGCTCATTGGATTGATGCAGATTGGGTTATGCACAAGAGAATCATCGCTTTCGAGCACTTCCCTTATCCGCATGATGGAATGAACATTGCTATTCTTATATTAAAAGCATGCACCACATTTAAAATTAAGGATAAGATTATGAGTGTTAGTTTTGATAATGCTTCTAATAATAAAGTTGCTGTTGCAGCTTTAAAGGAGACGCTTCAACCTGTACTTAATGGTGAATTATTTCATGTTCGCTGTGTTTGTCACATTATTAATTTAATTGTTCAAGATGGTTTAGCTGCTGCAGGAGATATTCTTCTCAAAATGAGGGGTATGACAGCGTATGTTAATAGCTCGAGTCCGAGAACACAACAATTTAAAACGTTGTGTGTTCAATATAATATGCCTCGCAGGAGAGCAGTTACAGATGTGGTCCACAGGTGGAACTCTACATACCACATGCTTTTACACATTCTGGCATACCGAGAAGTCTATACGCATTTTCTACTAACCCAGTTCCCAGCCGGCTTGCCAACTCAAGAGGAATGGCAGATGGCCACATACCTAGCTGAATTTTTGGAGGTATTCTACACGTCTACCAATTTATTGTCTGGTACGTACTATCCCACCTCTCCTCTCGCTGTAATAGAAATTCTGAAGATGGCTACAATGTTAACAAAATGGAGATATATAGGACCCTTTAAGGAAATAGTAAAAGTGATGGATCAAAAATTTAATAAATATTGGAGTAAACTGCCTGCTATTTTTACTGTGGCTACTTGTTTAGATCCTAGGTTAAAGTTGCATGGCGTGAACGCCTCGATACAAGAGATATCGAAATTAATGTGCTACACAGCAGAGGAGACAACCGCATTCACAGCAAAAGTGAGCAAGAGGTTTGAGGACTTGTTCAACGTCTATCGTAATTCTGCTGACGTGCGCGGGCGAGCTACATCATCATCCACTGTTGAGAGGTATTATGCGCCATACCTTCAGGGCTTTGAACATCTAGTAGCAAGACAACTACCAGGTGAAGGTACTTCTAATTCGGCAGGTTCGTATACTTTTTCCTCTTTTAATGAGATTGGTGTATATGCAAATACTGATCATTATTCTGATTTATCAAGGCAAGAACAGGTTAATTTTAATTTGTTAAATTTTTGGAAACAAAATCAAAACATGTATAAAACTTTATCCCAAATTGCACGGGATGTACTGCCAGTGCAAGCCTCCACGGTTGCTTCAGAGTCGGCATTTTCAGCCAGCGGGAGGGTTTTGGATGACAGGAGGAGTCGTCTTAACCCCGAGTCGCTCGAGCTATGTGTATGTTGGAAGGATTATCTTGATGCGAAATACCGCGAGCAAGATAAACCGATTGATGATAGGAAGAGCAGTGACTCGGATATTGAAGTACTTCTGGATGATTAGGTAATTTGTTTTTATTTTCCTCTTTTGATCCTTTTGGTTGACGTTGCAGATTTCTTGATCTTTGATTGCTGATATTTTGGATAGACATGCATTATTATTTTGATTGTTAGAATTTTAAGAATAAATTTTTTCACAAAATATACTTTTTTTCCATATATATAAAATAAATTTTTACAAGCAAGATATATATTTTTTCGTATATATAAAAAAATAGGTAACTTCGCCTGTTTGTTTACAAGCAGCCGGTCCCAAGCCCGGATAAAAGGAGGAGGGCCTATGAATACATTTATTATTTTTCTATATAAATTGTTATGTGTTAAGATTTTATTAATAAAGCTCACCAAGAAGAGTATGAAAATGTTTAACATATAATAAAAAATATAATGGCTAACAAATAAATATGTATATACATACATACATATATATGTATATTACTTATAATGAAATAAAAGGATAAAGATTAGGTTCGTTAAATTGTGAATATTGCCTAGAGATGAAATTTAAAATTGAATAACAAGAAGAAAAAAAAAAAAAAGGGCCCGGGCCCGGCCCAAGCCCGGCCCTAGATATTGGGCCTAGGGCCAGGGCCTGGACTGGGCCTAGGTTTGCCTTCGGCAGGCCCGGCCCCGGCCCGGCCCCACAGCAGGCCCGATGGGCTTGGGCTGGGCCGGCCCAAGCCCGGCCCTTTGACAACTCTATCTCATGGGCATGAAAAATTCCCCAACACCACCCACAAAGTAGCACACTGAAGATAAAATGTAGAAGGCCTCCGCAAAAGGTCAATAAAGATGAAACCAAACACTGCATCGGTGTCCTGCATGCGCATATCAATAAAAAGGTATGATAATATTGTACATACTCAGTAGTGGCCAGTGGGTAAGTAGAGGATATTGTGATCTACTTTCCTTTGTTGTCAAATATCACCCTCCATTACATTCTGACCATTCTGTTCTGAAATCCACATTCTCCACAAACAAATTCAAAAGCCTGTCAAACTGACCCTACACGGTTGAAATCAAGTCCTTTGGCCTTTCTTTCTTCCTCAAAGCTTAAAGCCATTGAACTCATGCAGAGCCCAAAGCATCCCAGGATACCTTTTAAGGGGGAGAGGAAAAAACAGAAACAAAAAGGAGATGCTGCTGTTTAAAGAAAATGCAGTTTGAACTTTCCACATCTGTATGCAGCAAAAGATAGAATGCTGAAAATTTTCACAGAGAGAGGCACTTTAGAGCAAACCTTGTAGTTGAGCCAACATCCAGTTAAGATTATCGTAACTCATATTTATTTATCCTTCCATTCCTCCGGTCCTATGATATAAAGGCTCGGCCACAACAAAAGGGTTTGTTACCCTTGAAGGTATTCAGAAATGCTATTACCGAAGAATCTGGTGATCACAATCTTTACAAGTTTTATCATTCTTACTTCTCTACCATTCATCTGTTCATCTAATGAACATGTCAAGACAAACAGCAGTCATGCTATGGGTACAGAAGACAAGGTACTTAATTTTTCTGCAGAATCTATTGAATGCAACATATTTTTGTTCTACTGCTTTCTTAGTTCAACATTTTAAGTGTGTACATGAAACCCTGATAAAGCAACATAGAAACTTCTATATTTATGTAGGTTTTCTAGTGAACTCAGTGATTTTATCAGCTAACTGATTTTTCTGTAAATTACATCAGTTAAGCCGTCGATTGATATTCGAAGTGACCCTCCACGGGTTTCTTCTCTGGGCTTCAATGGGTTTCCTTACGCCTGCTGGAATACTTGCTATCAGAATGTCAAATAGGGAGCCATGTGGAAGAAGGCTGAAGATTATGTTCTACATACATGCTAATGTACAGGCAAGACCTCAATGTGATTACATTACATATATACTTCACCAGTATGAATATAGGAGTTCAGTGTTAGTTTTCCATCATGCTGTTCAAAAGAAATTTATTTAGAAGGCCAAACAATATCTCAACAGGTGGCAAAAGGTTACCATTGCTCTTGAATGCTGTTTACGCCACTCTCTACCTATAATGATGGTGGAAATTAAAGTAAACGATTCCCTGATTGCCATCTAATTAATCTAGATAATTTTAACACCAGCTTACCTTTTCTTTGCCCTCAAGTTGATTGTAGTGATTATCAGAAATACTTGAAGGGAAAGAAAAGGCAGTTATGATAGTATTCTTGTTAGTAGGACATAAGTAGCTTTACAATTTAATTGTTTTGGGTTGGGCATGAGCTTGATCGACAATTATGACATTAGTTGTTCTAGATTCTTGATGACAAAGATAACGGTTTATTGCTACGTGTACTACAGATCATATTACAACTAATGTCATCATGGTGCAGTGACCTAAGACATTTAGATCTAACTACCTTGGCCAGCTATTCTTGTAATGAAATGAGTTTTTACTTTCTCTTCTGCAGATACTTTCAGTTATTCTTTCAACAGCAGCAGCGATAATGTCGATAGAAAACTTTGAGAACTCTTTCAACAATTATCACCAGCGGATGGGGTTAGTCCTTTATGGGGTCATATGGTTACAAGCGTTAAGTGGGTTCTTACGGCCACAAAGGTGAAGTATACAAATTTTTCTCATTACCAAAATCTGGTTATCAATGTGACGCAAAAATTCAGCCACCTGTAGGGCCTACTAAGCCTTATATTAGAAAACCGATCTAAGATTCCCCCAAGTATCTTTGACTTGCCGATCTTTCTATTTTCACCTAGGAAACTATGAACACCAATTTGGCATCAAGTAGGACTCGGTACTGATACATTTCAAATCGGAGTAGTCTTCAGTTTATGTAATAAGAAAATGCGGATTTTGCATGAAATAGCATCATATTATCTTGTGATTGTCTACAGAGGAAGTACAAGAAGAAGTGCTTGGTTTTTTGTGCATTGGGTACTGGGTACTGCAGTTTCTCTACTGGGAATCATCCACATATACACAGGACTACAAGCCTACCAGAGAAAAACATCAAAAAGTGTAAAGCTTTGGATAATGCTCTTTACAGCTGAGATCTCGTTCATTGCCTTGTTCTACTTGTTCCAAGACAAGTGGGACTTCATACAGAAGCAAGGAGTGATGTTAGGCAATGAAACCATACAACCCACTGATCAAGAGATTTATCCTACAGACAAGCCGAAAGAAGTGTTTACTGGCCGTCCTTTATGAGAAAGGAGATGAAACAGAGTAATTATACTAACACGAGATTCTTTGAAGGATGGCCCTATTGGAACTCCCATATTTGCCTTGAAACCCCTTTATGTGCAACTTAAGGTCCAATATGAGTGATTGCACCTTGTGCAGAAATGATTGCACAGAAAAGAAGTGTCATTAGCAAAAAAGGGAATGCCAATAGGTTTGTTTGTAATGTGTGCTAATCATGGTGTTTACTACATATACGAAATTGTGCTCCAGAGTAGGGGCACTAAACTGTAACATTACTTGAGGGATTTTGAGTGTGAATGTTCCATTGACTGGAAAATATTTTCAATTGATTTAAAATACTCCGCTGTTAAAGGGCTAAATCCAAAAAAATGGACAACTTTAAACCTGGTGGCATGCCTCTTAAATACCGTGCCCAACATCCAACCCGATACTAATTAGCAACGCACATATATATATATATTTGGATTGCATGGCTTTAATTGCCTAACACGAGAAAAGAAAATTCTCAACAAAGGTAACTAACTTGGAGCTCCATTGGAGTTAATGTTGAGGACCAGTCACTTTTTAGTTTTTGACTTGGAATCTGGCATATGTCAAAATTGAACCAACAGAAGTGGTTAAGGGATTTTTACTTCATAAGAGCCATAAGTTGAACAACTCTACAGTCTCCAAGCTTCTTTTCTTTTCACATCCCACGGTGAAACTTCACCGAGAGAATCAAAGCTACTTGTATCATTTTTATGGGAAGTTCCTCTTTCTTTTATTTATTGCGAAATTCAACCTGAACTCTTTCTGGGTTGTGAAGACTTCTGGAAAAGAATATATAGAGAGTCATAATCCCCTGGAATTTCTAACATTCAAAGTTCCTTTCTCAACAAAGTTTCGGCAACTGAATGGTTCCTCAATCCACATTTTGCTCATCTGAAATTAATATGCTAATACAATTGCACCAACTTTAGGAGGTCTTCAAAGTAAATGATTTTGTCTTATATGTATTGCAGCATGTAGTTGTATCAAGAACGCTCCACACAAACTAACAGTTAACAATGATTGTATAAGTGAATTTGTTTTTGTAAAAGAACACTTAAATCCCGGAGTATAGATATATGAGTACACACGTACAAACACATATGGGATACATTCAAGCTTGTTCAAGTTAGACAAAATGATAGTTGGGAAGCTCAGTAGTTCTGCATCCGCAAGCTAAAAGAGCAACTGGCATGGATGAATGATCCAGCTAAAAGGAAGGAGTAAAGCAGGCTCAGTTAAACATCTCATAAAACTCTCGTAAGATCAAGTCCTTAGATACCACATACGATCCATATCTACATATAGTTCAACATAAAGGGATGAACATACAGGCACAGACAGAACTGAGGTTCAGCTATACAACGTATTAAGCCTGAGTGAGTTTATGAACTGGACATTGTGTTTTCCGTCAATACCCTGTACATTTCTCCTTTTGCCATTACAATTACAAGTCGCCGTGGCACACACGATGCGTGTGCAAAATTGAAGTTAATAATATAAAATCTTATTAAAAAATCAAGTATCATAATGTATAAGATGCATTCGATAAAAAGAATTGTACATTATAAAAATTAGCTATAGTTATTCACTATTTAAACTTTTATTTTGTGAATTTTTTAAGAAAAAAATTATAAAATGCCACTTAGATAGGTAGTTATGTAATACTAAAAATGTGTCACACCAAACCAAATCATGCTTTCCCTTTATATATAGTATAGATTAGACAATAAAAGAGTCACAAGGTCGTGCCAGTATTTTCATACTCATGATTTTAACTTCTAATTGAATTCCCACCCACTTCCCCCACTTATCCCACTTACCGCCCCACCAGGCAGTAACCCCACATCTTCTTCCTTCTTCTGTAACTATCATTTTTCATTTCATTTCCTAGATTCAAACACATTTTCATTTGCTAGATACCATGGGCCATAAAATGCTTTTTATTTTTTCTTTTCTCAAGTTTCTATTTCTTACTTGGATGGTTAATGTTTATAATTACTAGTTGAGATAACAATACCTCGTTGCTTTCTGATTTTCCAGTATTTATATACTACGATTTATTTTGGCATTTTAAGTTGCATATTTAGATTCCTGTCATAGTTTCTAGGATGTCGATGTGTTTCCACAGTTAATTATTTTCTAGGAGTTAAACGCAATGTTAGAACACCACATACTACCATCGTATGCACACGCATCGCGTGTGCCCATAATCCTAGCATAACATTATTGCTAACCAGAAGTTTGAAGATTCATTCAGTTCACTAACAGAAGCACGTCGAATACTAATAGAATTGAATATATCAGAGAACAGAACGTCAAGTATAACTTGCCTAAATCAATGGCCCAATTTTATATCCAGCTGTTAACTTTATAAATCTCATAGGAGTTATTCGACAGTAAATTACAACTTTAGAACTTCTCTCGAGCTTTTAACCTACATGTAGCATTTGCTTATGCCGGCAAAACCCTGTGTCCTATTTGGTTTGAACCTAACTTAACTCTCGATATTCACCCAATAGGGGCGACCCTCAGGAATTCAAAGCACCGTTTTACGCTATTGGACGAGATTCAAGTTAAATTCCAGATTCTCTAAAGTCAAATAGGTTAATCTTGTAAATTTACGACAGATCAAACAAGTAATAGACCCCATGTCCCAAGAATCTGCTCAGTGCAACCAGATCTTAGCTATCTCTGGAATAACACTTTGCAGAAGTTGATGGAATATCCACCACAAGAATGTTACCACCAAACTAAAAGGTGTCACTTTACGGCTTAACACCTGGTCACGCATCATCGTTTTGTTCTATTCCTATTTCATTTATACATGTAATACCGAGTCTTTAAGAAAACACCATTTATCTCTTTGACTCGTGAAAATTGTTCAATTGAAATCGAAGTATGATATACAATCTATATGTAAACTTTAATTACACTCTTGCAGCTCTTTCAATCCCAAATGCTTCAGTTATAACACTCGCGCTCTGCAATCTGGCACTTAATGCATATGCTTCGACCGTATATCTAGGTAAGGATTGCTTTTGAGACAGAGTTTACCAGGTTCGACCTGAATTAAGGCCACAAGAAAACTAATGCAACCTATATCGCATTCTTCAACTTTTATACATGGCCTCAATTAACTTTACATGTAAAATGTAGTGATAACATCTCTCTTTCCTTTTCATTTTCACTGCTATCAAGTTTGCCTAAACATGATATGTTCACCAAGTGGAGGTTGCTAATATGCATAAAATTGTTAGAATAAAAGGCCGAAGGAGATCATTCCATCCCAATCATCCGAAGCTGACCTCAATGGAACATGATTTCACAAGGAAAAGTTGGATATCTCGGCGAAGCCTGTTCAAGTGTTGAACCCTTATGGTGGCTTTTAACATGGCAACCAGCTCCAAGTGCAGCCACACAACATCTTACAATATGTTTCACTAGAAGGCGTTAAATATGTGTCCATCGAGGATCTCAAGCTGATCCTTGTCCATAAAAAAGGATCTAAGGTTAATCCATTGGAAGCCTACGCCCTACTTCACTATAAATGTCAGGTGGATGCTTGCAAGAAACTTCGCGATGATAAAATTACTTTACTGCAAACAAAGTGACACTATTTTAGCATGAAGATCATACCTCTTCTTTACAAATTGGTTGTAAAAGGATCTCAACTGGCGCAGTATATGATTTTTAGACTCCGAGCCATTCTACCACATTGACCCTCTATGACTTTTTCTCAGATTTCAAGGATTTGCATAAGTAGAAACCTTGCCGCATGACGCATGGGTGGGAGCGGAAGCGGGTGGACGTTCGGGGGCAGGGAGCTCCATTAGTATACAGGTTGGGGTGGAACTGGAAGCAGGTACGAGGACAGGAGCCCCACTAAAATTAGAGAATCCTGGTGCTAAACTTTGACAGGAGTGCCGCTAAAATTGGAGAATCCTAAAACTACGCTAAGAAACTAATGTGTATCTAATTACTACCTCATTCTAAAACTCGTAGCAACTTTCTATAATAACAAATTAGATACACTTTGTTCCCATTGGATCTTATGTCCGCATCTAAGTCTGCAAAAACTATGCTAAAATTTACATGTACAAATTTAGAACAACCAAATTACTATTTGAACGAAACAAACTATTTCTGCACAACGAGTTTGTTTCATGTTGGATGTGTTTTGAGAAGAGAGATAACAGGCCCAGGATGATTTGGATAGTGACGAGAAAAACCTGAATCATGCTTGACATATAGTTTTGTTTCATAGAGGAAGGAAAAGATGCTAGCTAAGTAAACCATAAGCTTTTCAGATATAATTGGGAATTTGGTTCCACCATCTAATCCAACGAATACATTCATGGAAAAAACTGTACATAACCAGTTGCTAGAGCTATTACCAATACAATAAGAGGCGGAAATAGTACAAAGGCTGCTATGGTTGCAAGAAAAACATCATCGTTTCTCTTAGACACCTCATTCAGGTAAGCCTGTCTTTTGATGTTTCTCTTCTGTGAGACTGTTAAGAACTTGGGACTGACCTTCTTTATATCTTTCCCCAAAGGAATGCTGAAATCATCATCTCCGTCACCAACTAATTGAGCAAGTTGATCGCGGATTGTGAGTTTCCCATAGCCACCATCACTCTCGTAATCTGGTCATTACATGCATAAACGTTGTAAAATGGTCTGCCTCTTCTCTTTTAAGCAAGAGTCATATGTGGTACCGGCCTGCGGGAGGATAAAATTCACGTACCATCAACGGGCCCGGTGTTGGATGTGAGTTGTTCCAAGAGATCCAGCTGTGTCCGAGCAGAAGATAAAGAACCTTGAAGACAAAACACAGAACGACTATCTCAGGAAGCAGAATCTTAAAATATATGTTTCAGCAGATCAATAACATATGACGTGGATATCTTTTGACACGAACCATCAACCATATCCAAGAAATTCCTACATTGCAACTCGAATAAACTTCAAGATTGCATCTGGGACTTGACATGACCGAGAAAGTCATATGTGAAGGCACTAAAAAGCTTGTAGCAATTTGATCTACCCGTATGAGCCTGCATCTAAATGAAACAATAAAAAGGCCATCACGGTGCTTGGTCATTCTTTCTCGTTTTCATCCTTTTGAATCTTTTCTCCCCAACATTTGGACATGTCGTAGTTAATTAGGTACTTCAAAAAGTAGCCTTTACAACTCAAAGTCAATTTACATGTCAGTGATCACAGTGACTTGCGAAAACAACCCAACAGGTGTGGAGCTTAAACTTTCTATAAGCTATAATCCAATCAAATGAGTCTTTTTTTATGATAAAGAAGAGTCATAAGTCCAGGATTCCTTCCAGAAGTTCCCTTCAAAAAATGGGGTGAACAGTAGACAAATATCCTAAAGCTATTCTTTTCATTTCAGCTTCTTTCTTTTTTTTATTTCTTAATCTTTGCCAACAAAGTGTTTGTGAAAAGTCCAGAAGAGAACCCAAATGAAGCCACTTATACTCCAACAAAGTACAAAACCAACTAGCTCTAATAGGTTCAAATCCCGTAAATAAAGAGGTCAGTTTGAAACAGAAAGAACAAAGGAGACATGTGAATAACCGAATGGGATACCAGAATAGGCAATAGTCTCTTCCTCTGTAAATCCACCTTCACTCCCTTCAGAGAGAGCAGCCTTCGCAGGAGAAGTTGAAGTAGAAGGGATGTAGAGCTTGAAGAGATGTTTGGGTTTCGAAAGTGGTGGAGGGGGAGCAGGAGGTTTTG
The DNA here is from genome assembly GCA_033070095.1 of Escallonia herrerae. Taxonomy (NCBI): domain Eukaryota; kingdom Viridiplantae; phylum Streptophyta; class Magnoliopsida; order Escalloniales; family Escalloniaceae; genus Escallonia; species Escallonia herrerae. The sequence goes on along the minus strand of JAVXUP010001753.1, from coordinate 97,403 downwards.
GGTGAATGGAAGCACTGCTGAAGTTCAAGGCCATGGAAATGTTTTCGCACCTTCCCAACTTCTAGGTGCTTCTGGTTGTGGTTTTTCTTCCCCTTCCATTTTTGGCGTTTGAGGCTATCATTCGGCTGAATTTAGTGGGTCGCATCCAATTAGAACGTGTGGGAGAAAAGGAAATAGCTGCTCCACACACACACACACACACACACACACACACACACACATATATATATATATATATATTATTTGTTCTCCTACAAACTTACAAGTAGATAGAATCAAGCTGATTTCTTTCCTTTTTATCATCAACAACAAGACAAAGGCATGCGTGTCTGAAGAGATTGTTATAAATAGAATAACAACATGAGGTTCATAAAGCTGATGATCATATAAACAACATCAAGATTTTTTACACGATCCATATAATGTAGCTCAATATTTTCATGTGTTTCAAGCATTTTTCAAAAGTAGACAGGGGATACTCCCTTTTCTAGTTGCAATATATGCATGTACCATGTTCAAGTATCTCCCCTTCGATAAATGCTAACAATATCAAACAAATGCAACCTAGTTTGTAACCGAGTCATGCTCATAGTTTGCCATCACTAAAAGGTACGTGTACATAAGATTGACAATGTGAAGCATTAAAATGCCATAAGTACTTGTTCAACATGCAATTCCGGGAAATATTAACAATGGTCATCAATTATCAATATAATTGATATAAGTGCATTATGGTCGCCTCCAATTTAAATGTACGGCTGAACCTTGCGAGATTTAATTAACATTTATTAATGACGGTGCTATAATTGAACACCGCATCTTAATAATTAAGCACTATGAATCCAAGGTTCAGCCGTACATTTAATTCCATTATAGATGCATCAGGGAAAGACTTATTACTTCATATTTTGTATGTCACATATTCAGCTTCGAATCTCTTAGAAGAGAAGTCCTTTCATGAGTGGCTTGAAGAGAATGCCATATACTCTTAGCTAAATCACACATAAATGAGTCAATTGACTTCATTATGTTTAGAGCACAAACAAGACAACTTTTAGATGTAGCATTCATGCAAAACATATACACCCTATGTCCCATAATAAATGATCATATGTCATTTTTTGGCTGTCCCAAATTTATTGCTCATTTTCCTTTTTTAGACAAAAAAAAAATGTTTATTTACTTCCACATTTGCCCTTCTCTAATCAACCAAACTTCTCTGTTTGTTTTTGTTCAGACCTTTCTCTCTCTTCCTCTCTCCACCATAGAACCACCCCACTGTGCCTCTCTCCCCCTTTTTAACTTACCACAATCGCCTTACTTCAACCGCCACAACCCACCATCATTGCCTTGCGTTGACCATCATCGCTATCACATCCCATAGTCACCGCACAACAACAGTTTTGCAACCATCCACCACCATCAGTAACTTAACATCCTAGGCAATTCAAGTTTAGATATTAATCATACAGAGTATTTTAGATTTGATCCCCAGTAATAACTTTATTTGTCCTCAAATTCGATACTCAATTAGAAGTTAGCTTGCTTTAAGATCAAATTTGTTAGCAAATGAGTGGTAATTAATTTGCCACTTAAATTATGGTGATGATGATGGGTGTGGATGGTGGTTTGAGGTGGCAAATAGCCCTTCGCATTTTTTAGGGGTGGTCAAGGTTGTGGATAGGGCTGTAAATGAACCGAGCCGTTCACGAATGGCTAGTGGTTTATTCCATCCAGAGCTCATTCATATTCATTTGTATAATAAACGAATAGAACGTGAACTACTTTTTAGAATTCATTTATTAAACAAGCCGAGCATGAACATATGAAAGTGTCAACGAATGTGTTTTTGAATAGCTCGTCTAAAAAAAAAATTAATTTTTTTATTTTTATAGCATAAACCTTTACAATATGCTTATAAATCACGTGTAAATCCTAAAGGCCCTAAACTTAATCAATCAAAATCCAAGCCCAATACAAAATCTAAACAGTTCCCAAATACAACCTAAGCCCATTACTCCATATGCAACTAAACAGATCAAACACATGAAGCCTAATTCTTTCCTTTCCATTTAAAAAAGCCAAAGTAACCTAAAAACTTCACTTTTCTAACCTGTCAGCTGCACGGCCTCTCCTTCTTAGCTTTTCTCCTCATATTCCTCTCTCTCTCTCTCTTTCTCTCTCCCTCTCTCTCTCGCGCGCGCGCGCACCCCCTCCCAAAATACTTGCATCATGCCAACCATAAAAAAATGATGAAATATGAGATTGTAGTTTCATATTTTCCACCACGACTTTGATCTTTATTCATAGATCCCGAGCTCGATACCTCTCCGAACATTCAGTAGTTCATCGAGGTATAGTTGATTTGGTCAGAGCTGTGGGATTTGAATTTGTTAAAAGAATGAACTGAGCTGAGCCTGAGTTTTTTGGTAACGAACTTGACTCGAGTTTGAACATCAATTTTCAGTTAGTAACTAACACGAGCCGAGTCCGAACATTACTGGAAGTATACGAACTGAGCTTGAACATGTCCATGTTACACTTGAGCTCGGTTCATATACAGTCCTAGTGGTCGGGTTGGGGTCCATGGGGTTGTGGTGCCTTAATGGTCGAGGCTTGATGATGGTGATACATCAGGGTACTGCACTATAAAGGAGGTGATAGTGATGGGTATAGGTGGTGATTTGAGGTGACAAACAACCCACCTCTGAACGCCTTGCAGGGTAGCTAAGATTGTAGGGTTGGCAATCATAAAGCTGTGTGGCTTGATGGTTGAGGCTTGTTGATGCTGATACATTAACGAATTGCATTGGAAATGAGGTGATGGTAATAATTGTGGGTGGTGGTTTGAGGCGGCGAGCAGCCTACGATCGAACGCCTTAAAGTGCAATCTAGGTTAGGGGGCTATGGTGCCTTGATGATTGAGGCGTGATGATGGTGATTAGGGTAATGCATCAGAAATCATAGAGGGTAGGATGGTAAAAGTGGTGCTGTTAGTGAGGACATAATTGAAAAAACATACATTTTTTAAAAATTCTTAAAGTTTGTGTGCGTCAAATTTGTGCAATTTTTGGGATGTAAGGAGTATTTATCATATCACTAAATCCAAATTCTCTCATTTAGCTTGAGCTTATACTCCCAATTAACTTGGTGGGAACATAATGACCATCTTTAATGATCCCCCACGTTTCAAAATCTAAAAGTTACGAAAATTCTCTCATTGTAATTTTGTAATTATTGCAATTTTGCAAACACATATGAAGAAATATAAAAAAATGGAGGGCTAGTATTAAACTCCCCTTAAGACTAGAGAATCATATGATCTTTTAGTTCTCCAGATGCTAACCAAAACACAATCGACAATTTAGATTAGACGCAATCATGAATCTTGGTCAAACCAATGAACGTTTCAATCAAGAAGCTACAATTTTAAAACAATTGAGTTAGAGAGAAAGAAAATTTAAATGATTCGTCTTGAACTACCTTCAAGCTTACATCCACTTCTTCAAGGAAATCCCTTGCCAGAGCACCAAATCCACTAGCAAGACTCTTCTTTAGGGTCAATACCAAAACTGTTACATACCTTGGTTGATATCCCACACCAAGTGCACAAGCCTTGAATATAAAAAACTCACCAAAGTCTTGACAAGCCCAAGGATCATAATCATTTTACAAAGATCGATTATTGTTCAAAGAAACCCTTTTGGAAATAAATGAATACAAATGAAGTTCTACTATAATAGTTCTTTGATTGAAGAATGTTCACTCTCAATCAGTGTTATCAAAGGCGCGCCTAGGCACAAGGCGCACAACCTGTGCCTCGCCAGGGGATAGGCGCAGGCCCTTTGAAAATGCGCACGCCTATGAGCCCAAGGCAGAGGTGGAGATGCAAAGAAAAGCCCAAAAATCCTTTTTTTTTAATTTTTGCATCATGGCATCATCTCAACCATTCATTATTTTTTTGTTCTTTATTTCATAACATAACAAATTAATATCTAAAACACAAAAAAAAACCCTGAAATCCCAAATCCCTAACCACTCAATTGTCGTATTGTTGTTCATTGTGCTAGCGTCTCCTCTTTGTTACTCCTTTTTAAATAAATGTACTTTTACTTCACTTCACCTTATAGACAAAGAAGATGAAATTGAGAATGAATCTCTAAACAATTTGGAGCCTATGATTTCCCTTTGAGGAAAAAAATGTTGCTTTAGCCTTCACTAATGATAAGGATGACATTATCATATTTAATTAGGATCAACTACTTCTCATTCGATCTGAAACTTTTTCTAGTGTTCAAAGTTTGTTCAATTGCTATGTTCTGAATTTTTTATGTGATTTTATTAGTTTAATGCACTAATATCTATTTATTTTTATTTTGCGCCTCACTTCGAAAAGGCAATCGCCTGCACCTTGCGGCTAGGCTCCAGGGACCCTTTATGCCTTAGGTGTGCCTTTAATAACTATGCTCTCAATCAAAGAATTGCTCACGAAGATGCTCTCCGTAATGATGTAATCATAAAGATGAAGAAAGAAAAAGTTTAATCTATGAGCCTTGATATTTCTCCCATCAATGGACACTTAGAATGTGGTTTCTATGGTGTATAATGAAGCCCAAGCCATTTCTATAGGGAGGATATGAAATATAACCGTTATAGAAAGATCTGAAATTAAATATGCCAAAACAGTCAATGCAGTCGACTGTATTCCTCCAAACTAGCCGTCGAGATTTGAAATTTTAACAATGCAGTTGACTATATTATCCTACTGCCATAAAATGCAGTCGATTTTATTCAAAAAAGGTTGTTTCTCTATTTTTTTAATTTCAAAAATTTTATGCATGCAAGAGAAACCTATGGTCAATTTCTAGGTCATAATCAACTTGCCAACCATCAAACCAAGACCAGTAACCTAGGGTATGCATTCTTTGTTGTTCTTTGACATTGGGCTTGATGAAGTTTTCATAACATCTCCACTACAACTTGAAGCTTATTTATTTGCAATCCAGATATCCAAAATTTGAAATGTGTCTTTGTGATTGTATATACACATACCTACTAAGAATCTACTCAAATATTAGATTATATCATAATCAATGTGTTCTTATCACCAAAATAAGATGTGAGAATAGGTTGTCCAACTACAGGGCTAAATATACCATAATGCAACTAACAATATATATTTTGAGTACTCCAACAAAGAAAAGTGAGTGCTTGAGTTGTACATCTAACCAATATTTTTTTGTATCGAATACCATAACAGAAAGCCTGTTCGTGGGTGCTAACGGATGTAGAATTGTAAGCTTCCATTTTGTGAAAGGCTAACTGTTGGTTTCTCTCTTAATTGTGAGGCAATAAGACCCATGTCCTCCATACCCCTTTCCAAAGTCTCTTGTTGAATATTGGAGATTTCTCACACTCTCTCAACTCAAAGTGTAAGACTCTAAATAATCTATTGTTAATTAGTTTATATTTTTTATTGTTTACTTTTGGGGAACTTTTGAATAAGTAATTTATCTTTTGGAGTCTTTTGAGTTATATACGAAGTTTAGAGAAATAAAGACTACCCTATTTGTATTTTATCAATAAATGGGGTTTGATCTGAGAGAGTGATAGAAGAAAGGGAAACCTAAAGCTTTGATAACTTTAACTTTTTATCAAATTGTGGTAATTAATCTTAAACTAGTTTGATTATGAGGAGGATTTGAATCATTTTAAAATCTGTTTATATAGCTAATATTTAGGTGAATAAATTTGATTCTCTAGGGTTTAAATTTATTGGAGGCTTGTAGAACTTTGTGAAGATTGTTATGCAATTTGAGATATGGGTTTTATGTACATATCCACCTGATGAGCATTATGCCTTTGGTTAATCTAGTTTCTCTAATTTTCGATCAATGATTAAATTTGACTTTTGCTAAAAATATGATTATCACATTTGCAAGGGCACTATCAAAAGCTAATGTTAAGTTTAGCACGGGAACTATGTGCGTAACCTATCACGATTGTCCCAATACTCAATTTTCATCCCTTTTGTCTCATAAATCTTGCAACTTCTTTTAAGTACATAGTTCCATTTATGATGATTCAGCTTGTACTAGTTTTTTTTTCTCCTCTTTGTTTTAAGTCTAATATTCAGTATATTTTAAAGTCATTTGAAATTGAAACCAATAAAACAACCCTAGAGGGGGGTGAATAGGGTTTTTTAAAATTAATGGGGAATTTAAACAAAACACAATCATGAAACTTAATCAAGCCAAATAATATTTCAATAAAGATGCTAACTACACAATCTCAAGCAATTATAGAGCAATAAGTAAAGAGATTGAGTTAGAGATACTTGACAAGGAGATTTAAATGGTTCGGCTTGAACTACCCTCAAGCCTACATCCACCTCTTCAAGGAAGTCCCTTGCAAGAGCACTAGAATCCACTAGCAACAATCTTCTTCCGGGTCAAGATCAAAACCCTTACAACACTTGATGATATCCCCACACCAAGCACAAGCCTTGAATCCACAAAGCTCACCCAAGACTTGACAAACCCAAGCCTTGATCACAATTCTTTTACAAAGATCAAATGTGTACAAAGAAACCCTCTTGAAAGGAAATGAGTACAAATGAAGCTCTAGTACAATAGAGAGATGAGAGAATTGATGACTTGAAGTATGCTCACTCTCAATCAAAGAATTGCTCACAAAGATGCTCTCTTTAATGATGTAAAATCATGAAGATGAAGAGAGAAAAGTTTAATCTATGAGCCTTGATGTTTCTCTAATGAATGGAGGCTTAGAATGTGGTTTCCATGGTGTATGATGAAGCCCCAAATCATTTATATAGAGAAGAAATGAAATATAGCCGTTATGGGCAAAATATGAGCAAAACTGCCATTGCAGTCGACTGTATTCCCAATGCAGTCGACTGGGTTCCCTCTAAAATAGCCGTTGGAGTTTTGTCCTCGAAAATAGCCGTTGGAGCTGAATTTTGACCAATGCAGTCGACTGATTCTAATGCAGTCGACTTGATTCCAATGCAGTCGACTATATTATCCTACTGTCTATTTTGGGCATAACTTTCTCTAGAAAAATCGGATTGAGGTGCCATTTTTGCGTTGGAAAGCTAATGAAAAGTTTTATCAAGATATGAAAAGATTAGCACCAAAATAGTTTTTGAGAAAATCTGAGTGAGCTCCAAAGTTCACTCATTTTCAAGAACCACACTTGTGTGAAAGGTTATGAACTCACATGCAATGCACAAGGTGTCCTAAGGTCTTTTTAGGTCATAGTCATCAATCCAAGCATCAAACCAAGACTAGTTACATAATAGTAAAGATCAATCATAATCGATAGTAACTTAGCCTTTGCATTCTTTCTTGCTCTTTGACATTAGACTTGATGAAGCTTCCATAGCATGTCCACTATAACTTTAAGCTTCTTTGGCTTCAATCCATCTATCCAACTTCTCAAATGTGTCTTCATGAGTGTCATGTATATATCTACTAAGAATCCACTCAAAGCACACATTAGAACATAATCAATGTGTAGTTATCATCAAAACAAGATGTAAGCCTAGGTTATCCAACCATAGGGCTAACAATTTCCCCCCTTTTGATGATGACAAACATTGATGCTATATAAAGTAAGATGTATCATATGATAGTCAATTAAGCACAACAATCTTACTTAGAAGATTCAATCATCTCTAGTATACTCAAGACATGTCAATTTATCTCATATAACAATTAAGCTCATAGCTAGCTTCCCCTAGCTAAAACAAGATATGTTTTTCCTTTAATGTTCTCTCAAAACACACAATCACATAGCATATAGAATCAAGATTATTTCTCCCCCTTTGTCATCAACAAAAAGACAAGGGTATGTATGTGTGAAGAGATAGTTATAAGCAAGATAATGGCGTGACGTGCATATAACTCATGAACTCATACGGATGACATCAAGAGTACATTTCCTATCAAGTTACCATATGAATATTCTATCCTAATGTATGCTCCCCCTCAATCAATGCCAACAATATCCAAAAAACACAACTAAATGTCTAACTGAGTCATGCTCTCCTTTTGGCATTACCAAAGGGGTGTGTATGTAAGAATGTCAATGTAAAGCATTAAGATGACATAATTTCAACATGAAATTTTCACAAAGCAAATGATGGTCATCAACAATCAATATTACCAATATAAGTGCAAGAGGACCATACATCGTCATCGAAATCCTATAGGTATCCAAGATTATAATATAGAGTAGTAAATAATCAAGGACTCACAATTTAATCTATAGTTTGCACGAATTCTCAACAAGAAAGCTATGTTATAGATTTGGCAATTTAAGCATACTTGATAACATATAAGTTTAGCACATACCACAATGTTTAATAGAGCATTATGTTTTACCGTCTTGGTGAACTACCAAGAAATTCAATATAGTGAGGCATCATTTTGAAGTCCGTTTTCTTTGACAAGCTTTGAGGCTCTCCTCATTTGAAGTAGCATGTCCAATCTTGGAATGCTTACTCCCCCTTAAGATTTAGCTTGTTGCTCCTCCTTCTCAAATTTTTTTGGAGCCTTCTCCTTGTTGCTACTTGCCTTTGCTTTGAACAACCTACAATCACAATTTAGGTCTAACTTTTGGTACCCACATTTTTTTGGGTCCATAAGTGTTAGTCTTAGCAATGTTAAGAAACTCTTTAACAACCCATATTTTCTTTACACCTCCAACATAAACAATTTTACAAGTACAATAACTAGTTGTATTGTAACGCCCCTGAAAGTCTGGAGCTCCTCCGCCTCGAACACCCGGGTCATTAACCTACCGGATCACATCAAACCTGTCAAATCCTGTACACAACCACATACTTTAAAGCATCTAATCCGATACCGACTCGAATTCTCCAACATATAAGATTTTAACAAAACCTGCTTGAACTCAAACCATTAAAACCTAGGTTCTTCGCAATTCAAATTTCCTAAGAACGAATTTACAGTATTGACCCACGCAGGGGTCTCCCTACACAGTAGTGGTGGGCTCACCGGAACCTCACGCAGACTCTAACCCATTCCCGAACATGCTACAGCTTATCGTCACCTGCAGAAGGGAATCAAACGGAGAGTGAACTTTTGAGAGCTCAGTAAGGTCGTACAAGAACTACAAAAGAGATTATAACACGACTCTAAAAAATCCAACCGACGATGATTTTCAAGACACTTCGAACGATCAAAATTCAATAATTACCCAAACTGAGCAAAGTTCATCAAAAATAGATACCAAAATACATATTAACAATCAGAACAGATCCAAAATGATCAATAAAAGATCCTTTTCAAGTCCGCATTTCCAAGTACCACGAAAATTTCCCTTGCTCAAGGGATTTCAATCCAAGCAGAAATTCATTTCGAAAATACGACAAGATTTCTCGAGGGATTTTAACCTAAGCAGAAATCAAATCAGATAATACGATAAAGGCTTGTCAGGGAATTTCAACCCAAGTACAAATCCTTCTAACTAAGTACAATGAATGTTTGTCAAGGGCTTTCAACCCAAGTACAAATCATTCTAACTAAAGAAAATCAAAAATCAAATGTTGATCCTGGGCGATTGCAATGCCATTATGGCAAGCACATATAGTGTACACATGCATGATGTACTAAAATACTAGTCCACTTGGGTACTAGCCTGCGTTTCATGCAGGATTCAACCAGCCTTATACGCCCTCCCATAAATAGAAACCCAGTTCAACATAGAAAATCAACAATATCAGTGAGCCTTAACATAAGCTCAATCACGGAGATCAATTCAGATTCAAATAACAATAATCATACTGACACAAGTCAGCATTCAGAATTTTCAGAAGAAATCGGATTTTCAGAAGAAATCAGAATTTCAGAGGAAATCAGAATTTTCAGAAGAAAATCACAGATAAACAACAAAAATGATTACGAACAGATATTAGATTTAGACATAACAATTCAGAAGAAATCAGAATTTCAGAAGAAAAATCACAGATAAACAACAAAACGACTGTGAATAATTATCGAATATAATCACAACAATTTGGGAGAGTGGATACAGACAATTATCAAATTTGCTCAGCCCGCAATAACATGCGAGCATCACAAGATTTCCAAATAACCGATTCAGGTTCAACATTAGGATTTTCTAGGCAAGAACATGCTGATATCAATACATAACTCAGAGTTCGACATTAGTCATAAATATATCAAAGGAGTACTTACGAGTACAAGTAATCGAATAAGGGTTCGGACAAAGTCCTTACCCAAGGTTCAGATAGAATTCCTTACCTGGATCCGCATCTAAATTATCTTAACCGGAAGTCTTTAGCTTTAACCTAAATGGAATAATTGAACCATTAGAATACAGCCTACAGAATAAAATTATAACTTAATACGAACTCACACATGCTCCCAAAATGAACCTCCCCTCACCGGGAATGTAAAATTACTGAAATGCCCCTAGGGTGTAAAATTACCAAAATGCCCCTCTCGGACTTAAATCACCCAAACGGTCTACCCATAAGTAGAATCACTAAAATAAACTTCCCATATATAAGTTTATGTAACAATACCTTTCTTAGGTCAAATTACCAAAATACCCCTTTAGGGTGGCAAATTACCAAAACACCCCTGGGGGTTTTCGGCACCGGAAAAATCTCAAAAATATCTTAAATCGCTATTTTAAGCATCCCGATGTTATTTCTGGCCTAAAAAGTATTCTACAAAATTTTCGTCCGAAATTCCCGAACCGGTGTCCGGACTGAGCGCAAAAAGGTCAATTTCTCGAAAAATACCTATCGGCCTCAGAATGGCACGAAATTTTAGAATATGAATCATATAAGTAAAATATGGCTTCCATAAAAGTTTTAGGTCAAAATAACTTGGTTTGATATGCTAAATAAATTGATAAAGTTCTTTATTCGGTACCCCAATTTAGCACTTTTTACGGACTCTGAAAATTCCCAAAATTTTCCAGAGCGTAGATCTCATAAAATTATGAGGGGTTACTGTTTTGAATTTGTTCTAATTTGGACCCTTACTATTTATGAAAATTTGTAGAAAAACTGTCAAAACAATTTTCCTCTTTAGTGAGGATTACCGTTACTATTCAAATCAAGGCACTTACTATTTCACCTTCAAACACACACAGCTCGTCTTCAACCTTTAGCCGCAGCACCCAGCCCCTCCAACCTCACACATACACCCACAAATTTACCATTAATCCACTATAAACAACTCCTACATAAGGTTAAATTCAACAAAACAATCCTAACACCATTTTAATCACACAATTACATCCAAATCCTACCTAAACTCACACACCCGTACGCCAAGAACACACGCACACACACAGTTCAGTGACAATATTTACCGAACTCACACAAACTCACACCCTAACCCCTCCGAAGTTCACTAAACTCACCTCCCCTTTTACTTATATTCACATCAACATGATCAAAGTTCAAATTATGCATACGACCCACTGTCACAGCCATGAACACACACACAAGCACACCTATTATACACACAGTGAGTACATACACCCAAACGAGAAGAGATTACCTCTTGGAATCTCGTGCTTGAGCCCTTTCCAATTCACTGCTCGAATTCCCCTTAAATCCTCCTCGGCCGAAGTCCCTGCTTCTCTCTCTTTTTTTCTTTCTCTTCTCTGTTTCTGGGTTCCTGTTCTTCTTCCTTTCCCGAAAGGGAAAGGTTTCCCCTTTTGGGATTTTTTGTTTTTTTTTTAATTTAGGATAAAATCAAACTCAAACTCACATAATGAATAAAAAAACAATTCCAGCAGGTGATTCATCCTAGGAGGTGGCACTCCCACAATTTTCCTCAAAATTCCCAATTAACCCCCAAGATTTTCCAAATTTATGAAAATGCCCCCAAATTGTCAAAATTTACATTTGTGCCCCAAAATTTTGTTTAGCTTCCACAAGCTTCTAATACCTAAGTATTGGTCAAAATTAGAGCCCGTTTATTTTCAGAGCCCGAATGATTATTTTAATCAACTCCCGAAGTTTGGGATATTACACGTATGCCTTTTCTTATTGCACCAGCCACAACGTGTAAAAGGTGTGCAATAGTTCTTAGGACTTCTTGTTTGAACAATTAATCTAGGTTGTTGTTTAAAAACTTTAGGAGACAAGGTGAAGGGATCTAATCCAACACCGCCTTGGTTAAGACAAACTTCTTGGTGTCCAAGCATGAAATACAAGTTGTTTTTACCATCAACAAATTTTTCAAGACATTTTTTAAAATCACAAATCTCAAGCCTTAAAATTTCATTTTCTTTTTCTAGAATCAAAGTATCACAAGAGATTTGTTTCGTGCTAGTAATGCTCGCAATCAATTCAATCAAATCATTATTCACATGCTTCACATATAAATGGCTAGATATGCATTCATTCTTGGCTTGCAACTCATTATTATCACTTTTTAAGTCATCTAGCTCTTTTGAAATCGCATGCATTTGTTTTTCAAAGTACCATTTTTCTTAGCTAATTTTATGGATTCTTCATCTAAAAGAGCATAAGCATCACAAATATCATCATTGGAGCAATTGTTATCACTATCACTATCGATGTATGAAGAATTTACCTCATCATCTTTTTGAGCCATGAAGCATAGATTTGTATCTCTATCATCGAAATGACCACCTTCATCTCCACTTGAGTCATTATCACTACAAATGATGGCTTCGATTAATGTCTTTATGGAGTGCTTCTTTCTTGTCTCATTCTTCTTCTTATTCTCCCTTGAGGTGCTCTCCATACTTAACCTGTTCTTGCTCTTGTGCAAGTTTCTATCTTTCTTTATTTTGAGATACTCATTAAATTCCTTTGCAAGTATGTCCATCTCCTTGTTATTCAAGTCTTCTTCCTCTTCACTAGAAGATTGATCTATCATTGATGAAGCTTTAAGAGCAATGTACTTCTTCTTCTTCTTTGGATCCTTTTGCCCTGATGATTCGAGTTGCATTTCATTAGTCATCAAGGAGAAAATTAATTCATCCAACGGGAAGGTATTGAGATCCTTTGATTCTTGAAATGCAGTGATTTTTGCATTCCATTCTCTAGGCAATGTCTAAATCACCTTTCTCACAAGATCACCGTTAGAAAAATCTTTTCCTAATTGTTTCAAAGTATTAACAATTTTAGTGAAACAAAAATTCATTTCCATAATGGATTCATCGAAAAACATTTGAAACGATTCATATTCTCTATGCCATAAATTCATCTTTGAATCTCTTAGGAGAGAAGTCCTTTCATGAGTGACTTGAAGTGTATCCCACATACTCTTAGCCGAATCACACATAATAATTCGATTGAGTTCATTTGTGTTTAGAGCACAAACAAGACAATTCTTAGCTCTATAATTCATGCAAAGCATATTCCTATCATAGTCATTAAATTCAGAGTTTTCCTTTGGCACAAGCTTATTCCTAATCCACTTGGTTGGAACATAAGGGCCATCTTCAACAATTCCCCATATTTCATAATCTAAAGATTCTAAAAATACTCTCATCTTAATTTTTCATATATTATATGAAGACCCATCAAAAAGTGGAGGTCTAGTTATAGAACTCCCCTCAAGACTAGGAAACCCCATGATCTTTTAACTCTCTAGGTGTTAACCAAAAAAAATCAAGAGTCGAGACTCTGATACCACTTGAAACCAATCAAACAAACCAAGAGGGGGGTGAATAGGGTTTTTGAAAATTAATGGGGAACTTAAACAAAACACACTCATGAAACTTAATTAAGCCAAGCAATATTTTAATGAAGATGCTAACTACACAATCTCAAGCAATTATAGAGTAATAAGTAAAGAGATTGAGTTAGAGATACTTGACAAGGAGATTTAAATGGTTCGGCTTGAACTATCCTCAAGCCTACATTTATCTCTTCAAGGAAGTCCCTTGCAAGAGCACTAAAATTCATTAGCAACAATCTTCTTTCGGGTCAAGACTAAAACCCTTACAACACTTGATGATATCCCCACACCAACCACAAGCCTTGAATCCATAAAGCTCACTCAAGACTTGACAAACCCAAGCCTTGATCACAATTCTTTTACAACGATCAAATAAGTACAAAGAAACCCTCTTGAAAGGAAAGGAGTATAATTAAAGCTCTAGTACAATAGAGAGATGAAATAATTGATGACTTGAAGTATGTTCACTCTTAATCAAAGAATTGCTCACAAAGATGTTCTCTTTAATGATGTAAAATCATGAAGATGAAGAGCAAAAAGTTTAATCTATGAGCCTTGATGTTTCTCTAATGAATTGAGGTTTAGAATGCGATTTCCATAGTGTATGATGAAGCCCCAAATCATTTATATAGAGAAGATATGAAATATAGCCATTATGGGCAAAATATGAGCAAAACTGCCATTGCAGTCGACTGTATTCCCAATACAGTTGACTGGGTTCCCTCTAAAATAGCCGTTGGAGTATTCTCCTCGAAAATAGCTGTTGGAACTGAATTTTAACCAATGCAATCGACTCGATTCCAATGCAGTCAACTGTATTACCTTACTGCCTATCGGCTTCTTTACGGAACCCCTTTCCTATTTTGAGCATAACTTTCTCTAGAAAAATTGGATTGAGGTGCTGTTTTTTGCGTTGGAAAGATAATGAAAATTTTTATCAAGATATGAAAATATTATCACCGAAAATGTTTTTGAGAAAATCTGAGTGAGCTCCAAAGTTCACTGATTTTCAAGAACAACACTTGTGTAAATGGTTATGAACTCACATGCAATGCACAAGGTATCCTAAGGTCATTTTATGTCACAATCATCAATCCAAACATAAAACCAATACTAGTTACATAATAGTAAAGATCAATTATAATCGATAGTAACTTAGCCTTTGCATCCTTTCTTGCTCTTTGACATTGGACTTGAAGAAGCTTCCATAGCATGTCCATTATAACTTTAAGCTTCTTTGTCTTTAATCTATCTATCCAACTTCTCAAATGTGTCTTCATGAGTGTCATGTAATATCTAATAAGAATCCACTCAAAGCACATATAAGAACATAATCAATGTGTAGTTATCATCAAAATAAGATGTAAGTCTTGGTTATCCAACCATAGGACTAACAGAAATATTCACCTTTTTCCATCTAAATTACTTGTAAAGTTTTGATACTTCTTGTGTATGTCTATAATGGCTTTTTGATAGTTTGATGACCATTGAACCCCTTTTAGCTTAACTAATATTTAAAACCTATATATGCTTAGGTTGACGTGACATCATTATATGATATGTCAATTGCCACGATTATGCAACTTTGAACTTAGAACATTTAATTGCTTAGGTTAACGTTCTTTACTCCCTACGTATTATAAGGTTGTATCATATTTGATTAAGAGTTTAATTATTTGAATATGTTCATTTTTTCTTTAATTTGATCTTTGTTTCGATCAATATCCCCAAGCAAGAATATTTGTCATGCTAAGATTATTCATCCTCTTTGCGCCTTTAATTTCAATTCTATATCTTGAAATTTTGACTCAGCTATGTGTTCTTGAATACCTATGTTGTACTCTGTGGATGCGCATTGCCGAGCTTTGTGCTCATTCCCCCCCCCCCCCCCCCTTCCCCTTGCATTTAAGGTTAATATGTTTAGAACTAGGTTAATAGTTATAGAAGAGCTTGGAGTTTTTACTTTACTTTAAAGGTTTTACTTTGGCTTTGGAGAATAAGAACATTTATAACAGTTTAAGAAGTTCAGTTGGATTCAAGAATCCCGTTTGGATAATGTTTATTTGTATTTAGACTTCCGCTGCAATTACTAGGATTGATGGTTAATGCGAGTTCTTTGATTTGTATATTTTAAAGCTCTAATTACCTCTTCGAGGTCACATTATTGAAAATATAAGTATGAATATTTTATAATAGAATGTCAAGGCCTACCTCCAGGTCAGGGATGTGACACAAAACAAACTTGTATCCCTTTCTCAACGACAACAATTAGTCAACAATGAACCATCATTTTTGCCACTTCTTAAAATTAATCCTCCCTCTTCCCAAACCAAGCCAAGATTTTCAATCATGTCGGTGAGTTGTGTTTGATCGACGTGTTTTATATGGTCAGTGAGTTACGGCGGTCTCAGGATGTTGAGGCTGGAAAGAGAAAAGCTAGCCAACTTGCAGTATGATTGGAATTGATGGGAAAAGTTGTATCTTTGTTATTTGAATGTGCATACTCGAGCACCTACTCTTTCTCATTTCTAATGTGTCGGTCCTATTGATAATCTTTAGAATTAGAAGTTACATAAGTCATGTGCATAAAATAATTGTATAGAAAGTATCTTAGTCGTTAAGGGAGCAAAAAGGAAGGCTAATTTTCTCTGCTAATAAGTTCTCTAGACCTCAAAGCAGTTCAAAGCCCATCTGGAACCCATAAACCAAACTTTGGAAGATAGACCAAACATAACGACATTGCAGGACCAAATTAGCCTTTAAGATACTGCCCCATTAAGGAAGGATTCTCCACTATGTATAAGGATAAAGTCCAAATTAAAAATGGAAACTTTTTGCTGGTGACCTAGAAGCAGGTTCATTCTGTTACCTCCCCGTGTGGCAGCTCTCAGTGGTCCACATACTCGTGAGTCATGTTCCTTACATGCGATCAAAGGGTCTCTAGTTTGCTCCACTTAACAGTGTTTTGTAGTTAACTGGTTCGTAAAATCTTGGCTCATTTTCCTAGTCACTCGTTAAATAAGACTTTCTCTCTCCCCCTTCCCCCATCTTCTTCCTCCCTGCTACACGTAATCCAGAAACAACTGGTCTTACGTCGGATAATTTCTAAGAAGCAACATTATGGAGCCAAGTATACAACCCAAATGTTCCCCCCTCTCCTTCTCTCTCTCCCCTCTTCTCCCTCTCTCTCTCCCTACCTCCCTCCCTCTTTTCTCCCCACCATTCTCTATGTTACTGAAGGTGATATGAACAACATAAGCTGTTGAAATACCAAATGTCCTTTTGAAGTCTCTTAATAATGTCTAGAACTGTTAATGGTTATCAAGTTGTTGGTTTTTGGTTCACTGTTATGTCTCCGATGCGGTGAGTGCTTCAGCATAACTCTACTTTAGACTACATGAACACACGTAGCCCAACTGTCCTTGTAAACAACATAAGCTGTTGAAATACCAAATGTCCTTGCAAAGTCTTTTAATGTCTATAACTATTAAGGATTGTCAAGTTGTTGGTTTTTGGTTCACTATTATGTCTCTGGGGAGGTGATTAACTCTCCCTTTGACTCATGAACGTAGCCCAACCCTTGACTTTAGCTAAAGAATGCTTTCGCACTTTTTCGCTACTTGTAGAAGGTGTTTCATTTCCATTTCCTCTTTCCAAGCAATTTCCAGAAGGGAAGTTGCTCATTTGTAGAATGATCAAGCATTTTCAGAAGCTCTTGAAATTCCACTTCCTCTTCAATTACAATGACTTCTATCCATTGTTTATAATTAAAGTCCAAATTCTTGGCAGTGAACTAGAACTCTTTGATCTCTTTTATTTCCTTGCAATAGTTTCATTGTTTGAACTACTTCAGAATTTGACTCGATTACGAATTCTAAATAGAAATTATGGACTTCAAGATTAATATTAGGTGCACTTTATAACATGTACCCAATAATGCGTGAATGTATATCAAATCATTAATTTGTTCCAGGCTAATGGACATCGACGGACATAGTAATACTCTGATTCAAGCAGTACGGACCAACAATCAAATGACAATGAGCAAGAGTTAGATGCTTTATGCACTTTGCAATCATGTTAATCTAATGTGCACGGGGAAGGTTCATGAAGTACCAAAACTTGGAATGGAATTTGATATGGATGAAAAATATATGTCCTTCGGAGAACGACACGTGGGACCCAAAAACTGTTCCACCTTTCTTGGAGTAGTGGGAAGTGGCACTCTCCCCACTCTCTCATTAAAGATGGTAACTGCCCATTAAGGCTAGTAACCACCCATCAAAGAGTGGTACCTGACCCTTTAATGCACTCTTATGATAAAGGAGGATGAAGACAAGAGAGAGGTAAAATTTGATAATCCCAAATACTCTCATATACTCTCTCAAGCCACTCACTGACTTTAGCATCGGAGATTCTTCTCCGGAAGCCCTTGCGGCAAGTCACTGGTGTTGTTTGTGCTGTGTAGGTCTATTCACGAGCCAATCACGATTGTCCCCAATTTCATCCATAAAATTTTGGCACCATCAATGGGATAGAAGTCTTGTGTAATAGTCTCCATGACTCAAAATCTCATTCCACATGAGTTGAATTACCAACTGAACCTCGACTGTGAGACTACTTCAGATCATCATCAACGTTGCTCCGAGACCTGGCTCATGGAGGATTCACTCGATTGCCACCTGCCAATTGTGACAAGGCTATTTGCTGGTGCCCCAAGCTCAACACTGCCTCCACCTCTGCCGTTAAATCCCCTTCTTTACATTCTGTTTCGGCTCTTCATCCTATCTGAACCCACAACGTCAATGTGACCACCGCTGCCAGTACCTTTATGAAGCCGCCAGCCATGCCCTACAAGGCTGACCTACTCGCCATTATTCAGACAATGCATAATTCCATTAACAGATTATAAGCCACCATTGAGCAGCGCGCTGAGCAGTCTCCTGTGCCAGTGGAAAATTTTAAAACCTTAATTTTTTAAATAGGGTCAAATACCCACTTTTTGAAAAAAAAAAAAGGGTTTCTCTCTCCAAATTTCTTTAGAAACCCTAAGAAAAAATAACATTTCTCCACATCTGAAATCACCGTCGGCAGCCCCCTCCCTCACCCTATGCCTCCGGCAGCTCCCTCCCCTTCCCTCAACCCACGCCGCCAACAACCCCATATATATATATATATATATATATATATATATATATATATATATATATATATATATATGAAAAATAAAGAAGAACATCCACAGCATGTTGACAAGGCTGAGGGTGAGCACTCTGATGATGAGTATTGTAACCCATACACAAGAGGCCATATGAGAGCTATTAGAAGTTCACCCTGTTTCGCAGAATGTTCCTCGCGGTCCCAAGACCATTACCCCGTGTGATACACCACCGCTCCAATCATCTTAGGATGACCGTTTACGGAGGAGATCGATCTCTTCCTTACTCCAGCCAGTTTCAAGATGTTGTTATGCGAGTCATACGATGGGACAGAGGACCCTATTAAACATTTGGCTCATTTCACCTCGTGCATAAATTCGCATCTTGCTCCTGATCAAATCATTTGCCAAGCATTCCCAGTGACCTTGAAAGGGACAACTCATGTGTGGTTTCAACACATACCACCCTGCTCTACCTCCCGTTGAGCTCAGTTAAATGAGTTCTTCCACGACTATTTCTTGACGAGTCAAGTGAAATAGAAGAACTCGTCAGCTTTTTTACACATAATAGAAAGATCTAAGGAATCCTTAAAATCATACTATGCGGGCTTCAATGTGGAGAAACTCATGATATATTACCTAGATCATGGGGTGACCTTCGTCGTCGTGGCTAATGGCGTTAAACTATCAAAGCCACTGTGTTTCTCACTGAACAAACGTCCCCATTCCCCGAAAACATGTCAGACCTCCTCAAAAAATGGAGAAATACCTTTGAGAAGAGGATACTTAATGGTCCTGTAAGAAGAGACAAACTCTAGTGGTCATAAAATAAGAGATTGACTAGATGGCCGAGCCCTAGACAACAAGCCGAAGAGCTCACGGACAGGTCCTTTCACTCCTCTCAACGCCTCTCGTGAGCATATCCTTAATCGAATCAAGGGCCAAAATATTATCAAATTTACTAAGCCCATGAGGATAATGGCCGAGAAGAGAGATCCCCAATTGTACTACCACTTCCACAAGGATCACGGCCACACAATGGAGAATTACAAGCTTCTCCAGCACAAGATTGAGACCCTAATTGCCAAAGGCTACCTAAAGCAGTTCATTAAAGCTAAAGATCGGTAGCAGGGTGAAAAGAGAGGAAGAAATCAGAGGAAGCAAGATGACACACCTGCAAGTGATCCATCAATGGTAAACACTATCTCTGTTACGCCGAGTATCGGAGGATTATCCAACACCTCCCTACAAAGCCTATGCCTCGCAGGTCAACCTTACTCAAGGCCCTACCCAATGACTGAGGATATTGCTATCGCTAGGCTTTGATGACTATGACCTAGAAGGAGTAAGTCTGCCTCATGATGACGCTTTGGTCATCACTCTGCAGATCATTGTGCATAATGTAAAGTGCATCCTAGTCAACATTGGAACTCGATGGACATCATATTTAATGGCACATTCTCACAAATGGAGATCTTTAATGACCGAGTAAAACTGATCTCCTCACCTTTATATGCACTTTACAAGTGCGTCCCTAGCAGTTGAAAGAATTATCCTCCTCAAGGTAGTCAATGGCACAACTCCCCTCTAGGCTACACAGACTATTGACTTCTCATAGTCAAAGTCAAATCGTCCTACAATGATATACTAAGATGAATCAGACTCAATAAGTTAGAAAAATCATTTCAACTTTTCATTTTGCCATGAAGTTCCCCACATCGAATAGAGTCGTTATAGTGAGGGGAGACAATACACTGGCTCTCAGGTGCTACCTAGCACCTTGCAAAGCAGAAGAGACGTTGGCTATCAAAGACCAACTAGATGAGAAAAACTTATCTCCGTGCCATTGAAAGAAAGAGATGAGGCCCGTTGCGGATTGGCTCATAATGGAGCCAATGTTTTGCAATCGACTAATCTTCTTCCTTAAGTCCAATGCAGGCATATTAGCATGAAGCACAATAGACATACCAAACTCTTATGTGATAGTTCACTGCCTTTTGGTCGACCCTAAGCATATGCCGGTTAAACAAAAGAAGCATCCCTTTGCTCCGAAACGACAAACAATAATCAAGAAAGAGGTGGAAAAGTTATTAGAAGTTGACTTCATTATGGAGATCGATTATCCCGATGAGTGGCCAACTTTATCATGGTGTCCAAGCCGACAACTACAAGTGGTGCAGCTACACAGGCTATATCAATCTGAATAGAGCCTGCCAAAGGACAACTATCCTTTACGTGTGTTGATACTTTGATCAATGCCACCTCAGGGCATGAACTCTTAACCTTCGTGGATGCCTTCTTTGATTAACTAGATTTGAATGCATGAAGGTGACGTGGCAAAGATGGCCTTGATAATTGAAGAAGGCCTATTTTGCTACAAAGTCATGCCATTCAGCCTAAAAAACACTAGAGCCACCTACCAGAGGCCAGTGGATAAAATTTTCACGCCCCTGATAGGAAAAATATATGGAGGCCTACATTGACTACATACTCATCAAAATCTTACACGCAGAGGATCATATCTCCAACCTCAAAGATTTTTTTACGCTCCTATGCAAATATTACATGCACCTTAATTGTTCAAAGTGCACCTTTGGAGTCTCTTTGGGGAAGTTTATTGGCTTCATGGTCTCATATTGAGCTACTAAAGCCAACCTTGAGAAGACCAAGGCCATACATGGCAGTGTCGTGGAGCGTGAAAGAAGTACAAGTGCTAGTCGGCCCAATAGTTGCCCTCAGCCGATTCCTCTCTAAATTGGCCGACCGTTGCTTGCCATTCCTCAGAGATTTAAAGATTATAAAGAACTTTAAATGGTCGACTGAATGCCAAGCATATTTTAAAGCTTTAAAAGACTGTCTATCCTCACCCTCTCTCCTATCCAAGCTGATTGTAAGAGAGGAGTTATTTCTTTACCTAGCTGTGGCCGAGTCTGCTATTAGTGTTATCCTCATCCGAGAACAGGACGATAAACAACTTCTCTTTATTACATCAGTAAGGTCCTTGAAGGAGCCAAACCTCACTATCCAAATAAAGAGAAGCTAGCTTTCATACTCCTCATTGCTACCCAGAAGCTTCGGCCCTACTTTTAATCCTATCTGATCTTTCCGGCTAACTGGTGCCATGATCTGTAGAACTTTAGGAATTTGACATACAATACGAGCCTTGCCTTTTTCTCAATTATTAAGCTTTGTTCGACTTCAACGTTGAGTGTACCCTACCCATCTAAGATGAAGCTCTACCTCATCCAGTCCGAAAGGATGTTCTCTTTACTTGGACTCTCTTCATTGACGGTTCCTCCAGTACGAATAGAAGTGGAACAGGCTGATCCTCAGGGGGTCGGATGGCCTCACCATTGAGTACGTTCTATACTTCAACTTCCCCGCTTTAAGCAACGAGGCTGAATATGAGGCATTGATAGTGGGCATGCATTCAGCTCGTGCCATGCAAGCAAAGTTCCTCCATGCATACAGTGACTCCCAACTCATCATAAGCAACTATCAGAGGATTATGAGCCAAGTGATACAAAGATGTTCGAATATGTACACAAGGCCAAAGAACTTGTGAATCAACATTACTCAAATCAGCCAGGAAGATAATGCCTCAGTCTTTGCTCTCTCTCGGCTAGCTTCCTTCAACCTATCAGGATTCGGTTGCACCGTCCATTTAGAACACTTGCATGAGCCGAGCATCATTGAGCATGAAGTATTGGGCATCACTTATGAACCCTCGTGGATGGATCCTATCAGGGCCTACTTTTAGGACGGTAACTTACCTACCAATCAGAAGCAAGCCATGAGCATCGTAAGCCGCTCGGCTAGATATGCCACTGTGGAAGACGTATTCTATAAGTATTAATTCACAATTTCATATCTTTGATGCCTTAAACCATCTGAGGCCAAGTACATCCTTCGAGAAGTACATGAAGGAATATGTAGTAAACACCTGGGAGGATAAGCATTGTCACACAAGGTCCTCTGCCAAGGCTATTATTGGCTAACCATGTAACAAGATGCTTTGTACACAAAATGATGCAATACATCCCAACACTTCTCCTTAATCCCCCAGTAGGCGCCGACTCCATTGACTTTTTTGAAAATCCCCATACCCTTCACGATGTAGGGAATGTATTTCTTGGACCCATTCCCTTAGGCCTCTGCTTAGTGCAAGTTTGTGATCATCGCCAATAATTACTTTACCAAATATGTAGAAGCAGAGGCATTGGCCACCATCACATAAAAGATGTGTGAAGACTTCTTATGGCAGGCCGTTGTTCGCAGGTTCCAAATTTCTCGCGTGCTCGTCACCGATAATGGGAAACAGTTCGATAATACCACCTTTAAGGCATTTTCTGCCAATCTATGGATCGAACAACATTTTACTCAGTTGCACTTCTGCATAGGAATGGAGAAGTGAAAGTCACTAACCGAACTCTTCTCCAGGGTATCAAAAGAAAGTGGGACGGAGCCAAAGGCCTTTGAATGGACGAACTCCCCAAGATCCTTTCAGCTTAACACATGACGACGAGAAACCCATTCAACTTCACTTTTAGAACAAAGGAACTAATCCCCAATGAGATCTGCCTACCATATCTTCTGCTAACTGCATATAACCCAAAGTGAACGATATGGCCTTTCGATCTAACCTAGACTTATCAGAAAAAATGAGAGCACAACAACATGTTCGACTCGCCTCTTTCAAATAGAAAGCCACAAAGTTCCACGACCAGCTAATTAGCCCTCATGCTTTTTGAATTCGTGACCCTGTTCTTTGCTGAATGGAAGCTTCGGTGCCCAAAGATGCCATAGGCAAGTTGGCACCCAATTGGAAAAACCCTTATAGAGTAACGAAGTTGGGCGAGTCCAGGCTCTTACCACTTAGAAGACTTGAATGGCAAAGCAATCCCTTAGACTCAGAGAGCGACCAACTAAGACACTTGTAGAGTAAGATCAAGGTTGGGGGAATCCCTCACTACTGATCGGACATCTTGCTCAATCCTCGTAGCAGTCTTAGACTTAGCAGCTTCTTTTTTGGTTCTTTAAGTCTGAAGTTTGGCAAGTTCTTATTTTCTAATCAGCCTCATGTGGCATATAATTGTAATCACCTTTTGGCATGTTCATAAATAAAACAACTCTTTGAAAACATCTTGATTTTATTAAATAAACAAAATTAGTACATAGGTGGGCTTCGAGGCCATGTACAAAAAGAGACTTAAAACTAAACTAAGTCTCCGTGCCCTATTCACTGACCCACAGCCATCTGGACTCTCGTTCAGTTGCGACCCTTCAGCTTTGGCCCCTGATTGCTGAGCCTTATAACTGCCTTAAAGTCATGCCTTGGTGCTCCCATTAGGCTGGCTAAAAGACTTGAGCGTGTGTAAGCTTGAGTGGCGCGACCAGAGTGGACAGCCAATGCAGTAGCCTTGCAACCTTCAGCTCTCCGTGCTTGCAGCTTCCTCTGAAACAACCTAATGAGCAAACTTATGCTCGTACAAGTTGAAGTCCAACCTAGGGTGGTCCTTAGCAGTGTCTCCCTTGCACTCATAATAACCGTGAACAAGAAACCTCTTCGAATCTCGATACCGCTACTGGTATATGCCTGCGACTTCTTAAAGGCTTGGATAGCCTGGGCCACAATCTTCACCTTCTCTGCCTCAAGCTGTTCAACCCGAGCGGTCAGCTCGGCCCTAGAACGCTCAAGCCATTCCACTTTCTTGCCCAAGTCCTCCACCTTATTTTTGGCTTCCCTATGTAAGTTATTCTTGATATGGACTTTTTTCCTCTCCTCGTCCAAAACCTTATCAGCGGCGATCAACTTTTATGTTGCAATTTGGACTTGGGCCAAGGTCCTACATAAAGAAAAAACATGAGGAATAATTCAATGAAAAAAACTTTCAAAATACAAGTGCTATGTTCGTCTGAGAAGCCAACTGGACCATTGCAGTGGCTGTGATGTTAACATCATACTCAGCGAGAGTGGACCGATCCATAGGGATAATCACCCTTGCTTGACTACTCCCAAGTAGTACGAGGACTCTTAAAAATGGATTCTTCAATCGTCAAGCTTCAATCTGGTGATGAGGAGTATCTGACCAAGCATAGGAGGAATCCCCAGCCTTCATTGGCACCTTCTTCTTCTTCTTCTGTGCTTCTTTGGACTTGTTCTTAGTTGTTTCTAGCCCAAGTATAGTATTTCTAGCTCTTGCCCTTTTCAGCTGAGGCTGCGAGACTAGAGCTCTGAAGTAAAAATCATGGACCTTGTCATCTTCAACACTAATAAACAACAACTTGTCTACAATTTTGTCCCCAAAATTCCTTGGGCGTTGCACAGAGGGGGGGTCTATTTGCATTCGGTTACTGCCGTTCCCATGGGCTCCTCCAAAAGACATGTTCTGTGCAAAATTAACTTTTAAGTGTTAGACTATGAGGAGAGAAAGACTAGTACATACGCTTGTAAGAACACTTACCAGGATCATGCTTGCCCTCTTCATACAAGCCTTCTAGGAGAAGATGATTCCACACTCATGAAGCTGGGCATTGCTCTAGGTGCTTGGCTCTTTTGAGTTGTTCAATATGCTCCAGATCAGAGTTAGACAAATCCTTTTCCTTTAAAGCGTTAAATCCTTGTATCACACTCAAGGTTCCTTTTATTGGGAACCTTAAATCTTTGGTTCTTAGCAAGACGTATTAATGGTGATTGGACGAAGGAGGGTTTGGAAACAAATTGGCGCTGGCTTGAGAACACTAAACCAAAAAATACCAACCCACTTGCTTAGTTATTGTGCATATGGTGAAAAACCTTTTTAGAAAACTCTCATCTTAGGTTCCAAGCCAAGTTTGTGACACTGATAGAAGAAAAAAGACATAAATTGCCAAGCATAAGGGTAAATTTGGTTGGGTGAAAAGTTGTACATGTTTAGCAATTTGATGAAGAAAGGGTGGATAGAGACTCTAAAACCGTTATAAACATGTCTTAAAAGACCGTTATTTTGTTTATGGTGCATATGTTTGCCGCCTCTCGTTTATCCAGTAGCCTAAGCCACATATGCAAAGAATTTCGTAGCGGTCTCTCAAAATCTAGAGATTGTAGCTACTCAGCCTACTCCTACAGGTATGAGCATCAAACTGTTTAAGACTTTGAGCCTTCTCGGCAAAACTTCCGTTACAAGAAGCTACCAAGGCCCTTGGTAGGGAACTATAAGAATTCCCATAGTAAAAAACATGGGATCAAAAGTCATCTCTATTACCCTAACGCTCCTGGCATCATCGTTAAGTTCATAAACACGTTCACTATTTTGATTCGACATGTTTTTGGATCAAAAACAAGAATTCAAAGAAGTTGAAGTGGTTTTGAAGCTTACTTGAAGAGGCTAGGGATGTTCTTTAAGCTCAAGAACACCAAACTCTTAGAGAGCTCTTTCAAAAAGCTCTTGAATTCACCCAAACGCTTTCAACTCTAGCTCCCTTTCTCACTCAAAATGAAATGAAGCGAAGAGAAATGAGTTGGATTCTCCTTATATATAGAGACTATTATGATCCAATGGCTAGGATTTCACGACCATTAGGATGACCAGCACGTCATGCCAAACGATTAATATGACAGGGGCAAGTATACCCTTGTATCCATTGATGGAAACTTTGACAAAATTGAGTGGATGTGCTCCTTCACTCAAAAACTCTTAAGTCTCTCTACTCGCCAGACCGATCATACAAGCTCACTAGGGCCTTTAAAGTCTCTCTACTTGTCAGACTGAGTAGACGAGCCCTTTAGGGCCTTTAAAGTCTCTTTGCTCACCACATCTAGTAGACTAGATCCTTAGGACCTTTAAATTCTCTCTGCTCACCAGAACGAGTAGACGAGCTCCTTAGGCCCTCTAAAGTCTCTCTTCTTATCAGCTTGAGCAGACGAGCCCCTTAGGGCTACTAATGTATCTCTGCTCGCCTGGCCGAGCACACGAGATCAAGGTCAAGCTCTCTGCTCGTCTAACCGAGAGAGCTTGCTCAAGACCAAGCTCTCTGCTTCTCTAGATAAGCAGACAAGCTTATAGTCAAGATTTTTGCTCATTTAGTTGAGCAGACGAGATCGAGACCAAGCTTTTTGCTCCTCTAGTTGAGCAGGCAAGCTTAAGGTCAACCTTTCTGCTTGCTAAGCCGAGTATATGAACTCAACGCTAAAAACTCTCTGCTCGTCTAGCCGAGCATACAAGCTCAAGGCCAAGCTCTCTGCTCATCTTGCTGACTAGACAAGCTCAAGGCCAAGCATGAGCTTAAAACTCAGCTCTCTGCTCGTCCAACCTAGCAGACGAGCTCAAAACCATTTACAGTGAAGCTCTCTGCTTGTCGACCAGCGGATGAGCTCAATGCCAAATTGTTCGCTCGTCTATCTGAGCAGATATGCTCCCACAAAAGTATATTATCCATTTGTTTGGACTAATAAACAAATTCTCCAATATGAAACACTCTCGAGCATAGGCCCAAATCCTGATGCTAAGATTATCCTGCTCAATAATCTTTCCAAAAAAGAATGGAATGAGGGACAAATGATATGGATAAAAAATAGATGTCCCTTGGGAGAGGGACTTGTGGGACTGAAAAACTATTCTACCTTTCTTGGAGTAGTGGGAAGTGGCACTCTCCCCACTCTCCATTAAAGACGGTAACTGCCTATTAAGGCTAGTAACAACCCATTAAAAGAGTGGTAACTGACCCTTGGAGGATGAAGACTACAGAGAAAGGTAAGTTCAAACAATACCAAATACTCTCATATACTCTCTCAAGCCACTCGTTGACTTTAGCATCGAAGATTCTCTGCCCGAAACCTTTCTGACGAGTCATTGATGTTATTTGTACTGTGCAAGTCTGCTCACGAGCCAATCACGACTGTCCTAGATTTCATTCATAACAGAATTTGATTTAGAACATCATGCTTTTAATTACGGCAGTGGAGTATACTCATCACGTTGGTTTTAGAATAAGGAAGCAAGATGTGAAGAAAAGGTTCAGAATCATCATGAGGAGAACTCTAAAACGTTGCCAAAACAAGGTGAACATGTTATTGTAAACAATGAGTAAATGTTTTTTACCACCTTCCTTTTCAAGAGTAGGTTGCAAAGAATTCTACTTTAAAAGAATGCAAAATTTAAGGTGATATCTATCAATGTGGAACACAATCACTCTGTTGCCCCTTCGCTTACAAGGCACATGTTAAGGTCAATAAGAAGATTTTCATTTGCTCAAACAACTTTGGCAATTGATGCTATTAAGGTAGGATACTAAGTCGACAAGCTGGAGATAGTGAACATGTTGGTTTATTGGATATGAATTATACAAATTATCTTTTCCGAATACAGGCAACTGAAATGCAATATGGAGATGCCGGTGCTCTATTATAGCATTTTCAGAAGATGAAGTTACATGACCCATCATTATTTAATTTGATACAGCCTGATGAGAATGATCTTGTAACAAACATTTTTTGGAGATGTTGTATGCTTTGACACAACCTATCGAACGAACGACTATGACCTCTCGTTTGCTCCATTTCTTGGTGTTAATCACCATAAACAAACAATCATCTTCGGGGTTGCACTGCTTTATGATGAAATTGTGGAGTCAGTCAAGTGGTTATTTAGGGTGTTTCTTAACGCAATGTCTGAAAAGCAACCAAAGACAATTCTCACCTATTAATCCACTTCGATGGCAATTGCAATTGTAGAAGTGTTCCATGAAACCAATGATCGTTTATTTGTATGGCACATATATCAGAATACGGCTAAACATTTGAGTCATGTATTTCATGCTTCTTAGGAAATTACATTTGATCTTAATTCTGTGTATATGATTTATGAGGATCAATATGAATGGATGCACGCATAAAAAAAATAGTCTAGACACTCTAACCTGGACAAAGATTGGTTGGAAGGAACTTTTGAGTTAAGATAAAAATAGGCTATGGCATATGCTTGACAAATGTTTACCACTGATATGAAAAGCACACAAATAATCGAGTCTATGAATTATATTTAAAAGCAATATTTAGATCCAAAGGCATAACTTTTTTGTGATTCTCTAAGCGGTATGACACATTATTGCAAGATCGACGATACACAGAGTTGAAACCAACGTTCAAAATGAGGCAAACTACTCCAGTGCTAGTAGCTAACATTAAGATGCTAAGACATGTTGTTGATGTATACACTCCTGAGATGCTTTTTATGTTCCAATATGAGTTCACAAAGGCCTGGGACATTAGTACTCATAAACTTAGCAACGCTGAAAATATTTCAGATTACAAAGTTGTTCATGGCAGAAAGGGAAGAGAACATCTTGTAAACTTTAAAGCCAAGACAACCACTATACAATGCAGTTGTATGAGAATTAGCTTTATTGGCATTTTATGTCATCATGATTTAAAGTTTCTAGATAGGAAAAATATTTCTAGATAAGAAAAATATTAAGACAATACCACCTAAGATCTATTGAAAAGATGGACAATAGATGCAAAGGATGCAATAGTGACTACCGTGTTGCTCAAATTCAAGGTGATTCTCAAGAATCTATTAGGAAGCGTTATTCCTATTTAAGTCATGATTTTTAAGAGCTAGTGGCACTTACAGCAGAGAACGAAGACATGTACACATATGCACATTAGAACTTTAGTAAACTACTTAAGGGTTTGAAAGACATGAAGAAAACTTACTTTGGATCCAGATAAAAATAAAAAAGATGACCTTCCTAGGGATCTGATCCAACTAGATGATAATGTATTGTCGCAATGACCCATGGGATTAAAAGAAAAGCAACTTCTGGATATCCACATAACACGTTCAAGGATCTACTTGAGCACCCAGAAGGTGTCACAAGCAAAAGCTACACACGTGCTATTCTATCATTTGTTGGCATACAAATGTTTTTCTATGTGTTGTCATTTTCTATAGGGTACTTCTAGTAGTGGACAAGGCTCACATAAAAAAGGGCACAAGATTGAACAAGGTGAATATCAAGAAGGGCATCCTGAGAAGGAAGATAAGGTGCTTTTTGATCCATTTACTAGTTTGCTCTCACAATTTAGTTTACAACAAAGATAATACTATTTCAACTTTTTGTTTTAGGTATCTACTGCTTTAGATAAAAATGTAAATGACGAGCATGACATTGCTGATGATAAATCTTATACATTATCTTCTCTAACTCAGGTAACTATAAATGTTGGCTAAGTTCAACTGTTATGTTTTTGTTCTCATAGCCCAATTGGATCATCTGGTGATTCTCCGATTTTTTGGTGAGTGTGGTTAAAGGGTATAGAACCTCTCATCTCAATGGAATCATAATAGCTTTCAAATGATTATATTACAACTCCCGTCAATAAACATTTTGGTCCAAAGATATGGCCATGTCGTCATATGTCCTTCACTGAGCTGCTTCATGTAAATATTGTGATCTACAAATATTTGTCTTTACTTTCTTTGATATTCAGGCATCATCAATTTCTCATGACTATTTACAATAATAAAACTGAGATGATAACAACTAAGAAAAGAAAGATAGACAAGACAACTAAGAAAAGCAAGATAGACAAGGCAACTGCGAAAATAAGCCAAAATTAATGGGCTAATCCATTACGAACGATGAACATCTAGGCATAAGCTGCTATTAAAAGGTTGAAGAATGTAGAGATGCATTGGCCAAGATCACTTATATCCCTCGATTGAAATATTTCTTGTGTTTAAGTTATTATTCTAGTTTTTACTCCTTTATAGGATTTAGAATGAACTAGATTCATCAGTGCTATGATTATTCGCTTCTTGCGAGTAATTGATTCACGATAATGCCAAAAAATGACTTTGGAAACATTTGTATTTGTACGTTACCATGCTTAATTATTCAACAAAGTGTTAGATGAATATCAGACTACGCATACAATATAAAGATTTGTACCACGGAATCCCATGTCAATGCAAGCTATTAAGGATCTTTTGCTTATTTCTTAAGAATCAAATGAATATGGTACATATTTCTTAATAGTTTGTTGATACTTTTAAACATCGTATACATGGGGTTATCTAGAACCATAGAATATAGTGATTAAAGTGGCGTAACATATAGAGAGAACTAACTCTTGCAAAGGGGAAATTACAGGCAGAACTCTTGTTATCCATGCCAAGACAATTATACTGCATTTACTTCTAGAAAAAAATCCCTTCAAACAGAGGTTAAAGCTGACTCTCAATATAACTGCATTGAGATTGTGACACCATGTCACGATTGTCATGACTACAAGCAGATCACATGATGAGAGGCGATGATGACGGTGGTAAGGTGTCACCTATGGGAGGGCAGCTGAGAGAGAAGGAGATTTTCCTGCTTCACCTTTCACATGCAGTTTGAGAATGCAGAGCTGCAGCATCAATGAACTCATAAGAACAAGAAATTTTTTTTCCTCCTATTCAATCTTGGTTTTCTTAAAACTTAAGAAAAGGCAAGAAGAAAAGTGAGAGAACATGCACACATGTGATGACCTAATACTTGATTAGAGCCCCTACCATGCCTAGTGCCAAGCCAAGATAATTAATAAGTAATCCTAAATTCAGTTTGATTATGCGGAGGATTTGAATCAATATAGGACTCTGTCTATATAGCTTATATATAGGTGACCAAATTTGATTCTTTACGCTTTGAATTTATTGGATGCTTGCACAACTATATGAAAATTATTGCGTAATTTAAGATAAGTGTTTTATTTACATAACAACCCATGAGCATCATGCCGTTGATTAATCTCGTTTCTCCAATTTTGAATCAATGATAAAGATTTTCTTTCATTAATGATGTGAATGTTTGATCATCATATTTGCAAGGATACCTTCAAAAGTTGATGTTAAGTTCACACCGGTGCTATGCATGTAACTATCACGGCTATTCCCAATACTTATTTTTCGTCCTTTTTGTCTCTTAAATTCTTGCAACTTCTTACAAACACAACAACTTGATACAAATTTGGTTTACAATGATTCAACTTGTATTATTTTCTTTTTCTTCTATTTGTTTTAAGTCCAATATTCAGCATACTTTGAAGCTGTTTGGAATATTCATCTTTTTCCATCTGAATTGCTTGTAAAATTTTGATACTTTCTTGTGAATGGCTATTATGTTGTTTATGATTCCATTCAACCCCTTCGATTTAAGGTAATATTTAAGACCCTCATGTACATATATTACTTTGATGTCATGATATGATATGTCAATTGCTATACCAGTATGTAACTTCAAACTTACTACCTTTGCGTGCTTAGGTCAACATATTTATCCTCATGTATTGAGTAATTGCTTCGTATTTGATTATAGTTCAATTGTTTGGATATATTCTTTCATCTTTGGTTTGATCTTTGTTGTGTCAATATCGCTAAGTGGGAATACTTGTCGTGTTAAGATTATTTGTTGTCTATACACATCTGATTTAAATTATATATCTTTGAGTTTTTGATTTAGTATGTGTTCTTGAATACTTATATGTTGTGTTCCATAGGTTTGTGTGTTCTCTTTATTGAGCTTTGTGTCATTTCCTCTTTCTCCTCCCATTTGAAGATATTTATGCTAATTTGGTTTAGAAAGAGGTTAATAGTATGAAAGAGCTTAGAGTTTTGCTTTACTTTAATGCTTTTATTTTAGCTTTGGAAAATAAGAACATGTGTAGTAGTTTATAAATTTTAGTTGGATTTGAGAATCTCATTTGGATAATGTTTATCAGTATTTAGACTCTCATTCTGCTGCGGTTACCGAAATTGATGGTTAATGCAATGCTTTGATTTGCGTAATATATTAGAGTTCTGGTTACCTATTGGAGGTTGCATTCTTGTAAATGTAACTAGGAATATTTTGGAATAGCATGTGAAGGTTCACCTTCAGGATAGGGGTGTGATATAATTATATAAATCAAACTCGTATCTCTTTGGCAAGGATAAAAGTTAATCAATAATAAACCATCGTTGGTTGTCTCTTCTTAAAGTAACTTCCTCCCTCACTCCCTATTTGTGCAGAAGCGAGCCAGATTTGCATAATGTCGGTGAGTTGTGACTGCTTGACGTGTTCTGTCAGGTCGGTGTGTTATGGCACTGTCACAACGTTGTGGTTGGAAAGAGAAAAGCTAGCCAACTCGCAGTTTGATATAATTTGATGTACAAAAAGTTGTATCGTTATTTGAACGAGCGTGCTCGGGCACTTACTCTTTCGCATTTGGAATGTCATGGTCTTATCGGCAATCTTTAAATTGAACGTTACATGAATCACATGCATAAAACAGTTGTACAAAAAGTAGCTTAGTCGGGAACGTAAAGGAAGGCGAACTCGTCTTCGCTAGTAAGTTCTGTAGAGCCCCAACCAGTTTAAGACCCATCTGGCATCCATAAACAAAAAGTTGGAAGAGAGATCACAAGTGCTGACATGGAAGGACCAAACTAGCCTTTTGGATGCTGCCCCGTTAAGGAAGGATTATCCGTCTATGTATGTAGATAAAAGTCCAGGTTTATAATCTAGCATAAACCAAATATATGACCGTTGGAGACGCTTTTCAAAATTCAGGCCGTTTCAAGCTCATTTAATCATTACTTAAATTCTCCGAATCCAACTACTAATATTGAGTCTCTCTCATTAATGCACTCGAATCCAATACCCAGTGTGCAAAAAGGGTCACTATTCTTTCTCTCTCTCTCCCTCTTTCTCTGTAGACTTCTTCTCTCTAGTTCCACTGGGTTCTTTGGGACCAGGTAAATTACAAGTGGGTCGTTTGATTCGATTCTATTTGGTTGGATTGGATGGCGAAGCAGGATGTAGAGGAGGTGATAGGAGAGACGGTACTGGTGGTGAAAGAAGGACAAGGAGGGAACGAAGGGGAAAGAGAGATGGAAAAAGAAGGTAGTCATCGCCATCATCATCCATATGCATTCCATGTATCAGGACCTCGCAATGTTTCTTCTCCTAATTGGAGAGACCTCATCAGCTCCAGCTGGTCAGTGCCCAGAAATCTCGTTTCCTTATTTCGTGTGTGTTTGGGCGTGCGCGGGTGGGTGGGTTTGTATTCTGGGTGCTTGTGGGTACAAAGAATTATGTCCATTTCTTGTAAAATGCGATTTTGTGAGTTCATAAAAACGGACTGAGGAACGATTGATTGTTAGTAGCAGGTGATTTGTGGTTTCTCTTGCACGCATTGATTGAATAGTCTGATCATATGGTATCCTGCATTTTTTGGGCCACTTTTCACAATAAAGTGAGGGTGTAATCTGGGCTTCTTAGGTCTAGCCCAATATGTTGCTTATTTTGGTGATTGCTTGAATTACTATTCATAATCATCCCTTCTATATCAATTAAAGGAGTTCCATAATATGCATTTCGTGGTGATATGTCATAATACTTCTGTGTGTCAAAGTCTATTCATCCACACACACCCACGCACAGACACACGGGCATAATAGGTTTATCGCACCGTGGAAGGCAGCCTCTATCATTTTCCGATATCAGCTAAACACTGTTGTCTATTGCTGACATGAGAATTTTGGGGTTGCTTAAGGATTAAGCTCGTGGTTATCTTTTATTTGAATATGAGGACCAACATTTCTATATTTGCATGTGTACAAGTTGGCACAGATACGGCCAAAAGGGAACCAATATATCGTTTAATGTGTTTGTCAGCATGGTGGACAGGAGGGGTGGGGGGCAGTTCATTTCCTGCTATCCTATAGCCTGTTGTCGAATTGGCTGCTATTGCTAGTGGAATCTAATAACAGATTTTGTGGATTATGAATAAGGGGCACTAATTAGCTCCTTTGAACTTGGTGTGGATGTTCTAGATGCCAGCCAAAGCAGTCATGTTCCTTTTACTGAGTGTTTTCAGGCAAACAGTGTTTGCACTTTGCAGAACCTCTGAATCCACAACAAGTTGTAGGTTAACTGTATTCCTTTATTCTGGTGGGTTGCCACGCCAGGATAGCGGAGGTAGGGAGGGAACCATCTAAGTTAGGGATTCCTGAACCACAGGCAAAGTATTAGAATTTATGAGCTGTCAAGCTCGCACTAGGATGCATCGTATATGTACTCTGGATCAATCAACTTCATTGTGGCTTAGATGCTTTCCTTAATGGTGTTGGACTAAGCCAATTATCATCCTGAATCTAAATATCTTGATGGCTGGATTCCAAAATTTAATAGACAGCAACTAAGAGGGGAAAGAGCAGGAACCATATGTCTTGATATCAATCACTACTTTCTTGCTGACCGCTTATTTTGTGCTTGATTAGGAATCAATGATATAGGGGGAGGGTTTTCCTTAGTTAAATAGTCATCCTGAGGGAAAGTACATAGTTGATGTTGTAAAGCTATTGGCTGATCTCATAGAGAGTATTGGCATGTAATAACAGGATAAGAAGCTTTCTTGACAAAATTGGTTTGATTTAGGCATGTAAAAATTTATGGGAAAGCAATCATGGAGCGTGGCTGGTTTGGTAGAGAGTATTGACATCTAATTACAGGATAGAAAGCTTTGTTGGCATATTGCTTTGATTTAGGCATGAGAACATTTATGGGAAAGCAATTATGGAGGGTGGGTGGTTAAAAGTTACAGGGTAAAGTTTCAAGGAGGATCTACTTCCTCTGTGCCCGCTTTATTGTATGTTTCATGGAGATTGAATTTTTGTAAATGAATGGGAATTTTGTTTTATGAGTTTGTAACCAATTGGAAGTAACCTTCTGGTTTTAAGAAGGGGAATAAGTGATGTTTCCTGTGGGTTCATTTAACTTTGCTTATTGTGCTCATTTATTTATATGCTAATCAACCCTGAGATCAATCTCAACCTATGACATCTATTTGTTGCTCCATTTATGAGACAAAGATTGAACTCTGAACCCAAATGTTTGGATTTTCATACTTATCACTCTTCTGATGTAGACGGTTATATCCAGTTGTTTGGACCTTCATGTTTTCCTGCAAAAAATATGTTTAAGCTGATAATCTTATATTTCTTGACACTTACCTTCCAAGACAACCCTGGCGCTTAGTTCTTTAAATTTTTTTAAGGCTTGCAAGTAATCAATAAACTGCATATCCTTCTTTGAGAATTCCAGAAACATTATCCATTGATATTACTTTTTGAAATTTGTCAGGAAGGATGGAAATTACAGAAGGACAGTAATAGCCTGCTTCATTCAAGCAGTTTACCTGCTCGAACTTGACAGACAGGAAAACAGGACAGAAGCAAATGCTCTCGCTCCAAAATGGTGGATACCGTTTAAGTACAAGCTGTCCCAAACCTTGATCGATGAAAGAGATGGATCTATTTACGGTGCAATACTAGAATGGGACCGATCTGCAGCTTTGGCCGACTTTATACTCATGAGACCTAGTGGGGCACCGAGGGCTGTTTTAGCACTAAGAGGAACGCTACTGAAAAGCTCAACCATTAGACGCGATGTAGAGGATGACCTCCGATTTCTAGCTTGGGAAAGCTTAAAGGGTTCAGTGAGATTCAATGGAGCTTTCGAAGCACTAAAATCAGTCGCTGATAGGTATGGGAGCAGCAACGTCTTTGTTGCAGGGCATTCTTTAGGGGCTGGTTTTGCACTCCAAGTAGGAAAAGCCTTAGCCAAACAAGGGATCTTTGTGGAGACGCATTTGTTCAATCCGCCTTCTGTTTCACTAGCTATGAGCTTTAGGAATATCGGAGAAAAAGCTGGGTTTGTTTGGAAGAGGTTTAAATCAATGCTTCCTTCGAGCAGCGAAACTCAAGCTAGCTCTGATGAGAGAGCAAACACGTGCAGTGTAGGTCTGAAAAAATGGGTGCCTCATTTATACGTGAACAACAGCGATTATATCTGTTGCTACTATACCGACCCAGCAGGAGCAGAAGGAAACCATGCTGACAAGGAGAATGTGGCCCCGCCAAACGGCCAAGGTCCGGCAGCTAAGCTGTTTGTGTTGTCAAAGGGAAAGCAGAAGTTCCTTGAGGCTCATGGGTTGGAGCAATGGTGGTCTGATGACTTGGAGCTCCAACAGGCTCTTAATAACAGTAAGCTTATAAGCAAGCAGCTGAAATCGTTATATAGCCTCCCAGCTCCACAGCCAACACAAGGCAAGCCTTAATAATGCAACCCTTCTTTTCAACATGGATTCCTTAACACATAAACCGTCTTGTTTCATGTTTGTGTGCGTGCGAATTTTTTTCATGGGGCTTCCTTCCTTGCCTTCTAAATTGCTCCGAGCAAGGAAAATGGAAAATAACCTTTCTTTTTTTTTTTCCTTTTGGGATTTCTTCCTTCGAAATTGATCCTAATGGTTTCTTGTATTGAGGTATATTGCATAACGATTACGCCATAAAATGGTATTGCTTTCCGAAACTAG
The DNA here is from genome assembly GCA_033070095.1 of Escallonia herrerae. NCBI lineage: Eukaryota > Viridiplantae > Streptophyta > Magnoliopsida > Escalloniales > Escalloniaceae > Escallonia > Escallonia herrerae. Next base: position 60,118 of record JAVXUP010001753.1, on the reverse strand, counting down.
TCCATATCCAATGTAAAGTAATCTATCACGTACTCCTTGTCAAATGGTACTGTGAACCGTGTACTAGCAATGGCAGCAGCAGATTCTCCGTTCGGTTCTTGCTTCTACAAGAATTTTTCTGATGCAGTTTTCATGTATATAGATGGCAGTCTGCACAAAAGTTATCATCTGAAGAACGACCGTTAAAACTTCACCGGGGATGACCATCGTAAGACAAAATCATGATGAGAAAACAAGGTTGTCAACCTCACTGGGAACAAGGGAAAAAAAAATTCCGTAATGATTATGAGTAATGATATTTCTTCAAAATAAAATGGCCCAGAATTTAAAAGCATAATACAACGGCGAAAAATAACAAGTCCACTGGAATTCAAATCCAGGATCTCTAGGTCTGAAAGCTAGCGCCTTTCCATGGAGCCAAATTATTTAGTTCTAGTATTTCTTAAATAAGGTAAGCTTAAAAAATTATTGTGGTTATGCAGAAAAATATAAGGAACTTAATTTGACGTTTATTTGTCAAACGCTGTTTAGCCTTTGGCAGCGTGTTGAGTTGAGAACAATATAATACAGTAATAAGCACATTTGAATCACAAACCAATATATTCGTTTGGGCTGCTTATCAACCAACACCCAAAATAAACCAACCACTGCCGATCTTCAACCATAACCACCACTTCCTTAGCCCCTTCTGTTACGCTGCCACCACAGCCTAAAACAAATCCAACACCATCGATCTTCAACCATAACCACCACTGCCCCAACCCTTTCCATTTCCCTGCCACAATCGAGCAAAACAAACCCACCACTGCCGATCTTCAACGACAACTACCCCTGCCCCAGCCCCCACCATTGCCCTGCCACCATTGCCCAAAACAAACCCACCACCACCGATCTTCAACCATAACAACCATTGCCCCACCCCCTTTCATTGCCCCACCACAATTGCCCAAAACGAATCCACCATTACCGATCTTCAACCATAATTACCACTATCGCCCCACGCACCAATGCCCCGCTACCACCACCCAAAGGAAAAAAAAAAACCATCATCGCTGATCTTCAACCATAACCACCACTGGCCGACCCCCTTCCATTGTGCTGCCACCACCGCCCAAAACAAACCCACCACCGCTGATCGTCAACCACGACTACCACTACCTCACCCCTCATCATTGCCCTGCACCACCATCAAAGATAGACCCACCACCACCTAATAACCATCCCAAAAAAATCGCGTCTTTTTACACACACACACACACTCGAAGATCCATCCAAAAATTCTCTTGCCAAAAGTTGATCAAGATGGATCTCATAATGGTGGTTGGAGCGTGGATCTGGCATTGGTTGTTTTGCTTTTGATGGTGGTGGTGAGGAAGTGGGGGAGAGGGGGACAACGATGCCGTGGTGGTTCACTGGTGTGCATGCATGTGTGCACGTGCGCGTGCCTGTGTGTGAGAGAGAGGCGATGTACAACTGCTGTTGGCGGGTGTGATGGTGTTTGGAGAGAGGATGACATGCTGGGTAATTTTATTTGTTTATGGGGGATTTTACCGTCTTTTTATTGATTCTATTAATTCTGTTAACTGAAAAATAAAATTGTGTAGTTTAGTGTTACAAAAATACTTAGAAGGCGTCGTGTGTAATTTAAGGTAAACCTCAAGAGTGCCATTTGTAATTTACCCCTCTCTTATACTGCAAAGGATTTTTCTCGTTGACCTATTACACAATTTTAGAACATCTCACAGAGTAATAGTATAAAGCGACTTATAGAAAAGACTTCCAAAATTTTCTCTCTCTTAACTCAACTTTTTCCTTCATCTCTTCGGAAAAGAAACCCTACCCCTTCCCCCCCAACTCCCTCTTTGTTAAATTACAATCTACTATATACTTTAGTCATTAGAAAATGGGCCCAACAATATCATCATATTTAACACTCTCCTTCACGTGCAAGCCCCCAGTTGCACATGGAGCAAGATGTACGGCCACCAAGTGCACCTAAAGTGACAAATCAAGGTGCACCGCCATCACGTCCACTTGAAGAGACAAATCAAGGTGCACCACCACCAAGTGCACCTGAAGAGACTTGCACCACCACCAAGTGCACATGAAAAGACAAATAAGGGGCACTACCACCAAGTGCACAAATAAACAGAGTGCAAATTGCACTTCTATGAAAAGGGGACCAAATATGCAAGCGAGAAGAATTAAATTAAACCCAAGACATTTCCAAACCAGAGTTCTAATACTATCTTAAGTTACCATTTGCTCTAAAAACTTAAGTTTTTAGAGAATGGGCCTAATAAAATTACCATGCTTAGCACTCTTAAGCCTGCATGGCTATGGGATGCAGGGGGAGGTCCTCTACTCTTGCACTATATATTTTTTCTTTACCGATGTACGGGTCTCAGAAGTGTTGGTCCATGGAGGAGCTTGGTTTGGATACTTGGTAGAGATGGGTAGAGGGAAGCTTCGAGCTTCATATCTAGCATGTTTTGCACTCATCTCCACACACCTTTGCTCAGCCCATTTTGCTGTTCGGCTAGACTTTTCTGGCAGCACACTACTGACAAAAATTGCAAATGGGTCTTCTTTTATTCATCTTTTCTTGTGTAAATTGTCTCAGATATAATACAAGCATATCATGACAACTCCCTTCAAGCTTTCAATCCTTCACCCCTGACCTTGGGAGGTCCCCTGTCTTTTTTTTTTAAATCAGGTAAGAACCCTACCTGCTGTATAAGCCAACATCCAAGTACAAACATTTACAAATCCTAGCGATATAAATTGAAGAAACAGATACACAACCCAACAAGCACACAAGAGTTATTTACAAAGACCCAAAATGCCCAACTGGCCCTATGGCGATCGATGCACTGCCACTTCTATACGAGGTCGTAAAATAGCCTGGCCACCTGTAGCCCGCCAGTTCATGGACACTGGGAGACACCATCTTCCGGCAACACGAGTTAATCTTCGAGCTTCAGCTAGACCGTGTTGACCCGCCACACTCAAGGAGCAGAACTGAGTGTCATCCAACCTATAATACAAATCAAAAAGGGCTGGAGAACTTGTTGTGGTCAGATCATCCTTCCCTGACAACTGTTGAAACAAAACAGCGTCATTAGTAAATAACTTAAGAATGAGGAAATTGTTAGTCAAAGCCAAGTAAACAATATAAGCAAGAGCAAGCACATATCTATCGGTACAACATAGTGCTCGTGCAAAAGACCCTACCTAACGACCATTTGCATCAACTGCTTCCATACCAATACCCAGACATAATCTCTCAGGCACCCAAACCATACTTAAGTATAAATAGATAGCCTTGCTTTCCATATTAGGAGGTGTGACCCCAGATGCAGTTGCCCTATTTGTACAGTTGCCCCTGCCCCCTTGCCATGCTGCCACCGGGTCTATGGACACACAGACTAAGCCACAGAATTGGACTGCGTCATGCGGTTAGTATGAACAATAACATTGCTCAAAATAAATCTGCATGCCTGAAACACCAATTGATTGTGCGCTAGCCAGATGGCCCAAAAGGTCCAAGCCAGGATCTTAAAGGCCTGCACATGATGGGTAAGAGCATTGAAAGGTATAGAAAGCCGTTGAACCAGCCATTTTGATAAGGATATGTCTTGATTGTTCAAGCAGAGACTGAGGTATCTACCAAACCATACTGGCCTCACCACCTCACAATAGAGAAATAGATACGAGGCATACTTTTCAGAACGCAGACATAATGGACATTTGATGGTAGTCTCAATATTCCTGTGTCATAACCTAACCCGCATCGAAAGTCGGTCCCACAAACATAGCCATAAAAACATGAGAAGCTTGTGAGGGAGCCTAAGTTTCCACAGACTCTGCCACACAGTCAATGGTATGGTAGGAAATATGATAGTCCTGCAGCCTTTTGCTGCCAATAGCTGGTAAGCCGAGCCAAAGGTAAATTCACCATGAGCCAAAGGTGCCTAATACCATTGTTCTGGATACCCGTATGGTGATAAATATAAGCTTTGGATGGCCTAAACTACTGGCCCGGGAAGATGTGCCGCAAGTTTATTGCGTATCCACGCATTTTGAGGATCCAGTATATCTGCTATTGTCCATTGAGGTGTCTAAATAGAACGTAACGGCTTAAGAGACTGTGTCAAATATTAGGGTACCCAATTGACCTCCCAAAAACTAAAAGAGGAAGACGGGGTAGGCTGATGCCAATAGTCCTTTAAAGAGAAGATCCCGTCCAAAAAGCAACCCTTTCTAACTATACGAGCTCCGCCGATCAGATCTGGAATCTAGAAAATTTGCTTGTTAATAATATTTGCTTAAGAGCACTTGGCTGAGTAAGCTTTGTGGATTCTAAATCATATGCGCACCTACTTTAGCAAGAATTTCTTTATTCATCCCCTGAATATTACGCAAGCCTAATCTGCCCTGGTATTAGGGTTGACACAAATGTTTCCAACTAATCCAATGAAGGTGCCCTCCAGAGGTTGTGCCAGACCAGAAGAAATTAGCAAGCTTGGAGTGGACTTCTCCCGATAATCTAATTACCGACATATAATCACTAAGCATAGGCCAGACTACAACTTTAATCAATGTTAAGCAGCCTGCACGACTAAGGAATAAACCTGTCCACCCTTGGTATCTTTGCCTGATTTGGTCCATTAACCCTGTAAAGATGTCTTTCTTGTGATCTGACCAGTCTAAGTGGATCCCAGATATTTGCCTTATCTTGAATTCAACGGGACTTTGAGCATATGCCTTGCGAACTTGGTTAAACTCCAAGTACTATTCATGCTCACATTAAGGTTGGATTTTCCATAATTAATCATTTGACCAGACTGATGGCAATAACTTGCTAAGGTATGCTGTAGGTAGCGGATAGAATCATATGTGAGATGAAAAAAGAGGAAGTAATCATCTGCAAAAAAAAGAGATGCGTAATGGGAGAGACTTTCTAGATATCGTAATACCTCTTAGTCAGATGACACGCCCTCACATAAAGCTGTAGATAGAGCCTCCACACACATAAGAAAGAGGAATGGGGACAGTGGGTCACCCTGGCGAAGTCCTGACCTAGCCTTTAATAAGGGACATGGCTTACCATTCACCAATACTGAATATGCAGTCATTGAAACACACTGCATTATCAACCTCACCCAATACAAGGAAAAGCCAATGGTAGTTAGCACCTGTTCTAAAAAATCCCATCAGATTCGATCATAGGATTTTCTCATATCTAACTTTAATGCGGCTATAGGTTCCTTTCCAATTGTCTAGTAGCAAATGAAGTGTACTAGCTCTTGAGCAAGGAGAATGTTATTGTGTAAATGTCGACCCGGAACAAAACCATTTTGAATGGAAAGATTAGAGAGGCCATAACCGGTCGGAGGCGATTAACCAAGATCTTAGAGATCAATTTGTAAAGGACATTGCACAAACTGATTGGCCTGAAGTATGTTACTGACTTTGGGTGCAATTTTTTTGGAACAAGGACGATGAAGGTCTTATTAATTTCCTTCAACATCAACATCTTCCCTGAGCAAAGAATCGGCAGAACTGCCAAAGTGACTGATGGACCCATAATATGCCAGTAGTGTTGAAAGAACAGCGCTGACATACCATCTAGGCCAGGGGCCTTTGTCCCACCAATTTGCTTAACAGCGACATCCACCTCATAGCCAGAAAAGGGGGCGATCAAGGAATCTCACTTATGCCGGCGTGAGACGACATTTCAGATGCCTCGAGATTGAGTAGTTACAAATATTACGCTCGATGCCCTTTGAATTTGAGCACGAGAATAATTCAAAGAAGTAATCCTGAAAGAGATCCCTAATATGATGTTCATCGCTAGTCCAGGTACCAGCGGATGTAAGTAGACACGCTACATGATTTTGTTGCCTAGGAATATGGCAAGTCGAGTGAAAGAATCGTGTATTGCGGTCCCCTAAGAGCAACCATCTCTCGCTACTCCTTTGAGCCTAATAAATTTCTTCACAAGTTAAAAGATTGTCATATTCTGCTCTCAAGTCCTGATCACTTCTTTGTTCTTCCTCTGTGTCCACATGTGTCTATCCATCAGAAATAAGGCGCTGAAGGGAACTAATCCGCACAGACAAGTTCCCAATCGTTGACTGATTCCAGAGCTTGAGGTCAGCCTTCAGGGATCTAAGATGTTTCACCACTTGGTACATTGGTGATCCCGAGACCCAGCAACCCCAGGCCTCACGCACGAGTTGCTGACACCCCGTGTACTGTACCCACATAGCCTCAAAATGAAAAGGCCTACCCCACCATACCCGTGTCGGCTTGGTATTTAACGAAATAGGGGCATGGTCTGACCTGAAGATGGACATATTCCTAGCCTCTTTACATCAGGAAATAAAGACCGCCTAGGTGCATTGAAAAAAACTCTATCTAATGCCTCGTAAGTACACCCGTTGTCTCGTTGATTATTAGTCCAGGTGTACTTAGGCCTGTGAAAATGGATGGGCAGAAGGCTCAGAGAGTCAAGGAAAGTCTGTAAGTTGTCACAGGCCAGAATAGAGTGGCAATGAATGCCATATTTATTTACGGCCGAAAGAACTTGATTGAAGTCACCTACGAGCATAAGGCTTCCTCTGTACGAGGATAAGATAGCTGCTAATTGCGGCAAGACTGCTCTACGCTGAGACATGACTGGATGGCCATAAATAAATCCCACCTACAGTGAATAATTAAATTCATCCATGACTTGCATCAAAATTAGGTTCCCATTTTTAAGAATTAGATTCATTTGAAGCGAGTCATCCCAGCTTAACTATAATCCTCCCACAGTCCCAGAAGCATCAACCCCTACCGATGATGGAAACCCACACCGCAATAACTTTCGAGTACAAATTGTATCTCGGATTTGGTTTCCATTAGGAACTACATTAGGCCAGACCTTTGGAGAGCCTTTCTGAGCGCCCGAACTATGAGGGCGTTCCCAAGGCCCCGACAGTTCCAACTAAAAAAATTCATTGATATAATTGGGATTGTTGCGAAACAACCACCAAAACCTCATAGCAATCACTAATATCCATATCAATAGGCATATCAAGATATAACGACTGAGACAATGAAGGCACCATACCTGGCGGCAAAGGTTGTTGGCTAGTTGTAGCCCGATGTTTCTTGTGAGGAGCCTCCTCCACAGTTGACGAGCCATCTAGAAATTTCTGAGAGCTCTCTGAGGTTGCTTAGGAGGAATGAGAAGCCTCTGACACCCTGACTAACCCCTATGTCTGTACAGCAGACCCACCATCCAAAGAGACTGAAATAACTGAGAGATAAGCCGTAGCCGACGAGGCCCCCAGCTCCTCCGAGATCTGTCTTTGAGCTCGAATGGTGTGCTATAGGGGCTGAGCGGACCGAGCTACCTAGGAAACTAGGCACAATCATATGGAAGCCTGGCATAACCATTCCCCGAGGCGTCTCTCCCAACATCAAGGACTCCCAGAAATGGTGCCCGGGCCACTCCGCCGCATGTGCGTGGACCGCCCGCCGCATGTGCGTGGAACAAGTGGTGCTGGATGACCATGTGGTGTATCACCATTAATTAAATTCTGTGGGCTGCTAGTGACATTTTTGTTATGCAAGTCCCTGTCCCTTTCCTTTTGCCCCATATAATTCGGCCCATTATTTATTGTGCTGTCCATATTATTTGTGTCTTGAGAAGTCAGCCATTCTGGCCTGCGAAGTCCCTTTCCAAACCAACCGTGCCATGCAGCCCATGTGGAGTAAAGGGCCTAGGCTCACCAGCTTGGCCCTCCATCATCTCCCTATCCCCAGCTTCTTGTCCAATGCAGCTTGTCTGCTTCTCTCTAGAAGCGATGACAACAACAAGGTCAACACCTTGAAGCTGCCGTTGCTCGTCCTCCAAGGCCACTGTCGGCACATTTTGACCATCGCCCCGCTGCTCCAACTTCTCTGCCGTCAGCTGTCCTCCATGTGCAAGGCTGCCCAGCATGCCCACTGCCCGCTCTTGCCATAGCCACGTGGCAACAAGCAAGAGGGCTGCATCCACCTCGCCAGCAGGCAGCCCGCCGCTTCCAACGCCGGCCGCCCGCCGCTTCCAACGCCGGCCATTCATGTCGCCGATGTTGACCGATTCCCCGAACCACCATCCATCAACGGCATTCCTGTCGCCGTGGCCGGTTGATTACTCCCCTCCTGCTCCGATGAACTTTCTGACAAGGGGTCGTCAGAGATAATCAGGGCTTGTAAGTTCTTTAAAGATTGCTCTGATTCCATGGAGTGCTTACGATCATAATAAACAAACCTCAATTCTGCTTGACCCTCCACTTCCACCAATTGTACATGGCTAGTACGATTAAAGTTAGTGTTCGGCCATGCCAGTAGGTGATCGTCGAATAATGCACGATGATCTTGCTGTAGTAATTCCAAATGCGATGCCAGCGCAGATCGCGCAAAACCCTGGTCAACCCCACAGATTTTTTTGCACATATAATTAGAATGCCCGATTATACCACAACGGAAACAAACCCGAAAGATTTTTTTGTAGCTAAACGGAATCCACCATGGCCTCCGATTACCCAGAAATTCGACGTATGTTCCTGCAACTACTGGCCTGAAAGGATTGATTCAAATCTGGACTCGAATGTAATCGTATTTTTTATTGCGGTCCGGAGGCCAATCTACCGCTACCACAGGACTAGCCGCCCCAGCAATAAGCGTAGCATCCTCTTCGTTGAAGTATTCATATGGCAGCCTATGTAACTGTATCCACACCACAATTTCGTCGAACCTATGCTCGTGGAGTGGGGCATTAGGAATTAAGGCCTTGAGGATGACTAACGCCCCACACAAATTCCATGGGCTGCCAGCCAAAAATAGGTCCTTTGCATCCTCCCGTTCGAAGTGAAATAGGTACAAACCTTTGGCTCTTTCGATTTGGATAAAGCCCCCGCCATCCTAATGCGCTTGAACTCGGCGCATAGAGAATTTTTGAAAGTCTACGAACTTGCCAACTAGCGTAGTAGCCCATCTTGCACAAGTGCTGAATCCGCAGGTATTAACCATCCCCTCCTATCAACAGAGTCACTTGCTTCTGTGTTAGTATTCCCATAGCTGGTACTAGACATCCTGTAGCTTGGAATAGTCGAAAGCAGGAAGAGAGAGTGTGACCATGAACTGTGGACTGCACTAGAGACCTCAGCAAAGAAACACTTAAGCTCTCATGGAAACCTGAAACCCAGAGCTTTTCTCCAACATGCTTTTGTCTCTTTTTCCCCTGTATGCCACGACCGAGGTTCCCCGTATTTAACAATTAGGTTTGTTGTAAATTGCTACAGTACTATTAACTACTTTCTTATACGGTCCATATTAGCTAGAGCTAGGGTTTTGATGCATTTTCTATGCATTGTCCCGACCCAGCTGGCCCCAGGTACCCCCAAACAAGGGCAACACTACGTTTATCTACTTCCCTTTAAGGCTATGTTGGCCATTTTACGGGACGATCCGTTTGAACCCATACTTCTTTTTTCCTTTTAGGGGTATCCATTTAGGTTGTAATAAGTTTTTCCATTAATTAGTGATATATGCTCACCAAAAAAAAAAAAAAAAAAGGAAAGGGATATCTACAAAATGCAATTAATCCTAATCTTACCCATTCCTATCAATTATGCCCCTATTGATGGTGGGACGGTATGTTTGTACATTTCGTAATTTTTCACACTTAAAACAATGCTGTACAAACGCCAAAAAAAGATTCTCCCGTCACTGATTAATTAATCATATTTCTTTTTTGGGATGTTTAAAAACGTTGATAAATTTCCAAATCATGAAAGATTTCATATGTTTTTTTTTTCATTTTACCTTTCATACACTTTGTTTATTTTATTTCTCTATCCACATTTAATCCTTCACCAACCCATTTTGCTCTCTCCTGACCCACTTTCTTCTCTTCCTCTATCTTTCTCTCTTTTCGGTCGGATATAATGAGAAACTCATAAAATATGACTTATATTATAAATAAGTATGGAAGTCAAATACGATCAATTAATTATGGACATAGGGAGTATTACATATGCTCAATTTTTCAAGGTGGAAAACAATTTTAAATATTCAAAAAATAGAGACGAGGACAATTGCAGGATGATTGAATCTGTTATGTACATTATTATATATGAATATTCCTATTCAATCATGTTACTCTTTTCAAAATTTGACACTTGTGAGCTTGCTCATTTTGTTCATGAACTTTTAACCAGTTGATGGCAGTACTTTGGAATACCTGGCATGCAAGTTGCCTAGTCATTTTGGGATCAAACTTAATTTAGCACTGTCTTCGCCTTCCTCTGGGTTTAATTTTTGTGGTTGCAATACTGAAAAAAAAAATAAAAATACCAACACTCATGAGACTTAGACGTGTCTTTGCGCACAAGAAAGGGAGAAGCATTTTATTACGAGGCTAAAATTGGTCTTGACCTAGTCTTCATCAAGTAGCTATAAGTGGAAATTGTCTACTAAATCTCTGGATTCACATTTTTTTTTGGTAAACCCTAGGAATATTATTAATGAAAATAAGGATCGTTAAAAATACAAGCCTCGGCAGACGTCTAGAACTATGTCGAACAAAAGAAAACCCAACAATATATAGTACATAATAACAGCCTATATAATGACAACAACACAAACAACCCACGACCTATATGGAGTCACAGTGATCCGAATCCAAGATACAAAACCATAAAAGAGGCCACTAGCTAGAAATGTGAGTCCACTAGAGTTGTGAACTAGTGTTGCAAGTTGAAGTTCTACCTATTTTCTTTGCCTCCGTCAATGCTGCCTTGAATATTCGTTTGAGCTTGAAACACCTAAAAGAGGTTCGCAGGTAGCGTATTCAAGATATTGGTTTTATATATGCCATTTACCCAATTAGCTGATTCTAAGGACATCTATTCTTAAAGAAAAAGGAACGTTTTGATAGATGGCCTCATTAGAGTTTAATATGGTTCCATTTAGTTGACAGACAAACACCCGCCATGCCATGAAAAATTTATGACTATTAAAATCTATAATTATTCAAAGCTCATCCAAGTCAACGAGAAAATCATCGACTGACTTTTGGTTGGGTGCAGCCACTCTTTTTCATGGTTTAAAAAAGACGACAAAAAGAATAGAAGTCTATCTTCACATCCTATTGCCTTGTTCACATCTTTATTTGTGATGCTAAAAAGTGTATAAATGACAGAACATTAACTTTTTCAGTGATATTGAGGTATGTACATGCAAAAACTGGACATCTCTAAATAAAAATCACTATATGGGAATTGAAGCTAATTCCCATAAAAATCGATATGGGAATTGAAGCTAATTCCCATAAAAATCGGCTTTTTATGACAATTCTTAAATGCATTTTTTTAGCGTCACTAAATAAAAATCACTAAAGATAGCTATTGACCATTAACTGTCGCTATATAGAAATTGAAGCTATTTGCCTACCACCTTGGTAGCAGTCAAAACATTTCCTTTAATGTTTAATGCCAATGAAGTGGGTTTGCCATAAATGATGTAGTCCAAGTCAGCTGCCATGTGTTCAGTAGTGGGATACAATAAGGGTGGAGTAAGGGCAGAGAGTAAGACTTCCCACACAGGGCCTGAGGAGTGGCAGCGCTACTGGGTCGAGGGCGAGGGCTGAGGCAAATACGAGCCTACAGTCGACGGTCCAAGTTGAAGGCTAGAGTCACGGTCCAAATTCAAAGGTCCAAATGTCAGGGTATTAATTCATAGTCCAAGTCCAAGAACTTACTCTCTCTAGAATCTCTTACTCTGGAATTTTAGAGCGAGAAAGTGATTTTAGCAGATAATTTGCACATGTCCAAAATGAAATCTAAGGTCCTCTATCTATATGCAAAAGTATGCATGTGTCATCAATCAACACATGGCACCCTTGAGAGTGCCACATCACCAAGGGACCATAAATACCGATGATCCTTGAACTGTGCCTCGCAAAGCTTCGTTCGGCCTCTCGAAGAAGACTGACCACACAATATCGGCATGATCATAGAACACCCTTGATGTAGCCACCCATCCAAAGCCTTTATTGAGTCCCACGTGGTAGGGGAGGAGGTTAAGAGACATGGAGAACCTGACAATGGTGGGGGAAGGTCTCTACGCCCGACATTCAAGAAGACTAGGCGAGATGCACTCCGGAAGCTTGCTCCCACCTTGGAGTGACCCGAAGGTCATCATCCTGGAAACATCGATGTTCGTCAGTTACGTGAGTGCAATGGGTTCACAGTTCAGGCATGACTAGTGTCATGCGAGTTGCCCCAAGCAGAGATAGTATCTTAGCGAACAAGACTATTCTGCAACAAAGGGTCCTCATGCTAGAGCACTACGAGCAGAGCCCCTTGGAATGCTGCAAACTCCGAAGAGTAGGTTGAAAAAATGGTGCTAGGCTGCGATAGATGAGTGTTGTGCAGGGCACGTGCACGGTGACGGTACATGGGTGCAGCTAAGGGAAGGAGTGTTGATGGCTGTATGATTGGAGGCGGTGCTCTGGCACAGTTCCAGGCATTGTGCAGAAGGCATATAACGCGGAGACGGCGCTCGGGCCTCCAAAACTACTACGAGTGTTGTGTCAGGGCACATGATGCGAAGATGCAGCTTGGGCGTGGTTGAGCATCACAGCGCTGTGGCGCAGAGATAGGCGTTGTGCCGGGGGCACGTGACATGGAGTTGGCACTTGGGTGCAGTCAGGCATTATACCATTTTGGTGCACAACGAGTGTCGTGTTTGGCCACGTGATATGGAGACGGTGCTTGGGCTTATTCAGGAATCACACAGCTCAAACACGACATTGGGTGTCGTGCCGGGGTACGTAATGTCGAGATAATGCTTGGGTACTATCGGGCATCACGACGACAGGCGTTGTACCAAGGGCGCGTGACCCAGAGCAAGGAGCCCCCATGAAGGATGTGGGTGCATGAAGGTGAGTCCTTTGAGAAGGCCGATGGCCGACACTTAGGGAAAGGCCAAGGCCAACCTATATGGGGAAGGCCATGACTGACCCCATTAGGAAAGATCAAGGGCGACCCACTATGGAGAAGACCAAGGCCGACCTTTTGTAGGGAAGGCCAAGGCTGACCCACAAGGGGAGAACGCTACATCCGAAGCCCAGACTTGGGATTAAAAGGAAAAAGAGAGGAAAAAAAACAATGTCCACACGACTTGAGAGTTCGGTTTGGGTTGACCGATTTAAGGAGTGTAGAACTTTAAACCTTGAAAATGTTGAGTTGTCAAGAAAAATGAGGTGAACGGGCGGTCAAAAGGTGTGGCCAAAGTTGGTTGGTAATATAAGCCCCATGCATGCGGTATTATGCGAGGGGCAACCGAGGCGTGTAGTGCAAGCATACACCTTAGCTTTAAAAAAATAGCGGAACACAATAGGAAAATATTGAGGTAGAATTACAAATTTTGCAAAGCTTGGAGCAGGGAATCTATAAGTTTTTTTGGTTAAGATTGGGGGCCATATGTATTTTGCCGGGTAAGATGGATGCTGGTGGAAATCAATGGCTAAGATCTAGTCTTGGACCACCCATATAAAGAATTAGATAAAAAGAGAAAAGAAGAGAGAGATACAGAGATACAGAGAGAAGAAGAAGAAGAAAGAAGAAAGAAGAGAGAGGAGAGGGGAAGGAAGAGAAGAAGATCATGCCAAAGTGTGGCGAACCGCCTCGAAAGGATTTTAATTCGGAGTCTCCATATTATTTAATTAGGAGAAAAATAAGATAAACATAGAAATGAATCAAAGGTTGTCCAAAAAGGATGAATAGTCTACTGAAACCAAAAGAGGGGTCCGAGGACTAAGTTATGCAACGGGAAGGTGTAAGGCACCCATCGCGCCCTTTCGGTCTCTACTTCGTTTTTCATTGATTTTGGCCTTAACAACATATAGCATGCAAAATATGATAAAAACTAACCATAACTTAATTTTTAAGTTCTTGCATGAACTCGACATCGAGGTTCGAATTGCCTATGTATCTGATCGTATTAATCGGAATCAAAACCGCCGTAGTTCGGCTTTAGTTTTAAGAGAAGTAATCTACATTACGAGCCTATACTTTAGACAAGGAAATGCGAAAGACTCTTTTTTTTTTAAACTTGAAATGTGATCATGGGGAGGGGAGGCAATCTATATGATTTTCTAATCTAGAAAAACTATTAGAGGTTACTCGCAATGTAGCTTGTCTTGACGACTCGGGGATGTTCTTTGTATGATCCTTGATACAAAGAGCAAAAAGACGTTTTTAAGGTAGTTTGAATTTTATTCCATCTAATTGTTTATTAAAATTCAGGAAAGATGTCGTAAAAATAAACATAACAGAGATGAACTCAAGACATACCATGTCACTGGTTCCAGTCTTTTGTGGTTGCTTGTTCGGAGATGGTACTCAATTAAGCCTTAGCTTTTTGGTTTAACATTTAAATCATCTATGTGAATGTAGATCATCTTATTATTTGTACAAAGATCCTGACACTCAGAAAGAACCTGATTAGATTGTGTTTCACAAGCGTGCATATTTCTTCAAGAAACACAATAAGTATATCACGGATGAAGCCGAGTCAAATCAGGTATACAATCTGCGACATGACATGATTTTCCATGTTAAAAGCCACACATTATTTGATTAATTTCACTACAAATTTCAAGAACAAATGGAAGAAATTTTGTCCGAGAATCCACAAATGGACCCAGTAGAGATTGCAAAGACCATTATAGACAATAGCAAAAAGCCAGGTCGTATTTAGGGTCTCAGGTTTGGACCAAGACCGCCCACGTCCTTATCTCAATAATCAGTTTTGGAGGAAGCCTGACGCCATGCTGCTTTGGAAGATAAGATGCAAGAGTACAAGGCTCTCATGCATGAGCAACAATTAGAGTTCAATTCTCAGAAATTAGAGGTAGCGACGTACATGTCACTCATGCAAAAGCAACAAGCCCGACTTGGCAAGATGAAAGCTATCATGAATCTCCAAATGGCTCAACCTTCTTTTCACTCATCCACGAATACATAAAGGTTTCCTTACGATTCCCTAATTTTTCTTTTAATATCTTCCTGATATAGTGTTTGCGTAGATACACTTACATGTGTGTTGTTGTCATATAGCTTTTTTCCCCTTTAAAGTGAGTTGAATTAATCCCAAAAGATCAGATGTGCACTAGCAAGTTTCTCCCTAAGCTAGACATTCCCAGCTTAAGGTTCAGTTTACAAATCAAAATCAATCTAGTAATATCCTTACATCAAGTTTCCAGTTAGCACAATGTTTCTTGTTAACGCTATGTCCTGGCACCTTTTTCTAGCTCCTAACACTCCATTGCATCCACTCTTTGATCACCTGAAATTGGCTTTTCATGGATTGACTTTGCTGATTGAAGATTCTAGCATTTTGTTCACCCCATATCTTGTATACAGTGACTACAGCTCCCAGTTTCCCGAGCTTAGCATGAAAGTGTCCTACAGTTATATATTATGAAAAAAACTTGATTATGTGAAAGAGTTTAGCTAAGGCCCTTGCTTACATATCTAGACCTTTTATGCACACTCAGTAGCTCGCGCGCACACACTGTCTGATTACAAGCAGCTGCACAAATTACACACGCCTCTGTTCACATGCACTGAACTCACACACAGAGCTTACTCTGCACCTTCACAACCCTATTTCACATATATGTAAACCACGCGTGCACGCGCGCTCACACACACACAGTTGCACAAATTACACAGGCCTCTATTCACACACACTACACCTTCATAACCCTGTTTCACACATCCCCAAAGCTCGCGCGCGACACACACATATTGTGTGATTACACACAGCTATACAAGTTACACGCTCATTTGTTCACACACACAGAACAGACTCTCTACCTTCACACCCCTACTTTACATATCTACAAAGCACACACACACACACACACACACACACACACACACACACACACACTCAAGCAGCTGTCAAAAAGCTACAATTATAGAAATGGGTTAAACTGCAACTAGTAAAGCATTATTTTGAGTTCTTTCTTAATTAAGACTGAGTAAGACTTCCTGCCTAGAAGTCCAAGCTGTAGCTATTGAGTTAATGTAGCTATAACCCCCCTCCCAAGGGAGATTTAGAGGGTAATATTCCTTCTTAATATAATATCTATCCATATCAGTTATCTTCTATATGATAAACATGACATGATTTTCTTCAAAGATACCAACCTATATATCAAGAGCCAATAAGCATGATTTTGTAAAAGATTTTTGCGTTTTGATCGCCTAGTTGAGATTGTTGTTATCATTTGACCCCTAAATGTTTGGTTAAAATACTTGCTTGTATGGTTAATGTAACTGTTTGTTGTATAATCATTACCGTGTCTTTGTGAATGGTGTTTGTGTAATACGTACCAAAACAGTGATATGTTATAATTGATGCTTGTAGTTAACTTGGTTATCGGTTTTACTACGTTTTATTTCCAGATGGTCTGGAAATTGACAATATATTGAGTGCGTATATTTTACCTGATCTAGGATTTGTACTTACCCTAATATGAGATTAGGTAGATTCCTAAGCCTCAGATAATCTGTGACCGAAAATAGACTCTAGGAACGCGGATTAGGTTTGGATAAGCTATTCAATGATCTGGTATAAGATTGAGATCTTGACTGAACACACGATGATAGACCATATGTTATTGCTTGTAGAACTGAAGAATTCTAATCGTTTAACTGAAATAAATGATTGAAGGATAAGGTTATAATATTTTGGTAAATAATATGACTATGAATCGAAAGTAATGTGATAACGTAGAGCCTTACACTAGTGAAAATGAATACATAAGTATCTAGAATCATATGTTGTGCTATGTTAGGACAAGACATCTCTAGGTGACAAATTTGGCAATAGTTCGGACTCGTTGTTTTGAGATGTCAGAGTGCACAGTGGAAGCCTAGTGGCCACAGTTTTGCTGTCTATTATGAGGTGTAAGTGCTAATAGGAATCGATCATCTTATCCATGTAGCTTTGGTAGGGTGCAAGTCATGTATGACCATCATTTGGTATTTCAGTACAGCTTAAGCTTGAGGTTAAGCTTACCATCATTACGTAGGCGAAAAATGATATAGCCTTTGATATGGAATCAGTACAATGCAGTGGAAGCTCCGGTATTAGAGTTTGATTTAGTTCGACTCGTAGGCGTTGAATTTGGAACGGTGTAAGTTTAGCTCTTTTGTATTAACTAAGTCATTGTTCGTGAAATACTGGAACGGTTAGAGCACGAGTGATAACTTAATCGGAATGTGTTTAGCATTACAATTAGAATATAATTGTTGTGTTTGAAAATTCGTGGAAACGAATGTGGGCTCGAAGATTAGATGTAGCTTCGCTACGGTGCAACAATTATCAGAGTGGCGCAGCGAAAGTGTAGTGCCTGGACGCCATGAGTGGAAGGAAATCCGATATCAGATTTTGAGCCCGGATGGGTCAAAATCTAACGTCTGCTTGGCAGAAGGGGAGTCTTCATACCGAAGCACTTAGAGCTCCCTGGCGGATATAGTGTCCCGGATGGGTCGCCTATCCCTACAGGTGAGTCCTTATGCCGAAGCACTCGGAGCATGTCAAGGTATCATCCCGTAGGAGCCGTCTACTCGAAGGGCCAAGGTAGCATCCCAGAGGAGCCGTCTATCTGGTGGAAGGGGAGTTAAAAAGCTCCCTAGTGGAGATAGTATCCCAGAGCAGTCGCCTATCCCTGCGAGTGAGTCCTTGTGCCAGAGCACTCGGAGTGCATCAAGGTAGTATCCTGGAGGAGCCATGTACGTGACAGGCCGAGGTACCATCCCCAAAGAGCCATCTACCTGGCAGAAGGGGAGTTGAAAAGCTCCCTGGCGGAGATAGTGTCCTGGAGGAGTCGCTTATCCTAGCGGGATGTTGCACACTCTGAGGAGTAGGTCAAAGCATGCTCCACGACCAAGGCAAGGTGAACATGGTATGGTGAAAGGATGGACTAACATGAGGAGCGTGATAGTGTGGCAAAGAGTTATGGGGTATGACTGTACCAGCGACGCGGTGCATGGGAGCAACAGAGTGTTGGAGACGGCACATGGCTGACGGGCACCGTGGCGTCGGCCCCCGTCACCCGCGGTCACTAGCAAAGGGTTCCGTGGAGCCTACGTGCGGGTGACAGTGATGGGCACCGCGAAGCCGACATGCTAGTGTCGCGAAGATGGTGCGCGACCACGGGCGACGGGCACCTTGAAGTCGGTGCGCGGGCGATGTGAAGTCGGCGCACTGGCGACGGCGAGTGTCACGGAGACGGCATGCAACCACAAACATTGGGGGTCATGGACGATATATGGTCCCTTAAAGAGAAGTGAAGGAATGGGGTCGACCCCTTGAAGAGGAAGGTGGCTGACCCACTAAGGGAAAGGCGCGTCAAGGAGCATATTCACTTGACTTGATTATGTGTCACTTTGACCGGCTTGTGAGCATTGAAAAGTTAACCGTTGAATGTGCCAACATGTCATGAGAATTGGGACCCCCATTGGGCTTATAGGTGTAGCCAAGATAGGTTGGGAACATAAGCCCCATGCGTGTGGTGTGCATGAAGGGGCAACCCAAGCGGGCGCCGCACGTATAAACACTTAGCAAGATTTTTTATGTTCTTTGGCCAGAGAGTCGTTAACGTCGTCATTGGATGATGAGGATGAAGAGTAGGTGGCTCGATCCACCTCGTGCACCACCTACTAAAGCCTTGGAATGCTTGGGCGTTGACATGGTAAAACGACGATGGGCGCAGGGGCGCGGTCGTCACAGAACGTTAGGGCGAGGAGTAGGTGACTCGAGCCGGCTGTGCACCACCTACTGAAGCCTTGGGATGTAAATTTTGTCAAAGTTACAAAAAAAATTTCTAACTGTGGAAGAGTGATGAAATGGGTAATTGGGCGAAGAAGTGTCATCCTAAAAGCACATGAAATTTTTAGTTCTAGAGAAAGAAATTTTTTTTGGTATGTTGGTTCTTGATTTTGGTTGGATAGGAAAATAATGTTAAGTGTTATGGAGTGAAAAAGAGGAGGTGAGACTATAAGGCATGTGATATTTATTAAGTAATGTAAAGAAAATGGGTAGTGATGAAAGAGGGGAGAAGAAGAAGAAGAAATTGAGGGAGTGGTGTGTGCCAAGGGATGTGTGAGGACAAAAAGAAAGAAAAAAATTTAAGTGTTAATTTTTTATGAGTAAAAGAAGAAAGTGATGGGTGGAGGGGAGTTAATGGAAAGGAAGAAGAAGAGAGAGGGATGGGAGGTCGGCTATGGGTGGAGTGGTCGGCCAGGGGAGGGGTCGGTCTTGGAGGGGGTGGGGGTAAGAAGTGGGTCTTTAGTGGAAAGAAGAAAGAAAGAAAAAAAAAATAGGAAGAGGGGGGGGGGGAGAGAGAGGTAAAAGTTGGAGGGAATTAAATGAGAGACAGAGAGAGAGGGAGGGGGGCCAGCCTTGGTGTGTGGGGTGTCGTAAGAAATGAGTTTATTAAGGAAGAAAAATAGGAAGAGGGAGAGAGAGAAAGGAGGAGAGAGAGAGAGAGATGAGAGTTGTAAGAATTAAATGAGGGAGGGGGTCGGCCGTGTATGGGTAAAACGGGGGGGTCTTGGGTGAGGGGAATTGATGGGATATGTGAGAGGGAATTAATATGAGAGAAAGAGAGGTGGAGGGGGGAAAAGAGTAATGATGAGTGGAAAGGAAAAAAAAAGTAAGGGGAGATGGAGAAACCCACGAGTGAAAGGGAGGAGTGAGTGGGTGAGTTTAATAAGGAAGAGAGAGAATGTGTAAGAGAGAGTGATGGGAGTGATTGGAGAGAGAAAGGGAGAGAGGGAATTAAATGAGGGAAGAGAGCGGGGGAGGTTGACCCACATGGAAGGGCTGCCCGAGCTTGGGAGCCTGCCCAGGCATGGGGTGGGGGGTAAAAAAAAGTTATTTTTTTGGCGTGGCCCCCAATGAAACTTTTCAAGGTTTATATAAAGACAATAAGAGATGTGAAAAACGTTTTGATGAAGAAAGATTTTTAAGCGAAAGGGAGAGAATAGGATTCTTGAGAGAAAGTGCATCACTTAGAAAGAAATGACACCTAAGCTCTAAAGAGAATAAGCTCTTCGAGTTCAAGACCCCACCCTAAAAATGAAGGCCTAGCCCTCCTTTTTATAGTGCTTAGAGTCATAGAATCTGATAAGATTGGCAATGCCATTCTTTAAGGCTGGAGATAAGTTTGAAAAAATGACAAAATCATAGAGTGACAAAAGTCTACTAACCAGCCAGTTCATCTAATAGATTTAAAATGATTTTTTGAATTTTGGGTTATCTAACCCTATTTTTAATAATTATCACTAAAATCATAAATGAGATGTACCAGATTTAAGATAATTCATTTCCTAACAAATGTTTTTTTATTTGATCTCTACATCAAGGATAAGTCATGGAATATCCAAGTTATCTAGACAAATTACATCAATCCAAATAATCTAGACCTTAGACTAGATTTGACACAAATGGACTGAACCAATGCAGTTGAACTAGAGACACGACTGTGAGACTAGACTAATGGACTGGACATGCGACTAGACTGGACTTGGACAATTAAACTAGGCCTAAATTAAATTAAGTCACATTATTAGGCCTAGAATTAATAATGAACTCTAATTAATGGACTGGACTAAATTAATTAATGAAGTCATATTACTAGACCTGGACTTAATAATGCACTCTAATTAATAATAGAGCCCGTTATTTATTTAATTAAAAGTACTTACAAAGATGAGGTGTCTACAGAGCCCCTCAGTGATGGAGCCCACTTGCTGGCGAACATCACCGAAAGAAGAACAACACATTTTAGTAGTAAAAATTCGGAAAAGACCACATGACTCAAAGACAGACTCAAGGATATACGTAGATATGAGGTCCGACCTCTACAGGCTTCCTACGTATCCTCAGAAAGGAATCAGACTAACGTAATTTGGAAAAGATAGGGATATTGTTCAAAGTCGGAGCCAACAGTAACAATGATTGGTCGTCGAATAATATCATCACATAATCGAAAAAGGTCACGTCCCAAACGCCGGAGCCAACAACGCGTCACTAAGCGGCCAGTCATTTGGGGTAGAAAACTGATATAGGGCCTAGAAGCCGAAGCCAACAAAGCATCACTAAATTGTTGGTTGTCTACATACCAGAAAAAGAGGTGATCCTAAGAGCCAGAGCCAACAACGCGTCACCAGGCAGTTGGTTGCTTAGGAACATAACAATATACCCAAGAGCTGAAGCCAACAACGTGTAGAAATAATTGGTTGCTTGCATATACATAAAAAGGATGAGCCTAAGAGTCGAAGCCAATAACGTGTTCGAATGGTTAGCCACTTAGATGTAAGAATAAAAACGATCCTAAGAGCCGGAGCCAACAACGTGTACAAACAATTGCTCGCTTAGGAACACCGACATATGTCCAAGAGCCGGACCAACAACGTATACAAAAGGTTGGTCGTTTTGGCATACAAAATTTTCAAAAATACTACTCAAAGCTTGAGCCAACAATGCCATAAAGGAAGTTGGTTGTTGAGCATGAAGATATCAATTTACTTGATATTAGGAAATTGTTGCCACTGACAGCAAACTCGGGATCTTACACTAGCCTTACACCGTAGAAGAATCATTGAACAAAGAAATAGATTTGCAAAAATTTAGGTCATGAAGCAACCCAGAGATAAGATGGCGGACATGCACAGATAGGCATCCAAGTACACAAATGCTAGATAATAATGCCTTCAGGCGAATGAACATGTATCATGTGGAATGCGCAGGCAGGCAAACAACAACAATATATTGATGGTGTCGACGTTCGATGCATACAAGGACACAAGTATATAATTTTTAGGAATTTTTTTTCAGGTTTTCAAAACCGGTAGGTTGGTCAGAACCTATGAGAGATTTTTAAAATTTTGAATCGAAAATCAGTCGGTTAGTCAGTAGGTTTTGAGACTCCTTGAAATCTAAGCACGAAAACTGGCATATTAGTCAGTAGGTTTTGAAAAATTTTGTAATCTGGATACAAAAATCAGCAAGTTGGTCAGCCGTTTTGGAAACTTTAAAAATTGAAGAGTCAAAAACTGGCTGGTTGGTCAACGGTATTGACCAACTTAAATGACAAAACCAACTGGCTTAGCCACCTAGTTTTATGTGCGAATTTAGGGTTTTCTTATCAAACGCTTCTAATTCAAATCAACCCCAATCTTTCTAAGTTTCTTCTCTTTAAGACTCCTAGAATGTGTGATCTTTCCCTGATCACACTCCTAGCCTATAAATTCATCTCATCTCTCTTCTATTTTTCCTAATTTTGCTAAATCATGGACTAATATGTGCGAACTCGTAAGGGCCATGAGGGAGGACCCCAATATCCAGAAGATTACCCAGTTCCAGTTGAAGACACGGTCGGACGATCGCTTCTTACGGACTCTAGAGCAACGAACCCACCTTAGTAATCTCTTTTTTACGAAGGAGGTAAGTTTTGTTTGAATTCTTCCTTCCCACACACACTATTTCACCTTGCTTCACACCCCCTTGCCATTAAAAAAGTAGGACCCACTTATTAGGTTTTTCATGCATTTCACACATGAATCGAGGGGTTCTTTGAATTTCCTTTCTTGTTTTGCGATTTGTAGCCCTTACCTATAAATATGCATTGTAGGGGCTCCCCTAATCTCATTAAAGAATGGTGGGTAAAGACCCTCGTACTCGTTAAAGCTAGGGTATCCTGATGGGTTTTGGCCTTTTTTTGGATGGGTTACAAGCGTTAATCCAGAGCAAAAGGCACCTCTTGTGTCTTGTCGAGCATTGACGGGATTTTACCAACAGCTTTCACATGCCGTTCGGGGAGGCAACAATCACCCCGTTCGACTTCACGAACATCACATGTGTTCATGCTCAAGTGAAGCCCATACTTAGGCCTATGACCTTGACAAAGATCAGGACCTCGTGGTCTGGCTGCTCGGTTATGAACCTTCATACAAAAGGGCCGTTTGATCCTGCTGGGTACCCTCCACACTCAATACGAGAACATTAATTTGGAGGGGTTAGAGCCCTGTCGTGGTTGACAAGTTTGTTTCGAGAATTTTGCTATACGCTTTGGGGGAGGCCCTATTTAGTAATAGAGATGATTTTGTTCTGCTTTGGTGCCTACTGGCTTTGGAGACGATTTAGGAGGTCGGGGAGTACGATTGGGGTACTCCCGATCTTGCCTATTTGTATCGATCTTTGGGTGCGGTGTCATGGAGGTAGTCCTTCAGCTTCATGGAATATTGCAATGCTTGGGAGGTATGTCTATGTTCTCTGGTTATTTTTTTTAATTATTCCATGCATGTTTTAGACATTTTCTCACATATGGTGTATGTTCCCTCATAGATTTGGGCCTTCAAGATCCTCAGCTCTCGTGCTCCCTACCTGGTGGAGGCATACATTGGGGAGACTATACTGATAATGACCTGATGGAATTTTAGATATGA
Source organism: Escallonia herrerae (assembly GCA_033070095.1). Classification (NCBI taxonomy): domain Eukaryota; kingdom Viridiplantae; phylum Streptophyta; class Magnoliopsida; order Escalloniales; family Escalloniaceae; genus Escallonia; species Escallonia herrerae. The sequence goes on along the minus strand of JAVXUP010001753.1, from coordinate 36,545 downwards.
AAGGGCTAGGATCTCAGAGTTTGTGCAACGGGACAACTTCAATAGGTTGAGAGAAAGCCGGGTAAGCAGGTAGAGCTTGACAGGTGCCTGAAGCAGAGTCTGCTTAGGGGTATCTCGGTGTCCTCCTTACAATTGTTGAACGACCCTCGTACTATAGGGAGTTTGTGAGAGAAAACTTGGCACCTCATTTGAACTTAGACTGGATGAAGAAGATACAGAAGGAGAGGGCGGCCTAAGAAAAGAAGGGGAAGAGTAAGAAAGAGGTTGGCATGGCTGAAGGCATCTCGTTCAGTCGATGGAAGGTGCCGATCTTCTTGAGGGGGAAGCTAGAGGAGCAGGAGCCGATCCTCCAGTCGAAGAAGGACTGTAAGGTCTACAAGCACAAGGAGTTGACTAAGATCCACAAGGAGTTAATTAAGATCCATGCTGTAATCTCTAGACTCGAATTAATTATTTTCATTATCTGTCTATGCTAGATCTTAAGTCTGTGTTTTCTTATGTAGGTCCCATGTTCGATGTTTAAAAATGCTTACAGGATGATCCATAGCCTCAAGGGCATGGTGTCTGGTTGTGGGGATTTGTTGTCCGTATTTGGATCCTCGGAGGAGGTACTGAGGTGCCTACTCCTACACCTTCGGTGCCACCTTTAGAAGGTGGATTAAATGGTCAACAGAGCTCCCCGAAGCCCCCGGCCCTTGCTACTGTTGCTGCTGCTAACCCTAGCAACTCTTATCGTTCTGAATGGTAAGCGTGTGAAGAGTATAATGGTGACCCAAACTTGGACTAATGAAAGTTGTCAAACCTGAACCAACACCTTCTAAGGTAAAAGAGGTGGCCATCGATAGCAAAAGGAAGGCTCCAGCCCCTCCATCACGGCAAAAGAGAAAGTCATCCCGAGCTGCCGAGGAAGAAAAATATGCAGGGGTGACAAGGAAGAAATAGAGATTGAGGAAGCTAAAGAGGAGGCTGACGAGGAGTATGAGGAGGTCGAAGAGGAAGTTGAGAAGGCTTCAAAGTCCAGTGGTGAGAAAGTGCCCAGTCCCAGGAGACCCTGGAGGAAGCCTGAAGAATGATACTGTTCAAGGGTTACGTCTAGAGTAGGCCTAGAAGTTAGAGTCACTTAGTGACTTACATTTCAAACATTTGATGTGATGTAACTAAACAAATATTTGCATGTCTTTTGATTAGAAACTGGTAGTTTCATTCCTATGTTAATGTGTACTTTAAGTATATGTCACACACATGCATAGAAATAAAGGAGGATGGACTTGAAATGGTTGAAAGAATTGAGTTTGAATTGGATGATTGACAGGAATAGGGTTTAGCCTAAAAATAGGCAAACTCTATATATTTTCACAGAAACTGACTAATCCGCCGACTAGTTAATGGCAAATATTTCTCAATGGGAACCGACCGGTTGGTCATAACCTAAATCCAAATTTAAGGCAAAACCGGACCGTTGGTCAAGAGGAAAATTGATTTTTCAAGCAAAACAATTTGGTTGGTCAGAAGAAAATTAGATTTTCTTGAAAAAAACCAGAGGGTCAGTCAGAAAGATGAGCCATCAATTACGTAAATCTAGCAGGAAAACTGGCTGATTATTAAAAAACCATTCGGTTTTCAAAAAAAAAAATTGGTTTTTAAAATTTTGACTTCTAACCCTATACAAATTAGGGCTTTCTAACTATATATTCAGTACTCATCTCTTCATAACTATATTTCACCCTAATTCTCTTTTAGAACTCCTAACGGCTTTTGAAGATGATCCCATAATCTTCGAGCTCCAATTCCATGCCTTTGTTGATTCCTTCAACAAGGTTGAATTGATCCACCTAGACGGGCGATTTAACTTGAAAGCTGTCATGAACCTGAGGAATGTGGTGATTCATGAATACATTCTCCGTGCCGTATGCATGTTCAGGGATATAAATGACCATGTTTTTTGCTTTGGTTCGAATGGACTCTACCCTACTTTTGAAGAATTTCTGCTCTGGTGGATATTCTGGCCAACCTGTCAATTGATGTTCCAGTTATCCAAGCTAGTTATGCCCCGACCCCAAGACCATGCTGAAGATGAAAAAGGAGCGTGCCAGATCTTTAATCTAGGGCGATGATATTCTGCTTTCTCCCTTGATAGAGTACTTTTCTGCCAAACCGACTGGTTGTGATCAACGGTATGCCTACAGTCAGGTAGTTTCCCTGGCATTCTACATAGTAGCAAAATATCTCACCTTTTTTGGATGTGAGGCTAGTTGATATATTGATCCAAGTGTCCTCCAAAGGTAAAACCCTAATCCCCTTAGTTGTAGTTGAGACTTTGCATTGCATGTGCATGGAGACCCAAGAGTGCCTTTTAAGGGTAGCCCCTTACTTTTGTATATGTGGTTGCTGTATCATATGCATTCGATAACAAAACCTGCTGAGGTAAGGTAGAGCCCCAGTGCTTTCCGTTCGCAACCTTTGCTCTTTGAAGGTTGTTAGGGCATAGACGACTGGACTCACTTCTTCTATGTGCTGGAGTCCAACGATATTTGCTAGTACTATAAATGGTGGAGGGGACACGGGCCTACTCTGAGAACTGTTGGATATCCCTGTGTTTGCCTCTTAGGGTTGCATTTTACGTCATTCTACTTCGCTTGCCGGATCTTGAGGCAGTTTGATTATGAGCAGGTAATCCCAAAAGTTTATAGTGAGTTTTTAGGGTGCAAGCCCTTAGTCCTTCCGTAATTGAGGTTGTTTTGCGAGGTTGGGGTTCTCCTCCTTATACCCACAGTTAAATAGAAATTAGACCTTCCTCACCAATATATCATCATGTTGCTCCTTTTTTGTCTAATGCTTATATCTTCTTTGAACCCTTGTTTAGGAAAAGTTGTTAGCTTTGGAGAGTAAATTGAGGGCAGAGCTGAACTGGGACTTCCCAAGTGCTTATAAAATTAGATCTCTGGAACAAGCCAAGGAGAAAGCTTGTGCGGCTATTGGGTTGGGCCCAGAGGTGCCTGTGTATAGCAAGTCTTCTTAGAGTATAGTGCAAAGTTTCCATCGTCCTCAGGCTGAAGGCAAAGTTTGAGTTACTTGGATCAGGTGGTCTTGAATCGGCTCCTAACTGTTTGAGGAGAAGTTTGATGCTGACGAGAACCCGATAAGGTCTTTTGCTTATGGATGAGCCCCAACAACATCCTTCTTTGCTGCTTATGAAGAAACCACCAAAAAGGACTTCGACTGTCAAAGCCATTCAAAATCGAAAAGCCAGTGTAGATGCTTATCTCGAGGGTTAATTTGATTAGAGTTGTCAATGGGCCGGGCTTGGGCCGGCCCAGCCCTGGCCCAGCGGGCCTCCAATGAAATCGGGCCGGGCCTAAAACCTGGGATATATGGGCCCAGTCCAAGCCCAGGCCCTAGGCCCAATATTTAGGGCCGGGCCCGGGCCCAATCCAAATTTTTTTTCCTTTCTTCCCAACTTTTTATTATAAAGACTTCTTCTTCAACAAAGGGCAAAATTTTTTGTAAACGGACCACTGAGTATACAATCACTTTTTCACGAATTAACCCCCTTTCGAAAAGGCAAATTGATGTTGATTGACCATTAACCACGGATTAAGTACAAAAACTAGTTGTTCTAGCCCATACATACTGATTTTAAGTGCAAAATTCAATCTCTTTCGTAATATGGTGTAAACCTTGTAAATGTCAAAGAAAAATAGAGTAGATCAAACAAAAACAATAACGAGATCGATGAAGATAAAATAACATCTTTTCTTGTTACATTCAAATTCTTTGGTCATTTAAAGAAACATGAGATTATTCTTCAAGGCTCTTTAACATGTCACCCACTTCATGAAATTAAATTTAGAATTCAATTCACCTCTTTTGGTTTGAAACAAAAAGAATACATAATTTTTATTTATGTTTAGAATACATGATAATTGTTTTTATAATTATTCCCTTAGCTTGTGATGTAGAACACAAAGCAAATTCTGTAAAATACATTAAATGAAAGCCCACTCAGAAATCATTAAAAACACGTCACAATCACCACACACCCATACTTCTCTGCGTATGTTAAAGAAAATACTGATCATATGAATTCAATAACACCTCAAAAACTATTAATTTAACTAAAAAGATCCAAAATATCAAAAAAATAATAATGTAATAAAATAGAAAAGAAAAGAAAAAAATTAGGGGGGGGGGGGGGGGGCTAACGGGGCGGGGCCGGGCCGGGCCAAACCCGGGCCATTTTAGGGCCGGGCCAAAAAAGGGCAGTTTTAGGGCCGAGCCGGGCCCGTTTCTCAAAGAATTCGGCCTGGCCCTGGCCCTAGCCCAAGCCCTAAGGGTTAGGGCCAGCCCGGGCCCAAAATGGGCCGGGCCAGCCCGGGCCAAAAATGGGCCGGGCCAGCCCGCGGGCCACCCGGCCCATTTAACATCTCTAAATTTGATTGCAAGGGTAACAAAGGAAAGGAGAAAGTGGATCAGTGACCTATTTTTTAGGTAGAAAAGTTGGAGGATGTGATTCCGATGTCTCAGAGGTTGACTTATAAGAAGAGTATAGAGACATGAAAATCAATCATAAATGACAAAGACAATCCGACTATGAAGAAGATGAAACAAATTTTGATGGATATCCCATAGGTTACTGATATATGACCTAGAAATTTCTTTTTGCCTTAACTTTTCCTTAGGCCGCCCTTTGTAGGATTTTCATCATAGCCAAAAATTTTCATTTTCTTGCCCTAACATTTGCATAGGCTGCCCTTTACAGGATTTTCATCTTAGCGGGAATTTTTAATTTTCTCAGGAATGTAGTAAGTATCTTAGCCAGTGGAATAAAAGACTTTTATTAGAATTTGACCACACCTGAGGTAACTTTATGGGCTGCCTATGTACCTCCATCTATGTGTTACATCAATTTGTGCATGCTAAAAAATGTTCTTAAGGAGGATCAAGTCATTCGTAGTTCAATTACAAGATTAATTCAAGCATAGTATTCCTTTAGTCGGTCTCAATTATGTCCAAATCAACTAACAAAGCTGCACCCCCCATCATGGTTTGCTTGATCTTATAGGGACCAGACTAGTTGGGTTCAAACTTTCCTCATGGCTTCCAAATTTGTCCATTGTTATCTTTTAACACCAAATCTCCATCTTTCAACCAGCCTCCCTTCACCTCTTTTTAAAGGTTCGGGCAATCTGTTTTTGGTAACCTTGAATGTGATATAACACTTTTAGGCTTTTCTCATTTACTAGCACCACTTCATCAAACATGTGTCTCATCAGTCTTCTTTAGCTATCTGGTTCTCCAATAGCACCCTCAGGGAATTGACTTCTAATTCTACTGGGAGTACGGATTCCAGTCTGTAGACTAATGAATATGGGGTAACCCTGATTAATGCTCTCACCAATGTCTTATAGGCCTAGAGCGCGTAAGGAAGCTTGCTGGTCCAAGTCCTACAGGACCCTGTCATCTTACTCAGCATGCTTTTGAGGCTCCTATTGGCGGCTTCGATAACCCCATTGGTTTGTGGTCGGTATGGTGACGAGTGATATCGGATGATACCATACTCCTTATCTAAGTATGTGACTTTTCCTTCAAAATGTACCCCATTGTTTGAGATCAACTCCCGAGGCACTCTATATAAGCAAATGATGTTTATTTGGACAAACTGAGCCACCTTCCTGGCATTAAGCATGGCATACGAAGCAGAGTCCACCCACTTTGTGAAGTAATCTATGGCTATGAGAATAAATTCATGTCTATTAGAGGCTTTAGGGCTAATCTTCCCTACGATATCTATTCCCTAAACTGAGAATGGCCAGGGGGAGGTATTGTTGTATAACTCTTGGGGAGGAAGATGTTGTAAGTTGGCATACACCTGATATTTGTGACACCTCTTCAGATAATTGACACAGTCTTGCTCCATAGCACTCCAGTAATAACCTTGTCGGAGGATTTTCTTCGCTAACATTCACCCATTCATGTGTGGTCCACACTCTCCTACATGTATACTTCCATGAGTTGGCTACTCTCTTTCTCGGTTACACACAATAGGTGTTCTCCATTATAATGTCTCCTACATAATCTTCCGTCACACATAATGAACTGTGCTGCCCATCTTCTGAAACCTACTCGGTCCTTCACCAAACATTTTCTAAAATATTTCCATTCCGCATAAGATTTTTTATATCATTGTACAAAGGCTCAACTAATTTATCTTCTTCAACGGGCGCTATCATGAAGTGGTAGGCTGGTCAATCCCTTTTCTATATCACAAAGGTTCTACTTCTTGTCCTTAAGGGTATGTCAACCGTTGAAGAAAGTGAGGTTAGGGCATCGACAAAGTTATTCTTGACCCTAGGTAGGTAATGGAATTCCACATCTTCAAACTGGTGTACAATTTTCAATGCTGAATCTCCACACACTATAATCTCATGAACTCGTAGATTTAGGGCCATTGATGGCTATAGGTGAATGGGCTCCATCTGGCAAGATTAACAACATCTCTACTCAAAAACCCTTATTTTTCACTAATCTATTGAAGTATAACTACCATCTCATTTCTAATTCAACGACACATACTCCTTCGTCAGGAAACTTTGCCTCCCATTGGCTGGTATCATCTGTTGCAAGTCGGCCACAACCTTTCCCTTGGTTGACTTCTACATACATATGTGATATCAAATTTAGACAATAACAAAATCCATTTGGCTATGTGGTTAGACAGGACAAGCTTCTCAAACAAGTACTTCATGGGATCCATCCTAGCCAACAGTATGATGGAGTACACCAAAACGTAATGTCTCAATCTTTGCATTACCAAAAAAAGATACACATGCTTCTCTAAGGCTGAATAATTCACTTCTCCTTGGGTCAACTTCTTACTGACATTGTTATGGCCCTCTCAACCAATGAATTCTCTAAATGTTGGGCTAACATACCTCTGGACTGCGGTATCAGTCACACTTAGGTATACCAACAAAAGGCTACAGGGTATCGGTGGGCTTATGACTGGAGGGTTGCTAAGGTATTGTGTGATTTTGACACAAGAGGTTCCATTCTTTGCTCGAATCCTTTTTAAAAAATTTGAACACAGGCTCACAGATCATGGTTAGTTGACATATGAACCGGCTAACGTATTGGATTCTACCAAAGAACCCTCATATTTTGTTCTCTATTTTGGGCGGTGGCATCTCAACTATGGATTTGGTTTTGGCTAGGTCAACATCTATCCCTCATTCATGTACCATAAAACCTAGCAACTTTCTGGCTGTAACCCCAAACACACATTTATGTGGGTTTAACCTCACATTGTACTGCCTTAACCTCTCAAAATATTTTCTCTACACTGCTCAGATTCCCGCTTCCTAGACTTGATGATCATATCATCCACATACACTTCCATGTCCTTATGAATCATGTCATGGAACAAGGTGGTGGCGACTCGTTGGTATCTAGCCCTGGCATTCTTCAAACCAAAAGGCATCACTTTGTAACAAAAGGTAATCCCAAGGGGTTATGAAGGTTGTCTTCTCTTAATCCTTAGGAGCCATTTTAATCTAGTTATAGCCCGCAAAGCAATCTACAAAGGATACCAACGCATGCTTTGTTATATTGTCTATGACCAGGTCTATAATGAGCAGAAGGAAATCATCTTTGGGATAAGTTTGGTTCAGGCCCCAGTAGTCATCATATATCCTGACTTGACAGGAAGTTTGAAAACATGTATGATGTTGGCTAGCTAGGTGGGGTACTCAATCACTTGTATGAATCAAATGTGGAGTAACTTCATCACTTCCTCCTTAACCTTGATGAACCACTCCGGTTTCAACTTATAAAGCTTATGTTTGATACGTTTGGCTTCAGGTAGGATAGGTAAGTGCTGTTCCACGATTGATAGGTCTATACTGGGCATGTCACTATATGACCAAGCAAATACATCGATAAAGTTTCTAAGGAATACAATGATTTCTTCTCTTTCTTTCTCATCTAAACTAGCTCCTATTTTGATTTTTTTTACATCTTTGGTGGAACCTAAGTTAACTTTGACTGTTTCCTCGGCCACTGGCTTGACACGGCTCGATTTCAACTTTCAATTTCTTTTAAATATTTTTTTTCTTCTGGGTTGATTAGGTATGATTCATCATTACCTATACCAGCAATCAAGGGAAAATTAAAATCAATCATCGTATTATTAATCAAGTAGTCTGGAAAAATAAAGTAGGTAAGCATATTTAAATTGCTAAGATGACATAAGCATTTAAGTCGTCTAGTTTAGAAGCATCTTCGGCAGCAAGATTCCCTTCAGTAATCTCTCCCATAGTCAGAAGTCCATAGTTGTTTATCCAAAACTGTGCCTCACCTTATGTTGGAGGGATTAGGCTTGCTGGGTTTATGATTTGGTACATTCGGCCTGATCGGGTTAGATGGGATACCTCGGCTTCGGGTCAGAACATAAACTCGATTTTTCCGTCAATTCTTCCTAAGTAATCATATCGTGAAACTGCGTTAGAAAATTATATGCTGACACTGACTTCTAAACTTGCTAGTTGACTGAAGCAATAAGGGGATGGTTAGATCCATGGCTGGCTGGCTAACATCAAAGCAACTAACCCTATGAGGCGCAAGGGTTCTATTCAGACATTCGGTCTAACAAAAAGGGAGACTTCTCCCTTGTCGATGAGGTCTTGTATGGCGTGTCATAGGGTAATGCATCTATCCATAGAGTGATCCTTTCTTGATGATAATCACAAAAGGCTAGCACATCATATCATTCCAGTGTTGTCACTGGTGTAGGGGTCTGTGGTAGCTTATATATCATCTCCTTCCGCAGCAGCTGCTCAAAAATTTTGGGGAGTGGTGCGTTCAATGGTGTGAACTTCTTCTTAGGCTCCATGGTGGCTTCCCATATCATTGGATGGGGTGTTTGTACGGTGTTAACATTGTTGGTTGCTGTTGGCTTGGGCTGTGCATTAGAACTCCTTAGGCGGCTCAGTATAACTCTAATGGTTTAGACTCACAAGATATATTTCCCTTGTTTATGGCATCTTTTATCTATATAAGGGACCGCATAGGAGCTTTGAAAGATATAGTCGTGGTAGACCGAAAGCAGATTGCCCTTGATTACATTCACTTGTTCTTCCTCTATAGAACGGTTCACCATCTAAGATGCCTTATTCCTCCACCTCATAATAAAGGTGAAACTAACTCTCTCAGTTCTTGTTTTGTGGTTTCCAATTCTCTCCGGGTGATATCTAGGTCGGCATTGTACTGGTACTATTTTACAAACTCTCTCATAACATCTTTACAAGTACTGACTCGGGTTTCATCCAAAGTGAGGAACCAACGAGAGGCAGCTCCCATGAGAGTACGGTAGAACAACTGTATCAGCTGATTGTGATTTACTTCGTATGGAGCCAACGCTCGCATGTACATCTTCACATGGATCTTAGGATCTGTGGTCCGGCATGAACTTAAGGGATAGTCTATCCTTAGGATTCAAGGTTAGGGCACTAAGGTCTAGAGGGTCATCGGCTCTCCTTATCTTTGCAATTTGAGACTAATTGTGGAAAACTTGTCCTTCTATTCTGGTACGGTAAGGGGTTTCCTTTCCTTTTCTTCAGACTCATACATCCAATTAAATTTCAAACCTTTCTTCTTATCATTTTTCTTCTCTCCTCTCTCCTCTCCCCTCTTCCTCCATTCTTTTTTTTATCTCTCCTCTCCCCTCTTCCTTCATTCTTTTTTTATCTCTCCTTTTGAGATTGTCTAATTCCTCGGTGGTTCGAGATTGTTGCTCGGTAAGTATTGTGAAACCATCTTGAAGATCTTTTTGAAGTTCACTCATGATACGTACTACAGTGGAGATCTGTGGGAATTCCTCAGTCATTGGAATTTGCAAGAGCTTTTCGGATAAGACCCGATACCAACCACGCTTAGCCTTAATTATAAAGAGAAATTTATCAAAATTTTAGTTACACATACCACAAAGATTGAGCTGGCTGCTTTATACCCTAATAGGGTAAAAGAATTTTTCTAGTTTTTGGGGTACTTTTTTTTTTAATCCTGGAAAATTGAAGGGAGGACAAACTAACCGTCCGGTTATCCGCTAGGAAAATAGGCCGGTTAGTCAGCAGGGTTAAGTTTTATTTTCTGGGAAATCCTTGGGAAATTTTCTAGAGGGTGAGGTTTCTGACTAACCGTCCGGTCATCTAGAGGGATAACCAGCCGTTGGTCAGTGGGTTTAGGATTTATTTCTGAGAAATATTTTGGAGGCTGAGGTTATGACTAACCGTCGGGTCATGCCGAGGGATAACAGCCTAGTTAGTAAGTGGGATTAGGGTTATTCTATGGAAATTTTTCTAGGAATTTTTTGGATGATGAGGGTTCTGACTAACCATCTGGTCAGCCAGAGGGATAACTAGCTGGTTAATCAGTAAGTTGGATCAGGGTATGAACTAGCCGACATCAATTATTTTCAAGTAGTGTACATACTGATAACCGTCCGATTGGGAGCATGATTAATCAGTCGATTTGTCAAAGTCAGCCCTTTTTTTGTGAAATTACCAATTTTAGCTTATAGAATGTTGGTGGTTTCCCTACCAACATGCCATAGGCCAATACAAGTATTCTCTCGACAAAGAGTAGAACATTGAATGGTCCATGTGTGTGGTTTTCCCTTCAACTCGGGTGTAAAGATCACCCCATCGCCTTGATTGTACCTTGTACCTCTAGCCCATTAAAGTTAATAATGGGTTATCACTAATAAGTATACAATTAGTTTGATATACCAAGAAACCAAAAGTAATTTTCAGTACTAGACCATAGAGTTGATAGCTCAATTAAAAGATCACCTTGTGACCAAGAAGACCAAGGGCTTCAACTGTCGCTCTCAAATGGTGGGTCAGGATGAGACGTGCGTGTGTGCGAGATATGGAAATAAAAGTGTAAGTACCACAGTTATGTCATATTTTACATGCAAAAATAAAAAAAAAATAAAACAAGGGCAAAAATCAAGAAAAAATTTTCAAGTCTATTCCTCTTACTAGTTTTGTCCCTAGTAGAGTTGCGAACTAAAATCCTTTCAAAAGGATTTTAGTTCAGAGTTGCCATCTTATTTAATTAGAAAAAATTAATAAAAACCTAGAAAAGTGACTCAAAGGTTATCTAAAAAGGTCAACTAGTCTATCAGAACTAAGAAATGGGTTCGAGGATTAAGCTATGCAATGGTAAGGTGTTAGGCACCCGCCATGCCCTTTCAGTCTCTGCTCCGTTCTTCATTGATTTTTGGCCTTAGCAACATATAGCTTGCAAAATATGATAGAACTAACCCTAAGTTAAGTTTTATGTTTTTGGATTGAACTTGACATTGGAGGTTGAATTGCCTACGTATCCGATCGGACTAATTGGAATTGAAATCACCGTAGTTTAACTTGATCCTACAGAAAGTAATCCACATTTTGAGCCTAAACTTTAGACAAAGAAATGTAACAATACTTTTTTTGTTGTTTTTGAATTGAAATGTGATCACGGGGATGGGAGACAATCTATATGATTTTTCTAATCCAGACTAGAAAAGCTATGAAAGGTTACCTCGCAATGTAGCTTGTCTTGAAGATTCGGGGATGTTCTCCGTATGATACACGATGCAAAGAGAAAAAAGACATTTTAAAGGTAGTTTGAATGGCTAGGATTCTCAAGAGAGAGTGTGTCACTTCACAAAGAAATGGCACCCAAGCTCTAAAGAAAATAACCTATTCAAGTTTAAGACCCTGGATCCCTAAAAATGAAGGCCTAGGCCCCCTTTTATAGTACCCAAGGTCGTAGAATTAGATAATATTGGCAATGCCAATCTACAAGGCTGGAGATAAGTCACGATAAATGATAAAATTGTGAATTGACAAAAGTCAACTAACGAGCATGTTAGTCAAAAACCGACTAGTTCATCTCGTAAATTAAAAATAACTTTTCTGAACTTCAGGGCATTATCTGACCCTATTTTCGATAATTATATTTGAAATTGTAAATGAGATGTACCAAATTTGGGATAATTCATTTTCTAACAAAAAAAATGATTTGATCTCTACATCAAAGATAATTCATGGATTATTTTTCCAAGTTATCTAGACAAATTACATCAATCAGAATAATCTAGATTTTGGACTCGACTTGATACGAATGGACTAGACCAATGCAGTTGGACTGAACACACAACTGGACAAGACTGTGAGATTGGACTAATGGACTGGATATGTAACTGGACTAGACTTGGGCAATTAAACTAGACTGGACTAAATTAATTAATTAAGTCAAATTATTGGGCCTAGAATCAATAATGCACTCTAATTAACAATAAAGCCCATTATATATTCAATTCAAAATACCTACAAAAAAGAGGTGTCTACACAAGGGTTAGGGGCCAGAATGATGAGAGGAAAAGATAGAAAGACAAAGGGGCTGCGTCGTCCACTCTCCCTCAGGCTGAAGAGGTAGCTGTGGCAGATGAGGAGAGCAAGCAGGCTCGAATGGTGGGTAATGGGGGGTCGCAGGGTATGAGAAGAGGAGGGGAGAAGGAAAGGGAAAAAGGTTGGGGAAGGGAAGAGAAGGAAGTGGGGGCAACCTCGGGTGCAAGCAGGGTGGCTCGGGCCAAGGCTTTTGAGGTATTGCTAGGAGACTGGAGTTTTCCAAGGACATTAACAGGCCACTATCACTTCTTTCTAATGAGCAGTTCATGCTCACAACTTCATCACGAGGTTTGGGGAGATAAGCCCCATGTGTGATGCCCCAAACCTAGGTTTACCCAATTATTATTACCTTAGCGACATTTTCTAGGAGTGATGTTCTTTTGAGTTCTCAGTGACGATTGGCTTGAGCAATATTATCAGCGGCAATTGATAATACTACTAACTGTAGATAAAATGTTGGTGCAATAAAGAAACAAACGAAACTTAGTCAGTGACTCTCGAGAAGTTACAATTAAATTAGGCCTTATTGTGTAAATATCTAATCTCTCATTTTAATTAAATTAATATTGCATAAGGTAGCTTAGGACAAAGATTTTCATGATCTGAAATGAATAGAAAGACAAAAAAAAATGATGCATGTATATATATATATATATATATATATATATATATAGGTAAATTAAGAGAGGAGAGGGAACCGAAAAAAAATAATAATTTTTTTTTAAACAACAGAGACGGGAAACAGATAGTGAAGAGACAAAGGGAAGAGAGGCGCCGACCCTAATCCAACGCTGGCACGATCTCTGGTCAAACCCCTCCCCATTTTTTGCTACACACATGACCGCCGTGTCCCTGCCACCGAAGCTCCGGCGGCCTTCCCTCATGCCGCGATGCTCTTAAAACCAACCGCCACCGCCAAGAAACTCTGATGGGCACCTCCGCCAAACGCACCAACCGTCGCGTCCATCCATCGCCACCACGCATCGAACACACCAGCCACGGACCACCACCGGCCAGTCACCAGTTTTCTTCTCCAACCACCGCCAGTGTCGTTCCCCTAATCCGCGCTCCGCTCCTCTAGGTGCTGCGCCGTAGTCTTCGGTACCAGCATTGATAGACCCTGTTTCCCCATGGCCTACCCAATCATCAAAGCCAGCGTCGTCGTCGTCGTCGTCAGCCTCGAAGCAGCGACGCTTATGTTGCTTTCATGGCTTGGACAGAGGAACGGCGTGGTAGCCACAGTGTCGATTTCTGTAGTATTGGTGGTTATTGCCCCAGTTTAGTAAGGTTTAGAGATGGCAATCGCTAATTTTTAGCCCTTTATCACCGGAATCTGCCATAAAAGTAGTCAAATTTATGAGTTTGTGGGATTTTTGGGTGAGTTTGGGCATGTGAACTAGTGTGTGAAATGGTGAGCTAGTTGTGGGGTTATTAGAAGGTGGCACATGTAGTAGTAGGTGGGTTGGGGAAGTCAGCAGTCGTGCGTTGGGATTCGGTGGTACGGTTGCGATACTGTTGTGGTTATAGTGGTGGTTTAAATTATGGTGTTTGTGGTGACTGGACCGGAGTAACTGTGATGGTGTATGACGGCGGTCGATAAAAGTTAAGACTGTGTAGGTTGATGAGACAACCTGTCGGGTTCAATTAGTGATGGTTGTGGCATGTGTACTTGAATGGAACGTTGGTGAGTGGAATGTGTATAACTGTCCTCTGGTGTCTGGGTGATTTGTGTTTGTAGAGCGGTGGGTGTACGGCGTCTGTTTGTCATGTGTGTGGATATTATTGTTGTGGGATGACTGTGTATAATAGGTTGTTTGTGGTTGTGTTCTTGGCAAATAGTGACGGTTATGTCACTGCTTACCGTATCTGGAATGGTATGGTGGTATTGTTTACGGTTGTTGTGCTGGAGTAACTATGACGTGTCTATGCCGGCAGTCGATAGAATTTAGGACCCTGTTGATTGGTGAGAGAAGTTATTGGTTGCAATGGGTGTGGCAATTATACTGGGATGGAGTAGCTGTCGGTGAAATGTGTATGACTGTATAATTCTGGTATCTGGGTGGGTTGTGTGCTGGCACCGATAGGTGTACGTGTTTCATGTGTTTAGGCAAGTGTGTATATTGTGTAGGCGTGGTTGTGGCTGAACGATAAGGTGTATGCATGTTGGACATTATTGCATGAGGAGTGCAGTTGTGTATATTGTAGCAATAGGGCATGCTCGATGGGTTAGTGACATCAAGTTAGTTGAGAGAGGTGCGACAGCGCTGATTAAATGCCGAGAACGGCATGGTGAACTGGGCACGATTTTGGAAGGGTTGTGTAGCGGGCGGTCAGATGCGGCGTCGGAATTGTTTAAGGAAATAACCAACAGGAGTCATCAATGATGCCTTCGTGTCATAGTAAAGCTGGGAACATGGAGATAAAAAGAATGGCCCTAACTATTCTTTTAGCAAGATGTAGCAGCGAGATTGTCGCTCCAGAGACTTTGATGTAGGAAATGCGTAGCGTCATGTAAGTACTCCTGCCATATTCCTCCGTATACCCTATTTTTTGTTTATGTATATGTATAAATGAATTGTTCCAATTAGAAGTTTTAAAGCCTTTTACATGCTACTGCTTTTGTGTAAATTGTTTGATGAGAAACTGCATAAAAAAATTCCATGGAATGTTTTCTATGAGTAGTGTTTTAAAGTTGGCTTATGTTGAATGAGACGGTATTTCTGGCTTGGTTGTTGCGCCCCATATCCACGGGGAAAGTTGGATTGTTGGGTCCTGGTCAACGGGACGATACGTTGACGCACAGTACTGTTGCTCGTGGTGCGCCCTTGCGTCCACACTAATATGTATCCCGGACGAAGGAGGGATTGTGGGCCCTAGTCAGGGGGGCGCATACCCTGACCAAATAATGTTCATCCCAGGTGGAGTAGGGATTGTGGGCCCTAGTCAGGGGGAACGTACGCTGACCGCAGCATGCCTATGTTATGATGAACTGTGATAGCTGTTGATGAGCCTACTCGATGTCATACTTCGTTTCTGAGAATCTTGGATGAATTGCTTTCAAAAGTATATATATGCATAGTATCTCTTGTGAAAATGTTTACCAGTTTTAAATTGAAGAAAAACATGGCATGTTTCATGTTTTTATGAATCCCAAAATCTATTTTAGGGATATGGTTTGTGTACTTACTGGTCCCCAAGCTCACCCCTTTTTATAAATGTTTTCAGGCGATCAACTAGATGAACATGAGTATTACGAGGGAAATGAGAATGAAGTCGCAGGAGATGCTCATTAGGAAGTTGTTTAAGCCCTTGAGAAATTGTAGAACTGCCAGTTATTTATTTGAATTGTTGATAGCTTAATTTTAGGAGGTTTCTTTAAAATAAATGCTATCGGTCTCTTTGGAGGATTTCAGTAGAGATGATTTGGGAAAGAGTTGTAAGGGCATCTTTAGAAATTCATGTTATGGTGTTAGTTAATGTATGATTTTAGAATTGTGTACAGGTTTTAGCGAGTAAGGCCTGGCAGAGCCCTAAATTGGAGTCTATTGGGTCTGCGGCCGGTCACGTGCCTAACTCGTGGGCCTGCCCTTAGGTTTGGGTCGTGACAGAAATGGTATCAGAGCATTACGGTTTTGGGATATTAGAGCTTAAGTAATTATCCCACTGGTTAGGTTGCATTATTTGCAAACTTGTAACTAGGCTGACGAAAGTGAAGGTAGAACTCAAGATTTGATCCTTTAGAGTGAAAGTCATATGTGAGAAATTCTTTGTACCTTAGTGCATCATAGGGTTGCAGTTAAACTTGCTACTACTAAGTAGACCGTGCGAAAGCATATATTGTTGTATGTTATTTAAAAGGTGTAGTAGAAGCATGATGATTAGGAAATTAAATATCTGGTTGAGTTGGAGTGGAGTAAGTATAGTGAGTGAGCGTCGTACTAGCTGAGCCATAACTATTTCGAGGTTGAGTAATAATATCTGGTTGGTTAGATTATAAAATCTTAGGTTATAATCTGAGCCTTATAGTACAATGAAATGTTTGAAGTTGCGATGGACCTTATTTAAGCTGCTATTGATGTTCTTGACTCGTATTTTGGGAGGCTATTAAAGCTGCTACAATTGTGAATGTTGTCTCTTGATGTTAAAAGGTTTTTGACTTTTGTAAATGATGTTGTCTCTTGAGGTCATGAAGGGTTCCTTTTGAGGGTGGTTATTGCAAATCTTATGAACATAGGTCTTCAATTTAAGTGTATTTCATATAAGAACTAAATTATTAAACATCAAGGTCATTCGTTCATGTGGTTCTAGAACCGTTAGCGCGTAATTGATAATTCAAGTTTAGTAGCATCGGTTAGTGTTTAAAGTTGCTTAGGCTATGACTGATGATGATGACTTATATTTCAAAAGTTACATACCATTAAGAAGACTTACTTCGTTTGACTGAAGTTAGATTAGGTCGGTTTAGAGAAATGTTTCCAGTTGCCGAAGCTGGTTCAGAATGTAGAGACTTTGGGACTTTTGGTAGATTATATATATGATCTCTTGAAGTTTTATAAGTGTTAGAGTGAAAGGGATGACCTAGTAAGTTTGAGCTTAGCATTAAGGTTTGAACAGGAATTATGATATTTAATATTCATCGGGGATAAATTTTGGTGTGGAAGTTAGGCACTGCTCAGCTATTATGTTGGTTGCCATATATCGGAGTTATGTAGCAAAATCTATCATTTAGAGGTTATAAGTATAATAAGGTCAAAATTCTTTCAACGGGGATAAGATGTAATATCCTGATCTCAAATTGGTTTTATAGTTGATTTTGATGAATACATTTGATACTCTATAAACCTGATCACTTGGTGAGACTTTAGAGTTTAGTGACTATTTAGTTGTATAAGTTGAGAAATATGGAGACATCATTTATAATTGGCGAAGGCTCTAATTTAAGAGTATTAATCTTAGACGTATTTTACTTGGGTGAATTAAAATGAGTTTTGAGTTAAGTTTATGATGGGGGATGAGATCAGACAGGATTAAGTGCAGCAATCTAATAACACAAAGTTTCGAGGTTCGGGTTATCAGTGAATTAAAGGGTCTCAAATGTATAACACACATCTTGTGCTTTAAGGTTTTTGGGTGCATGTACTTATCAAGTCACTTGAAATTATATTCGAGTTTGATTGTGAACCCTTTAGAAAGATTTAGTCGTTTAAGCACTTGAGGTGTTATGTTGGTTGGTATTTGAGATCCAACATGATTAAGGTTAGCTATGCAAGGAACACCAAATTTCGAGGACGAAATTTATTTAAGGGGAAGACAATGTGATGCCCCAAACCTAGGTTTACCCAATTATTATTACCTTAGCGACATTTTCTAGGAGTGATGTTCTTTTGAGTTCTCAGTGACGATTGGCTTGAGCAATATTATCAGCGGCGATTGATAATACTAGTAACTGTAGATAAAATGTTGGTGCAATAAAGAAACAAACGAAACTTAGTCAGTGACTCTCGAGAAGTTACAATTAAATTAGGCCTTATTTCACGATTTGAAATGAAATAGAAAGACAAAAAAAAAATGATGCATGTCTATATATATATATATATAGGTAAATTAAGAGAGGAGAGGGAACCGAAAAAAAAATAATAAATTTTTTTTAAACAACAGAGACGGGAAACAGATAGTGAAGAGACAAAGGGAAGAGAGGCGCCGACCCTAATCCAACGCTAGCGCGATCTACGGTCAAACCCCTCCCCATTTTTGGCTACACACATGACCGTCGTGTCCCTGCCACCGAAGCTCTGGCGGCCTTCCCTCATGCCGCGATGCTCTTCAAACCAACCGCCACCGCCAAGAAACTCTGATGGGCACCTCCGCCAAACGCACCGCCCGTCGCGTCCATCCATCGCCACCACGCATCGATCACACCAGCCACGGACCACCACCGGCCAGTCACCGGTTTTCTTCTCCAACCACCGCCAGTGTCGTTCCCCTAATCCGCGCTTCGCTCCTCTAGGTGCTGCGCCGCGGTCTTCGGTACCAGCATTGATAGACCCCGTTGCCCCATGGCCTACCCAATCAGCAAAGCCAGCGTCGTCGTCGTCAGCCGCGAAGCAGCGACGCTTCTGTTGCTTTCATGGCTTGGACAGAGGAACGGCGTGGTAGCCGCAGTGTCGATTTCTGTAGTATTGGTGGTTATTGCCCCAGTTTAGTAAGGTTTAGAGATGGGAATCGCTAATTTTCAGCCCTTTTATCGCCGAAATCTGCCATAAAAGTTGTCAAATTTATGAGTTTGTGGGATTTTTGGGTGAATTTGGGCATGTGAACTAGTGTGTGAAATGGTGAGCTAGTTGTGGGGTTATTAGAAGGTGGCACATGTAGTAGTAGGTGGGTTGGGAAAGTCAGCAGTCGTGTGTTGGGTTTCGGTGGTACGGTTGCGATACTGTTGTGGTTGTAGTGGTGGTTTAAATTATGGTGTTTGCGGTGACTGGACCGGAGTAACTGTGGTGGTGTATGACGGCGGTCGATAAAAGTTAAGACTGTGTGGGTTGATGAGACAACCTGTCGGGTTCAATTAGTGATGGTTGTGGCATGTGTACTTGAATGGAACGTTGGTGAGTGGAATGTGTATAACTGTCCTCTGGTGTCTGGGTGATTTGTGTTTGTAGAGCGGTGGGTGTACGGCGTCTGTTTGTCATGTGTGTGGATATTATTGTTGTGGGATGACTGTGTATAATAGGTTATTTGTGGTTGTGTTGTTGGCAAATAGTGACGGTTATGACACTGCTTACCGTATCTAGAATGGTATGGTGGTATTGTTTACGGTGGTTGTGCTGGAGTAACTATGAGGTGCATATGCCGGCAGTCGATAGAATTTAGGACCCTGTTGATTGGTGAGGGAAGTTATTGGTTGCAATGGGTGTGGCAATTATACTGGGATGGAGTAGCTGTCGGTGAAATGTGTATGACTGTATGATTCTGGTATCTGGGTGGGTTGTGTGCTGGCACCGATAGGTGTACGTGTTTCATGTGTTTAGGCAAGTGTGTATATTGTGTAGGCGTGGTTGTGGCTGAACGATAAGGTGTATGCATGTTGGACATTATTGCATGAGGAGTGCAGTTGTGTATATTGTAGCAATAGGGCATGCTCGATGGGTTAGTGACATCAAGTTAGTTGAGAGAGGTGCGACAGCGCTGATTAAATGCCGAGAATGGCATGGTGAACTGGGCACGATTTTGGAAGGGTTGTGTAGCGGGCGGTCAGATGCGGCGTCGGAATTGTTTAAGGAAATAACCAACAGGAGTCATCAATGATGCCTTCGTGTCATAGTAAAGCTGGGAACATGGAGATTAAAAGAATGGCCCTAACTGTTCTTTTAGCAAGATGTAGCAGCGAGATTGTCGCTCCAGAGACTTTGATGTGGGAAATGCGTAGCGTCATGTAAGTACTCCTGCCATATTCCTCCGTATACCCTATTTTTTGTTTATGTATATGTATAAATGAATTGTTCCAATTAGAAGTTTTAAAGCCTTTTACATGCTACTGCTTTTGTGTAAATTGTTTGATGAGAAACTGCATAAAAAAATGCCATGGAATGTTTTCTATGAGTAGTGTTTTAAAGTTGGCTTATGTTGAATGAGACGGTATTTCTGGCTTGGTTGTTGCGCCCCATATCCACGGGGGAAAGTTGGATTGTTGGGTCCTGGTCAACGGGACGATACGTTGACGCACAGTACTGTTGCTCGTGGTGCGCCCTTGCGTCCACACTAATATGTATCCCGGACGAAGGAGGGATTGTGGGCCCTAGTCAGGGGGGCGCATACCCTGACCAAATAATGTTCATCCCAGGTGGAGTAGGGATTGTGGGCCCTAGTCAGGGGGAACGTACGCTGACCGCAGCATGCCTATGTTATGATGAACTGTGATAGCTGTTGATGAGCCTACTCGATGTCATACTTCGTTTCTGAGAATCTTGGATGAATTGCTTTCAAAAGTATATATATGCATAGTATCTCTTGTGAAAATGTTTGCCAGTTTTAAATTGAAGAAAAACATGGCATGTTTCATGTTTTTATGAATCCCAAAATCTATTTTAGGGATATGGTTTGTGTACTTACTGGTCCCCAAGCTCACCCCTTTTTATAAATGTTTTCAGGCGATCAACTAGATGAACATGAGTATTACGAGGGAAATGAGAATGAAGTCGCAGGAGATGCTCATTAGGAAGTTGTTTAAGCCCTTGAGAAATTGTAGAACTGCCAGTTATTTATTTGAATTGTTCGTAGCTTAATTTTAGGAGGTTTCTTTAAAATAAATGCTATCGGTCTCTTTGGAGGATTTCAGTAGAGATGATTTGGGAAAGAGTTGTAAGGGCATCTTTAGAAATTCATGTTATGGTGTTAGTTAATGTATGATTTTAGAATTGTGTACAGGTTTTAGCGAGTAAGGCCTGGCAGAGCCCTAAATTGGAGTCTATTGGGTCTGCGGCCGGTCACGTGCCTAACTCGTGGGCCTGCCCTTAGGTTTGGGTCGTGACAGAAATGGTATCAGAGCATTACGGTTTTGGGATATTAGAGCTTAAGTAATTATCCCACTGGTTAGGTTGCATTATTTGCAAACTTGTAACTAGGCTGACGAAAGTGAAGGTAGAACTCAAGATTTGATCCTTTAGAGTGAAAGTCATATGTGAGAAATTCTTTGTACCTTAGTGCATCATAGGGTTGCAGTTAAACTTGCTACTACTAAGTAGACCGTGCGAAAGCATATATTGTTGTAGGTTATTTAAAAGGTGTAGTAGAAGCATGATGATTAGGAAATTAAATATCTGGTTAAGTTGGAGTGGAGTAAGTATAGTGAGTGAGCGTCGTACTAGCTGAGCCATAACTATTTCGAGGTTGAGTAATAATATCTGGTTGGTTAGATTATAAAATCTTAGGTTATAATCTGAGCCTTATAGTACAATGAAATGTTTGAAGTTGCGATGGACCTTATTTAAGCTGCTATTGATGTTCTTGACTCGTATTTTGGGAGGCTATTAAAGCTGCTACGATTGTGAATGTTGTCTCTTGATGTTAAAAGGTTTTTGACTTTTGTAAATGATGTTGTCTCTTGAGGTCATGAAGGGTTCCTTTTGAGGGTGGTTATTGCAAATCTTATGAACATAGGTCTTCAATTTAAGTGTATTTCATATAAGAACTAAATTATTAAACATCAAGGTCATTCGTTCATGTGGTTCTAGAACCGTTAGCGCGTAATTGATAATTCAAGTTTAGTAGCATCGGTTAGTGTTTAAAGTTGCTTAGGCTATGACTGATGATGATGACTTATATTTCAAAAGTTACATACCATTAAGAAGACTTACTTCGTTTGACTGAAGTTAGATTAGGTCGGTTTAGAGAAATGTTTCCAGTTGCCGAAGCTGGTTCAGAATGTAGAGACTTTGGGACTTTTGGTAGATTATATATATGATCTCTTGAAGTTTTATAAGTGTTAGAGTGAAAGGGATGACCTAGTAAGTTTGAGCTTAGCATTAAGGTTTGAACAGGAATTATGATATTTAATATTCATCGGGGATAAATTTTGGTGTGGAAGTTAGGCACTGCTCAGCTATTATGTTGGTTGCCATATATCGGAGTTATGTAGCAAAATCTATCATTTAGAGGTTATAAGTATAATAAGGTCAAAATTCTTTCAACGGGGATAAGATGTAATATCCTGATCTCAAATTGGTTTTATAGTTGATTTTGATGAATACATTTGATACTCTATAAACCTGATCACTTGGTGAGACTTTAGAGTTTAGTGACTATTTAGTTGTATAAGTTGAGAAATATGGAGACATCATTTATAATTGGCGAAGGCTCTAATTTAAGAGTATTAATCTTAGACGTATTTTACTTGGGTGAATTAAAATGAGTTTTGAGTTAAGTTTATGATGGGGGATGAGATCAGACAGGATTAAGTGCAGCAATCTAATAACACAAAGTTTCGAGGTTCGGGTTATCAGTGAATTAAAGGGTCTCAAATGTATAACACACATCTTGTGCTTTAAGGTTTTTGGGTGCATGTACTTATCAAGTCACTTGAAATTATATTCGAGTTTGATTGTGAACCCTTTAGAAAGATTTAGTCGTTTAAGCACTTGAGGTGTTATGTTGGTTGGTATTTGAGATCCAACATGATTAAGGTTAGCTATGCAAGGAACACCAAATTTCGAGGACGAAATTTATTTAAGGGGAAGACAATGTGATGCCCCAAACCTAGGTTTACCCAATTATTATTACCTTAGCGACATTTTCTAGGAGTGATGTTCTTTTGAGTTCTCAGTGACGATTGGCTTGAGCAATATTATCAGCGGCGATTGATAATACTAGTAACTGTAGATAAAATGTTGGTGCAATAAAGAAACAAACGAAACTTAGTCAGTGACTCTCGAGAAGTTACAATTAAATTAGGCCTTATTTCACGATTTGAAATGAAATAGAAAGACAAAAAAAAAATGATGCATGTCTATATATATATATATATATATATATATATATATATATATATATATATATATATATATATATATATAGGTAAATTAAGAGAGGAGAGGGAACCGAAAAAAAAATAATAAATTTTTTTTAAACAACAGAGACGGGAAACAGATAGTGAAGAGATAAAGGGAAGAGAGGCGCCGACCCTAATCCAACGCTAGCGCGATCTACGGTCAAACCCCTCCCCATTTTTGGCTACACACATGACCGTCGTGTCCCTGCCACCGAAGCTCTGGCGGCCTTCCCTCATGCCGCGATGCTCTTCAAACCAACCGCCACCGCCAAGAAACTCTGATGGGCACCTCCGCCAAACGCACCGCCCGTCGCGTCCATCCATCGCCACCACGCATCGATCACACCAGCCACGGACCACCACCGGCCAGTCACCGGTTTTCTTCTCCAACCACCGCCAGTGTCGTTCCCCTAATCCGCGCTTCGCTCCTCTAGGTGCTGCGCCGCGGTCTTCGGTACCAGCATTGATAGACCCCGTTGCCCCATGGCCTACCCAATCAGCAAAGCCAGCGTCGTCGTCGTCAGCCGCGAAGCAGCGACGCTTCTGTTGCTTTCATGGCTTGGACAGAGGAACGGCGTGGTAGCCGCAGTGTCGATTTCTGTAGTATTGGTGGTTATTGCCCCAGTTTAGTAAGGTTTAGAGATGGGAATCGCTAATTTTCAGCCCTTTTATCGCCGAAATCTGCCATAAAAGTTGTCAAATTTATGAGTTTGTGGGATTTTTGGGTGAATTTGGGCATGTGAACTAGTGTGTGAAATGGTGAGCTAGTTGTGGGGTTATTAGAAGGTGGCACATGTAGTAGTAGGTGGGTTGGGAAAGTCAGCAGTCGTGTGTTGGGTTTCGGTGGTACGGTTGCGATACTGTTGTGGTTGTAGTGGTGGTTTAAATTATGGTGTTTGCGGTGACTGGACCGGAGTAACTGTGGTGGTGTATGACGGCGGTCGATAAAAGTTAAGACTGTGTGGGTTGATGAGACAACCTGTCGGGTTCAATTAGTGATGGTTGTGGCATGTGTACTTGAATGGAACGTTGGTGAGTGGAATGTGTATAACTGTCCTCTGGTGTCTGGGTGATTTGTGTTTGTAGAGCGGTGGGTGTACGGCGTCTGTTTGTCATGTGTGTGGATATTATTGTTGTGGGATGACTGTGTATAATAGGTTATTTGTGGTTGTGTTGTTGGCAAATAGTGACGGTTATGACACTGCTTACCGTATCTAGAATGGTATGGTGGTATTGTTTACGGTGGTTGTGCTGGAGTAACTATGAGGTGCATATGCCGGCAGTCGATAGAATTTAGGACCCTGTTGATTGGTGAGGGAAGTTATTGGTTGCAATGGGTGTGGCAATTATACTGGGATGGAGTAGCTGTCGGTGAAATGTGTATGACTGTATGATTCTGGTATCTGGGTGGGTTGTGTGCTGGCACCGATAGGTGTACGTGTTTCATGTGTTTAGGCAAGTGTGTATATTGTGTAGGCGTGGTTGTGGCTGAACGATAAGGTGTATGCATGTTGGACATTATTGCATGAGGAGTGCAGTTGTGTATATTGTAGCAATAGGGCATGCTCGATGGGTTAGTGACATCAAGTTAGTTGAGAGAGGTGCGACAGCGCTGATTAAATGCCGAGAATGGCATGGTGAACTGGGCACGATTTTGGAAGGGTTGTGTAGCGGGCGGTCAGATGCGGCGTCGGAATTGTTTAAGGAAATAACCAACAGGAGTCATCAATGATGCCTTCGTGTCATAGTAAAGCTGGGAACATGGAGATTAAAAGAATGGCCCTAACTGTTCTTTTAGCAAGATGTAGCAGCGAGATTGTCGCTCCAGAGACTTTGATGTGGGAAATGCGTAGCGTCATGTAAGTACTCCTGCCATATTCCTCCGTATACCCTATTTTTTGTTTATGTATATGTATAAATGAATTGTTCCAATTAGAAGTTTTAAAGCCTTTTACATGCTACTGCTTTTGTGTAAATTGTTTGATGAGAAACTGCATAAAAAAATGCCATGGAATGTTTTCTATGAGTAGTGTTTTAAAGTTGGCTTATGTTGAATGAGACGGTATTTCTGGCTTGGTTGTTGCGCCCCATATCCACGGGGGAAAGTTGGATTGTTGGGTCCTGGTCAACGGGACGATACGTTGACGCACAGTACTGTTGCTCGTGGTGCGCCCTTGCGTCCACACTAATATGTATCCCGGACGAAGGAGGGATTGTGGGCCCTAGTCAGGGGGGCGCATACCCTGACCAAATAATGTTCATCCCAGGTGGAGTAGGGATTGTGGGCCCTAGTCAGGGGGAACGTACGCTGACCGCAGCATGCCTATGTTATGATGAACTGTGATAGCTGTTGATGAGCCTACTCGATGTCATACTTCGTTTCTGAGAATCTTGGATGAATTGCTTTCAAAAGTATATATATGCATAGTATCTCTTGTGAAAATGTTTGCCAGTTTTAAATTGAAGAAAAACATGGCATGTTTCATGTTTTTATGAATCCCAAAATCTATTTTAGGGATATGGTTTGTGTACTTACTGGTCCCCAAGCTCACCCCTTTTTATAAATGTTTTCAGGCGATCAACTAGATGAACATGAGTATTACGAGGGAAATGAGAATGAAGTCGCAGGAGATGCTCATTAGGAAGTTGTTTAAGCCCTTGAGAAATTGTAGAACTGCCAGTTATTTATTTGAATTGTTCGTAGCTTAATTTTAGGAGGTTTCTTTAAAATAAATGCTATCGGTCTCTTTGGAGGATTTCAGTAGAGATGATTTGGGAAAGAGTTGTAAGGGCATCTTTAGAAATTCATGTTATGGTGTTAGTTAATGTATGATTTTAGAATTGTGTACAGGTTTTAGCGAGTAAGGCCTGGCAGAGCCCTAAATTGGAGTCTATTGGGTCTGCGGCCGGTCACGTGCCTAACTCGTGGGCCTGCCCTTAGGTTTGGGTCGTGACAGAAATGGTATCAGAGCATTACGGTTTTGGGATATTAGAGCTTAAGTAATTATCCCACTGGTTAGGTTGCATTATTTGCAAACTTGTAACTAGGCTGACGAAAGTGAAGGTAGAACTCAAGATTTGATCCTTTAGAGTGAAAGTCATATGTGAGAAATTCTTTGTACCTTAGTGCATCATAGGGTTGCAGTTAAACTTGCTACTACTAAGTAGACCGTGCGAAAGCATATATTGTTGTAGGTTATTTAAAAGGTGTAGTAGAAGCATGATGATTAGGAAATTAAATATCTGGTTAAGTTGGAGTGGAGTAAGTATAGTGAGTGAGCGTCGTACTAGCTGAGCCATAACTATTTCGAGGTTGAGTAATAATATCTGGTTGGTTAGATTATAAAATCTTAGGTTATAATCTGAGCCTTATAGTACAATGAAATGTTTGAAGTTGCGATGGACCTTATTTAAGCTGCTATTGATGTTCTTGACTCGTATTTTGGGAGGCTATTAAAGCTGCTACGATTGTGAATGTTGTCTCTTGATGTTAAAAGGTTTTTGACTTTTGTAAATGATGTTGTCTCTTGAGGTCATGAAGGGTTCCTTTTGAGGGTGGTTATTGCAAATCTTATGAACATAGGTCTTCAATTTAAGTGTATTTCATATAAGAACTAAATTATTAAACATCAAGGTCATTCGTTCATGTGGTTCTAGAACCGTTAGCGCGTAATTGATAATTCAAGTTTAGTAGCATCGGTTAGTGTTTAAAGTTGCTTAGGCTATGACTGATGATGATGACTTATATTTCAAAAGTTACATACCATTAAGAAGACTTACTTCGTTTGACTGAAGTTAGATTAGGTCGGTTTAGAGAAATGTTTCCAGTTGCCGAAGCTGGTTCAGAATGTAGAGACTTTGGGACTTTTGGTAGATTATATATATGATCTCTTGAAGTTTTATAAGTGTTAGAGTGAAAGGGATGACCTAGTAAGTTTGAGCTTAGCATTAAGGTTTGAACAGGAATTATGATATTTAATATTCATCGGGGATAAATTTTGGTGTGGAAGTTAGGCACTGCTCAGCTATTATGTTGGTTGCCATATATCGGAGTTATGTAGCAAAATCTATCATTTAGAGGTTATAAGTATAATAAGGTCAAAATTCTTTCAACGGGGATAAGATGTAATATCCTGATCTCAAATTGGTTTTATAGTTGATTTTGATGAATACATTTGATACTCTATAAACCTGATCACTTGGTGAGACTTTAGAGTTTAGTGACTATTTAGTTGTATAAGTTGAGAAATATGGAGACATCATTTATAATTGGCGAAGGCTCTAATTTAAGAGTATTAATCTTAGACGTATTTTACTTGGGTGAATTAAAATGAGTTTTGAGTTAAGTTTATGATGGGGGATGAGATCAGACAGGATTAAGTGCAGCAATCTAATAACACAAAGTTTCGAGGTTCGGGTTATCAGTGAATTAAAGGGTCTCAAATGTATAACACACATCTTGTGCTTTAAGGTTTTTGGGTGCATGTACTTATCAAGTCACTTGAAATTATATTCGAGTTTGATTGTGAACCCTTTAGAAAGATTTAGTCGTTTAAGCACTTGAGGTGTTATGTTGGTTGGTATTTGAGATCCAACATGATTAAGGTTAGCTATGCAAGGAACACCAAATTTCGAGGACGAAATTTATTTAAGGGGAAGACAATGTGATGCCCCAAACCTAGGTTTACCCAATTATTATTACCTTAGCGACATTTTCTAGGAGTGATGTTCTTTTGAGTTCTCAGTGACGATTGGCTTGAGCAATATTATCAGCGGCGATTGATAATACTAGTAACTGTAGATAAAATGTTGGTGCAATAAAGAAACAAACGAAACTTAGTCAGTGACTCTCGAGAAGTTACAATTAAATTAGGCCTTATTTCACGATTTGAAATGAAATAGAAAGACAAAAAAAAAATGATGCATGTCTATATATATATATATATATATATATATATATATATATATATATATATATATATATATATATATATATATATATATATAGGTAAATTAAGAGAGGAGAGGGAACCGAAAAAAAAATAATAAATTTTTTTTAAACAACAGAGACGGGAAACAGATAGTGAAGAGATAAAGGGAAGAGAGGCGCCGACCCTAATCCAACGCTAGCGCGATCTACGGTCAAACCCCTCCCCATTTTTGGCTACACACATGACCGTCGTGTCCCTGCCACCGAAGCTCTGGCGGCCTTCCCTCATGCCGCGATGCTCTTCAAACCAACCGCCACCGCCAAGAAACTCTGATGGGCACCTCCGCCAAACGCACCGCCCGTCGCGTCCATCCATCGCCACCACGCATCGATCACACCAGCCACGGACCACCACCGGCCAGTCACCGGTTTTCTTCTCCAACCACCGCCAGTGTCGTTCCCCTAATCCGCGCTTCGCTCCTCTAGGTGCTGCGCCGCGGTCTTCGGTACCAGCATTGATAGACCCCGTTGCCCCATGGCCTACCCAATCAGCAAAGCCAGCGTCGTCGTCGTCAGCCGCGAAGCAGCGACGCTTCTGTTGCTTTCATGGCTTGGACAGAGGAACGGCGTGGTAGCCGCAGTGTCGATTTCTGTAGTATTGGTGGTTATTGCCCCAGTTTAGTAAGGTTTAGAGATGGGAATCGCTAATTTTCAGCCCTTTTATCGCCGAAATCTGCCATAAAAGTTGTCAAATTTATGAGTTTGTGGGATTTTTGGGTGAATTTGGGCATGTGAACTAGTGTGTGAAATGGTGAGCTAGTTGTGGGGTTATTAGAAGGTGGCACATGTAGTAGTAGGTGGGTTGGGAAAGTCAGCAGTCGTGTGTTGGGTTTCGGTGGTACGGTTGCGATACTGTTGTGGTTGTAGTGGTGGTTTAAATTATGGTGTTTGCGGTGACTGGACCGGAGTAACTGTGGTGGTGTATGACGGCGGTCGATAAAAGTTAAGACTGTGTGGGTTGATGAGACAACCTGTCGGGTTCAATTAGTGATGGTTGTGGCATGTGTACTTGAATGGAACGTTGGTGAGTGGAATGTGTATAACTGTCCTCTGGTGTCTGGGTGATTTGTGTTTGTAGAGCGGTGGGTGTACGGCGTCTGTTTGTCATGTGTGTGGATATTATTGTTGTGGGATGACTGTGTATAATAGGTTATTTGTGGTTGTGTTGTTGGCAAATAGTGACGGTTATGACACTGCTTACCGTATCTAGAATGGTATGGTGGTATTGTTTACGGTGGTTGTGCTGGAGTAACTATGAGGTGCATATGCCGGCAGTCGATAGAATTTAGGACCCTGTTGATTGGTGAGGGAAGTTATTGGTTGCAATGGGTGTGGCAATTATACTGGGATGGAGTAGCTGTCGGTGAAATGTGTATGACTGTATGATTCTGGTATCTGGGTGGGTTGTGTGCTGGCACCGATAGGTGTACGTGTTTCATGTGTTTAGGCAAGTGTGTATATTGTGTAGGCGTGGTTGTGGCTGAACGATAAGGTGTATGCATGTTGGACATTATTGCATGAGGAGTGCAGTTGTGTATATTTTAGCAATAGGGCATGCTCGATGGGTTAGTGACATCAAGTTAGTTGAGAGAGGTGCGACAGCGCTGATTAAATGCCGAGAATGGCATGGTGAACTGGGCACGATTTTGGAAGGGTTGTGTAGCGGGCGGTCAGATGCGGCGTCGGAATTGTTTAAGGAAATAACCAACAGGAGTCATCAATGATGCCTTCGTGTCATAGTAAAGCTGGGAACATGGAGATAAAAAGAATGGCCCTAACTGTTCTTTTAGCAAGATGTAGCAGCGAGATTGTCGCTCCAGAGACTTTGATGTGGGAAATGCGTAGCGTCATGTAAGTACTCCTGCCATATTCCTCCGTATACCCTATTTTTTGTTTATGTATATGTATAAATGAATTGTTCCAATTAGAAGTTTTAAAGCCTTTTACATGCTACTGCTTTTGTGTAAATTGTTTGATGAGAAACTGCATAAAAAAATGCCATGGAATGTTTTCTATGAGTAGTGTTTTAAAGTTGGCTTATGTTGAATGAGACGGTATTTCTGGCTTGGTTGTTGCGCCCCATATCCACGGGGGAAAGTTGGATTGTTGGGTCCTGGTCAACGGGACGATACGTTGACGCACAGTACTGTTGCTCGTGGTGCGCCCTTGCGTCCACACTAATATGTATCCAGGACGAAGGAGGGATTGTGGGCCCTAGTCAGGGGGCGCATACCCTGACCAAATAATGTTCATCCCAGGTGGAGTAGGGATTGTGGGCCCTAGTCAGGGGGAACGTACGCTGACCGCAGCATGCCTATGTTATGATGAACTGTGATAGCTGTTGATGAGCCTACTCGATGTCATACTTCGTTTCTGAGAATCTTGGATGAATTGCTTTCAAAAGTATATATATGCATAGTATCTCTTGTGAAAATGTTTACCAGTTTTAAATTGAAGAAAAACATGGCATGTTTCATGTTTTTATGAATCCCAAAATCTATTTTAGGGATATGGTTTGTGTACTTACTGGTCCCCAAGCTCACCCCTTTTTATAAATGTTTTCAGGCGATCAACTAGATGAACATGAGTATTACGAGGGAAATGAGAATGAAGTCGCAGGAGATGCTCATTAGGAAGTTGTTTAAGCCCTTGAGAAATTGTAGAACTGCCAGTTATTTATTTGAATTGTTCGTAGCTTAATTTTAGGAGGTTTCTTTAAAATAAATGCTATCGGTCTCTTTGGAGGATTTCAGTAGAGATGATTTGGGAAAGAGTTGTAAGGGCATCTTTAGAAATTCATGTTATGGTGTTAGTTAATGTATGATTTTAGAATTGTGTACAGGTTTTAGCGAGTAAGGCCTGGCAGAGCCCTAAATTGGAGTCTATTGGGTCTGCGGCCGGTCACGTGCCTAACTCGTGGGCCTGCCCTTAGGTTTGGGTCGTGACAGAAATGCTTCTAGACATGGTGCTGTTGAAGGGGTTTCCTATACACAGGACCGAGGACGTATATGGCTATCTCTATCTGTGTAGGAGAAGAGGTTAGAAAAGAGGTTAGTCAAACCTGACTGAGACAAAGTCGAACAGCAAAGGCACATGGGGTGGTTGCGTGATGCATTCTTAAGGTGTGAGAGTTTCATGGCTGGGGGAAGAGGGATCCATCGAGTTCCGCATGAGGACTTTATTCACGAACTTGATGCATCAGCAGGTGGCATTCCTTACTTTCTTCCAGTCGACGTAAATGTCTATCACTATTTGTGCCTTGTGTTTTCAAAACTATGTCTTATTCATATCTTTCCATGCATAGCGTATGAGTTCCTGCACTTAGATGATTTTATTCTAAGGCATGTGTCATTCCTGTAGTTGTTTTATTGGTATCCCTCAGAGCATTCAAACCCTCCCTTTGGCTAAGTATCGAGGCTAGGCGGGGTGGTGCAATAGGTGTATGTTTAGCGTGTTGGGGAGCATGCAGTTT
The DNA here is from genome assembly GCA_033070095.1 of Escallonia herrerae. Classification (NCBI taxonomy): domain Eukaryota; kingdom Viridiplantae; phylum Streptophyta; class Magnoliopsida; order Escalloniales; family Escalloniaceae; genus Escallonia; species Escallonia herrerae. The sequence continues at coordinate 5,085 of JAVXUP010001753.1, read as the reverse complement.
CTTGGTCGGGTAGTAAGAAGCTCGGGGTAGACAAGTGATGGTCTCAGATTTGAGGGATAAGTATGTACCTCATCCTTATCTTGACATGCATACGACGTACATCAAGCCCGTCCAATTTCAAGATCGCTTTGCTTTGGTGGACTTGACTATGAGGGAGGACCTGGCATCGGTAGTAGTTGTAGGTAGCTACCTTCCCTAGATCGCTCATTATCTTGATGGGCAATAGTGCGAGGCCAGCAGTGACTAGGTACAATGTTGCGAGGTACAATACTGATCGCCTCTCCTTGGCATTTGGTTATGACTTGGAGCCTCCTTATGGCTATGACAACCGGTAGAGCATGAAGACTATGTTTAGCTATATCGTGCTTGACAAGTCTCAAGAGTGGCAAGCCCCTATCACATCATGGACGATTCCTATTACTTCACCGATAGTAGTGGTGATGGAGGAGTATACAAGACGGTGGGAGTTTCTCAAGGCTGATTTTGCAAGTTGGCTTACCATAGTGCCAACTAGTGTACATCCCATTAGCGTGTTTGCTGGTGACAAGGCACCGATGCTGATCTTGTCGTTGATTGCTTGTCAGTCAGGGATGTTGTCATTGATTGTTGGGGAGGCCAGTATGACTACCTCTTAGGATAGTGAGGGCAAAACCAGAGATTCGTATCAGACAGTGTTGTCACTAGGGGACTGACAATATTTTACTTGTTCCTGATCAGGGGCCGAGGTCAGGAGCTGGTGAGGTCCTTTTGCGTTGTTGAGGGTAAGATTTCTTTCCAAGGGTTAACAAGTTGGTAAGGGTACTTTTGTCACACGAGCATGGGGACATAAGAGGGCATGAGAGGTGACTTCCAAGCCTAACATTGAGGTAAGCTTTAATTCTAAATTTTGCAAAATGTTGCATTTGCATAATTGGGTATATTTTGATGTATTTTCTTGTTGTCTTGATAAGAGTATGATAAGGGGGACAACAACAAGCATGATGGGCTAGGTTCAGAGGCAGATGATGCTGATGCATATGATAAGACTGGGGTTCAAGGGTAAGCAATGCACCGTATTGAAGACCCTGGTAGTTAGTTGATTCTGTCTCGATGCTACTCTCGAAATGCCAACCTACTATAAGGAGGCCGGGGAGCTTGAGCATGGTGATTGGGGTGCCAACTGTTAGATTGTTGATGCAGAACATAAGGCCCCGAAGACAGGAAACATGACTCAATATATGATATGACCACGGTAGAGGTACCCACAATAGAGAGGGCACCCACATCAACTGTGTTGCCTCTGTCGTTCAGGGCTCTCAGAGTAGAGCTGAGGATTTGTTAGAAGTCATCACCGTTCTATCGGATTGCACCCAGATAATGTCGTGTTGGGGTCTTTTGAGGTTGATGCTAGCTAGTACTATGTAGAAAAGGCTACAAAGGTGCTCCCTCTCCCCCCAATCAGGTGTTAGAGTTTTGACGGTAACAAGTGTCTTTGAGTAGAGCACTTACGGTCAAGCAGCATATTTGGGCACCCTAGATGGTACTTGGTGTGCAAACGAATGTGAAGCAGCAATTAGGGATGGTTGACGTGAGGTATCCAAAGATGTTCAAGTTGGTTGCAGTCTTGACGGGTGCGATGTGGAGTAGGACGGTTTGCTCTGCGTTCATTGCAGTGTTATCGAGTAATGGAGGAGTCCTGAGTTCTAGTTAGAATGCGTAGGTTGTGTGGGGGTATCTCATAGTGCTTGTGTCATATGAGACCTTTAGTATGTGAAGTCAAGAGGCCAGGTTGGTGACGATTCGTCGAAGCTGGCAGTTGTGTTCATTAAGAGAGAATGGTTGTAAAGGCAATAGGCAGACTTGGAGAGGCGGTTTGTCGAGCTGGACAACGAGTTTCCCGCCGTACAAGTGCATCGACAAACATTGAAGGTGTGTAGAGCTAATCTTGTCGGGGTACTGCTTTATCAGTTGTTGTTGATAGCATGTACTTTTCTTTCATGTAGATGTTGAGCCCATTAATGGCATGAAAACCTTAACATTGTATTCAGACTTGGTTACGTGTGTTATTATTAGAGTTCATCATTTGGTTGCTCTTCTTATTTGACTTTGTGTGTAGTTATGATTGATTGAAAAATATTACAAGTGTGGGTAATCTAAGATAATCATTCCCCACCTTAAGCAAAACATGAGTTGAAAGGAAAAAGGTTCCATGTATAGAATGAGCAAATATGCCTTGAGAAACTATTCAGGCAAAAATCTTATTGTGTTCAAAGTATGGAGGCAAAATGCCTTTGTACAAGTAAGATGACAACTTGTAATCAACAAACACACTTACAAGTGCATAGATAGGAGGCCTCGTATAAGGTGACCTTGCTACCATTTTGTAGTAGGATGAGTACACGACGATCTGTTACTCAGTAGGCGTAGCACTTTTTCAGGTATCACTCACTGATAAGGGCCATGACTTCTCCATTGTTGGGGTTGAGAAGGAGGTATGAGCCATTATGTTTGGTTGCATGCACCTAAAAGGGACCTTCTCAGTTCTGGGGGGAACTTGGGGGCTAACAACAGGGGCAAAACATCCTTGGCGGCCTAAAGGACAAGGTCACCTTGAACAAAAGCTCTCAACTGGATGAACTTCTTGTAGGTTTTGACGAGCCTGTCGTGGTAATTCTGCATTCAATCTAAGACATTGGCTCTTCTTTCATCAAGACCTTCGAGGGCAGCAAGTCTGGTCTTTTCCTTCCCATGGCCACTGTGACATCGGCAGGCACCACACATTCTAAAATTTCTTGGTTGTCGCATGTCTGAAATTCTTCCAGGCTGAAAGCGCCATACTTAAATTTTGGACCATGACCTATTCTCATTGTAAACCACTCATGACAAGCATGCACCATGGTTTTGTTCGAGGCTTCCACTTGACCATTTCCCTAGGGTGTTGATTTAGCAGGGTTGATGTGATATCTTTCCATGAGGGCATGGACCTCTCTTTTGATGAAGGACTTGCCATTGTCTGAAGTAGTGCACCGGGGGATTCTGAAGCAACATATGACATATTCATCGAGGAAGTTAGAGATAGCTCCTTATATAGCTCTTTTGAGATGTATGACTTCCACCCACTTGATAAAGTGCTCAGTGGCGGCAATGATCCATATGTGACCTTTAGAAGGTGGGTGGATATGTCTTAGTATAATGGATAGGGTGCCAGGATCATATAGAGCTCGTAAGCTGTGGTGTGCATCTTATCGTCGTGCCTTTGGCAAGGCTAATAGTTTTTGAAATGCAAGATGGAGTTGGACTCCAGGGTTTTGTGAATAGTATCCAAATCTTAGCAATTCTGCATATAACTTCTGGGAGCCATGGTGCTCACTGTAACCGTCAATGTGAACTTTGTTAATAACTTGGACGATCTAGGCACCTTAAAAGCACCCAAGGGTACATTAAAAGAAACCCTTCTGGAATAACTCACTGCTTGTCACAAAGTATCTGGCTAACTTCCATTTATAGACCGGTCTGAGCTTCGATTCAAAGGCAAATTCCCGTGAGACAGGTAATGGATAAGGGGTTAGCGCCAGTCACCCTGGACATATGTCACTAAAGCCTTGGCTTTGTCTTGTGCATACTGACATGATGGCCAGTCCCCTTCAACACTGAGGCATCATTGACAATGGATGGCCAAGAGAAGCCCATACATCGAACACGACAGTAAAAAGGGGGACCTTCATGGCTACAACACTTCTAGTGACCAAGTTAATTTCTCATTTGCTTCGGGGGGTACCAAGCACCTAACTCAAAGTACCTCCAAGGCAACGTCTGTACAAAACATCTCTAATATTAAGAAGTTTGTAAGGGTAGAGGCATGAGCAAGAGATGGGTTTTGAGCTAGTCGATCCATTACATGCAATCATTTTAGGAAGAGTCTTTAAGAGCAAGGTTTTGGGCTGTGAGCATACTCTGCTCGTTCTCTAGTTTGATCTTCTATATAATGGTGGCGAGGTTGTTCACATGACTATTTTGATACCTATTGTGGTGCTCATGTTGCACACACTCGAGTCTTCCCTCTAAATGATGAACTAAGGTACGTAGATTCTCAAGGCTAGCTTCTTGACTTCAAACTCTCTGTGGGCCTGCTTCATGATCAAGTTAGAATACCCCTTCACATACAGTAACTTAGCCCCTCCATCAATGTCGATAATCAGGGCCATCTCCTTCCCAGGTAATTGATCCAAGGTTGGTTGATAGTGCTGTCTGGGGAAGAAGGTCAAAAAATTGGCAAAGGTCTAGTTTTAGAGAGCTATTTGACTCTTGATGGTTAATCCAAACTCGGCAAGTGGAAGTAACCATCGAGCAAGGTGCCCGGAGAAGGTAGGGCTGGGTAAGCATGTACCAAAAAGGATCAACCTTGGTGACGAGGATGATCTGATGTGATAATAAGTAATTCTAAACTTTTAGGAGGCATGTACTAGGGAGAGGTACTGCTTCTCAAGCTCAGAGTAATTGACTTCGGGTTCTTTGATTAAGTAGCTAAGATAGTAAACATGACGCTCGCCTTTATGAGAAACTGACATAATCTGATAGGACATAAGGATGAACTTAATTTGATCAAAGGCTTCTTGCTGGGGGCATCGCAGCTTCAGAGGGTACTCTTCTATACTAAATATTCAAAAGAAATGATGAGTTTGGCCAATGCAGGGATGAATCCGTGAAGGTAGGAAACTTTACCAAGGAAGCTCTTCAAATGCTTAGTGCTTTTGGGGCAAGGCATCTCTTGTACAGACTTGGCTTTGGAAGGATCAAGATCGACACTCTACCCAAGGAACTTACACGATGACACCCCACAGGCACACTTCAAAGGGTTCATCCGCATGTTATATTGTACATATCTTTTAAAGACCTGCCCAAGGTCCCTAAGGTGATCACTCTCCTTTTTTGACTCGACGACGAGGTCGTCAACATTGTCCTCCACATGTCATGGAAGATGGTTGTTATGTCCCTTTGATAAGTTGCACCAGCATTTTTGAGGCTGAAGAGCATGACCTTCCAACAAAAGTTTCTCACCATAGTTTTGGAGGCGGTCTTGGCAGAGCTAGCTAGGTTCATACATAT
>JAVXUP010001752.1:0-196180 GCA_033070095.1 Escallonia herrerae | reverse complement strand
ACGGACTCGGTGACATGTGTTTGTAAGAAGTTTGAGTTCCATGGCATCCTGTGTAGACACATTCTGCGGTTTTTCACACAGAAGAATATCAGGACAATCCCCGATAAATACGTCCTGCCACGTTGGACGAAAGGTGCAAACAGGTTGCACGGTACCATTTCCTTTCCGGAGCACCCGTATACTGACTTTGAAGAATCAGAGACGTTGCGGTATAATCATCTGGTGACGATGTTCACCCGTTTGTCCGTAAAGGGTGCTGCTACAATGGTCGGATATAAACATCTCCTCGAGGTAGCTCAGCAGCAAGAGCCCATCGTCGACCAATTGGAAGCAGCTTCAGTCAGCAATGCGGTTGACACCGAGCCTACGACGGGATCAGAAGATGACGAGCCGGGGGAGGGAGCCGACAATGATATCCGGCCTTCGGATCCAATTATATCGCAAACGAAAGGCCGCAAGAGATCTACGCGGATGAAAAGCTCTATTGAGACGGCAACTCAACCAAAAAAGCTAAGAAGGTGTGCATTGTGCAACAAAATGACAGACCACGACAAGCGGAACCATTACAAGGCACTGGGGATAAGTCCAGTGCCTTTGCAAGACGGGGAAGAAGATGATGCCGAGGATGAGGACGAACAAGCTGCAGTGGAACTTTAGTGTACTGAATATTTTGTAATAATCTTTTATGAGCCATCAAAAGTGTCGGACATTTTGTAATAATATTTTAGTAATGACTCGTTTGTAATAACCTTTACAATCATTTTTTTATACGTGATTTCTTACACTGTCCGCTACACTGCGCAGCACAACATTAGAAACCTAAGGTATTAAAGACCCCCCTACAACACTTACCCCCCCTACAACACTTAGTTTTTTTTTTTTTTGTTTTGGTTCACTTCTCTGCGTCCGCTATACTATGTAGCGGACGGCCCCGCAGTACCCCCCCAACACTTAGTTTTTGTTTTGGTTTACTTCTCTGCGTCCGCTATACTATGTAGCGGACGGCCCCAGAATACCCCCTCCAACACTTAGTTTTTTTTTGTTTTGGTTCACTTCTCTGCGTCCGCTATACTATGTAGCGGACGGCCCCGCAGAATACCCCCCTACAACACTTAGTTTTTTTTTTGTTTTGGTTTACTTCTCTGCGTCCGCTATACTATGTAGCGGACGGCCCCGCAGAATACCCCCTACAACACTTAGTTTTTTTTTTGTTTTGGTTTACTTCTCTGCGTCCGCTATACTATGTAGCGGACGGCCCCGCAGAATACCCCCCTCCAACACTTAGTTTTTTTTTGTTTTGGTTTACTTCTCTGCGTCCGCTATACTATGTAGCGGACGGCCCCGCAGAATACCCCCCTACAACACTTAGTTTTTTTTTGTTTTGGTTTACTTCTCTGCGTCCGCTCTACTATGTAGCGGACGGCCCCGCAGAATACCCCCCTACAACACTTAGTTTTTTTTGTTTTGGTTTACTTCTCTGTGTCCGCTATACTATGTAGCGGACGGCCCCGCAGAATACCCCCCCTCCAACACTTAGTTTTTTTTTGTTTTGGTATACTTCTCTGCGTCCGCTACATAGTATAGCGGACGGCCCCGCAGAATACCCCCCTACAACACTTAGTTTTTTTTTTGTTTTGGTTTGCTTCTCTGCGTCCGCTCTACTATGTAGCGGACGGCCCCGCAGAATACCGCCCTACAACACTTAGTTTTTTTTTGTTTTGGTTTACTTCTCTGCGTCCGCTATACTATGTAGCGGACGGCCCCGCAGAATACCCCCCCTCCAACACTTAGTTTTTTTTGTTTTGGTCTGCGTTTGCTATACTATGTAGCGGACGGCCCCGCAGAAACACTGATTATCGAACACTTGGTTATTTTTTGAACACTTGCCCTGCAGATAGACAGATATCCAACAGACAGATATCCAACACTTGGTTTCCCACCGTTAAATCATATCGGTCAATAAAATCAATCGCATTCAATAATTTTTTTTTAAAAAAGTGTTGTAACGTTACAATGTGAATTGGGGAACATCATCTCTCGCGGGAATGATGTTCCTTACACGGATTTACAATAAACCTAATAGCTCTAGGCCGGCCATTCATAATTTGCCAAGCAATCCTATACCTAAAGTCTTGTGTGCATTCTTCGCTCCAGACAGTCTTCTTGAGGCTCTCAGACCGGCAAATGTAATCCATGTACATGCAGAGGAAGACGCCGCAGTCCGAGGAATTATGTTGCTTGGGCCTACTCCTCTTCAATCGGAAAATGAGGACCGGCCTGCGCGATACCTTCTCCCGACGCCTACCATTGACCAGGGCAGCAAAAAGATTCTGCGAGAACCATAATAAGCATTAAACATAGCTAGCAAAATAAGATTAATCAGTTTTATAATATGCAAGTTACAACAAGAAGGAAACAGGATCTTACCATGGCATCCAACTGGCCTATGCCTCGGTACATATCAATCACAGGCATCACGTCGGTATCATCGTAGAGACTGTCGACGACTGAAACCGTGCTCTGTAATGGTTCGTAGCAAACCAAGTACCAGTGGGCATTCCCTAAAAAGGGGATTAGAAACACGTCGGCAACACTTGCGCTCACTGGACTATCCCTAGCAAGATATGCTTGTAGGTTAGGGGACGGTTTCCACTGGGCCATGCCTCTCCCCTTCCTTGCATTGCCCCAGTCGTGCCACTCTTGTACTAGGAGCTGATGAAAAAAAGCATCCAAGATAAACACGCGCGGACCGATGTTTGGATGCTCCCGACACCTTCGCCTCAGAATTTGCACGTAGTGCGAGATGACACCGCTGTCTAACCAAGCTCCCGGCGCCAGCGAGGCGATCTCTGTCCAAGAGGCATTGTAATCCAAGCCCTCGGGGTGATCCATGTCATACGACGCTCCGTCTTGGGGGGCCCCGCTAAAATAACGGGCTCGGATTAGATCGCATTTATGCGGCTTTAGGGGCCTGGCTGGATGCCCTTTCGGATATTGCCCTCGGGGGTCGATCGGGGGATATTGGCCTCTAATTCCTTCTTCGGCCGGCTGATATTCCCCTCCGGGGCCGCCAACTGGTCCCGCCCACGGGACAATGGGCAGTGCCTCGGAGAAACCGTAGTTTCCGAAAGGAAAGTCTTGCGTGACTTGAGAGAGGGGTTCCGGGAACAAATTGAAGGAGGGGCCGCTGTAATCGCCCCACGACGCTTGAGCCTGTCCCATCCCCGCTTCAGAGGTACCACCAACTCCCTGACTCACCCCTGAAGCCTGTCCAGAGGGATCACCGTATCCCTGGCTGACGCCCGTATAACCCATTCCCGGGCTGACTCCCGAAGACTGGCCCGATGCTTGGCGCAAAAAATTCCCGCAGCCTAAAGCCAATGTCGCAGCCTGTTGGCAAAGATCCTCGCCCATTGCGCTCACCAGATCCCTCCGCTCACTCAACTTCTGGAAGAATGCAAGCGAGGCATTAACCTACATCCAAAGAGATAAAAAATTAAGTAACTTCAATCAGACATTTATATTCAACTAATTTGGTTCAAGTCAGACTTGTTGGGCAACTTACGAGATTGTATGCCATACGCTCATCGATCTGACCCCTAGGCGCATACCTCTCCCCACGTTCAAAGTTTACAGGGGCTACTCTCCTCCGCGTGATGCGGTAGTACCACTCATCGTACTGATCGATGCTGATAACGGGGTCTGGCTCCGAGACGATGGCCGCCAGTGTGTCCTGCCAAGAAGTCCAAAGCTCTATTTCGGCCGCGCACAATTCGTACGCATTGGCGGTGCCAAACACTCCGACATCCGGTGGGTTCCTGTTAACCCTCATATCCGGGGCATCGACTGGCAAACCCTGCTCCAACTCAAAATGGCGCATTGCTCGGTCGGGCAGCTGCCACTCTGCGACCTCGAAATGGATCAGGGGTGTGCGCTGCAACCCGGAGAGCGTGAAGACGAACGACTCTCCCACCCGTCGCGCCAAACGTATGTACGGTGCCCAACGCATTTGGCCCGGAGATAGACGGTCGAACTCCCCTCGATAGTACGTAATGTTGTGATGGGGATCGACTCTCCTCTTGTAGTGGCTAGCCCTCCGGCTGTACTCCCAAGCACACAACCGAGGCCAGACTTTGTCGGTTCCATCCCTACGCGTTGGTGCACCGGGAGCAAGGTGTTCGTAAGACCACACCTGAGAACATCAAAAAATTATATTTATATCGTCGATTCAACAAAAATAAAACACAATAACGAAGACATGATTTATATGATATACCTGCAATAGCGAGAGACATGCACATATGGCTTTGGAGTTGGGCCTCGTTGCCTTGTGCAATGCTCGGTACAGATACGAAAGAACCGCTGCACCCCAGGCATAATCCCCAACCTCCGACAGGTTACCCAACAACGGTAAATATTTCACGCTGACCGTGTTCTTCGACGTCGTTGGGAATAAAATTGCTCCCATCACCCACAAGAGGAAGGCCTTTGTGTACACCACAAGCTCACGGCCCGTATAGTTTTCCGGCAAAACCCCGTAGGTATCTACCAACCACTTCAACTTTATACCACCAGTGCTAAATTGATCCTGGGGTATCGAAGTGAAGAAGTCTCGCGCTGTTCTCTTATTCGTTGCGTCTGACGGAGGAGCAATTACCGGCCGCCCCGTCACCGGCAACCCCAAGATGAACCCTACATCTTCTAGGGTAATCGTCATCTCTCCGAGCGGGAAGTGAAACGTATTCGTTTCACTTCTCCACCTCTCAACAAGGGCACCTATCAAGGCCCGGTCAAGCTGTTGAAAGATCTGCCCATGCGTGAAAATCCCAAACCCAATTCCACGCAGTATTCTTTTCTGGGACTTGTTCAATTTCCATCTCGTGAACTCGCGAGATACTTCTACGGTGGTGAGAAGTTCTCTTTCCTACGAATTATTAATAAATACAATTTAAGCAAAATGAACGGTAAAACAACGTTCGTAATAATAAGAAAGTTGATAAATAATGTATCTTACTCCACCATCCCATATGAGCGTACTGATATGGTTGGCTTGGTCGTATAACACGGATGGATCTTCTGGTCCAGGGATAAATTCCATTTTTTGCAACTGAAACTATGGAATCGGATTTTACAAACGCTAGCACATGAACAAATACATACATATATAAATCCTCATCATCGCTAGCACATGCTCAATGCATAATCAAAACCACGCATAAAACGCAATATTGATCACAACTATAGATTAGAAACATGTAAAGGATTGATTTTGTGAACTTACGTGATCTATTAGGGGGTATTAAAGCTGCTCTTATGAAGAAATTGCGCAGATCTGCTTGCCAACGCCGCTGGGAATATTTGTGAGTAGGAAGAACGGAGAAGAAGAGTGTAGAAGTTATAGGACTTTCTTTTGGGTTTGAATATATATATTTGCTGTCCGCTGGACAATATATATTTGCCGTCCGCTATATAGTATCGCGGGTCTGTTCCTTGTCCGCTATATAGTATCGCGGACGCTAGACTTTTGGTTGTTTTGGTAGTTTTCTCTACGTCCGCTATACTATGTAGCGGACGGCCCCGCAGAACTTTTTTGGTTGTCTTCTCTACGTCCGCTATACTATGTAGCGGACGGCCCCGCAGAATACCCTCTCCAACACTTAGTTTTTTCTACACTTAGTTCCACCTCTCCAACACTTAGTCCAACACTTAGTTTTTTCTACACTTAGTCCAAACTGTCCGCTATATAGTATCGCGGATATACTTACCGCAGAAAATGGTTGGCACGGACCAGACATTTAGTTTGGCACGGACCAGACATTTAGTTCCCGACCTTCCCGAACCCGGGCCTAAGCGGAGGGCCTTATATCCGCTATATATATAGAGCTATACAATGTAGCGTAATGTAATAAATTGGAATAAATTGGCGCCCGTAATGCAGTTTTAATAAATTGAAATAAATTGGCCCGAAGACTTGTTTTAGCGACATAGTACGTTAATGCTATTTTAATAAACTGACGCCCGAAGACTTGTTTTAGCGACGGAATCAACAATCTCAATTTTTCCAAAAAATAATGTACGATTCATAATCAACGATCTCAATATATCAAGGCAACAAAAAAAGGCACAATTAAGCAAGAAAAAATTTGAAAACATAATAAACAAGAACATAAATTTTTTTATTATAATAAACTATGGTTCACAAATGGGGTACGAAAGCTTTTCACAAGCGCTCCGATCAAAGATTACAACTTGAAAATCCCACCACCCAAGGTGTTCGAACACTACAAAGTCCCCGAGTTCGAGGCCATGCTGGCGCACGAAGACGTTCCAACCCTCTGCGAATTCCTTTTTTTGGGATCGGCCGGGCTTCAGCTTGATTTCAACCTGCCATGCCCCCTTGCGGCTATATAATCTTGCACTATCATGAATTGTTGTAAATTGATTGGTAAATGCTTCCGGTATGTCCTACCAAACACAAAATACAAAAAATAGGTTAGTTTTGGTTAAGAAAAACAAAAGATCAAACTTTTAACACACGAAAATACAGAGAAAGAGAAAGAGAAAGAGGGATAGCCTACAAGTTCATGCTCAAATCCCGGCATCATGACTTTGAAAAAGTGTTTGCCTACCAGGTGCAAGTTGCCAATATAATCGTAGGCGTAGGTGGTCTCCGATCCAGAAGCCATCGAGATCGGCGTTGAGGGGAGGACGGTGGTGTCGGCGGAGATGTGGGTGACCGGAGATGTGGGTCGCCGTAGATGGGGTAGCGGCTTGGGTTAGATGTTCGAGAGAGGGGACGCCGTCCGCTACATATATATATATATATATATATATATATATATATATATATATATATATCAGGAGAGAGTTGACGAAGGGACGCCGTCCGCTACATTGGAGATTTCCCACAAAGCGGACACTGTTGACGCCATACAGATACCAGGGGACAGTTCTCGGGGCTCACGCCCGAGACTTTATAGGCGACCGAGAGGACAGGTCCTGACATGTGTCAGCCTAGAGATCGTCCGCCATACAGTATGGCGGACGCCTTTTTCCTGACACATGTCAGGAACAGAAAGGCGTCCGCGAGACAGTCTCGCGGACATGGGAGGAGGGCAAAAAGGTAAAAACCCCGTCCGCGAGACAGTATGGCGGACGCGGTCCAGTTTTGGAAAAAGGCGCGATCTGGACCGTCCATCTTTCAGGATGGACGGTCAGATCGCGCTAGCAAAATACCCCATTTTGCTAGCGCTATCAACGGATCAGCTCCCATATATATATATATATATATATATATATATATATATATATATATATATATATATATATATATATATATATATATATATATATATATATATATATATATATATATATATATATGAACGGATGTGCAAAAACACATCAATAAACACCAAGTTCTAAAATGTTACTACATTTTTCCCGTGATGTTACAACATTACAAGTCAATCATTTTCAGTTTGCGAATCATCTTCATCACTTTCCTCGTCGTCCTCTTCTTCGTGGGACTCGTCGTCCTCTTCATCTTCTAATTCATCCTCTTCATCAGTAGACTCAGTCACATCATCTCCAACACTTTCAACATCTTCCGCGTCATCATCTACGACTTCTTCTCCCACAAGAAGTGTTGTTGGAAGAGGAAGATCGTCCTCCTCGTTGTTGACCTCAACAGGGAACAAGACACGTGGTTGGTCGGCTTGAAAGGAGTCTAGCTCACTGTCATATGTCACGGGCAATTTCTTGGACTTGATAGTTGTATACCAATGAGATTTGGGATTGGCGACGTCCTCCGCGTAAAAGACTTGTACAGCTTGACTAGCAAACACAAAGGGCTCGTCTGATGCAAGTCTTGACTTGACATTGACATCTACAATCCCTTGAGAGCTAACACGGATTCCTCTACTGCATGTGACATCGAACCACGTACACTTGAACATTACCAGGCGGTTTTGGGAACCCAGATATGTTAGCTCAACAATCTCATCTAGCTCTCCGTAAAAATCCATGCAATTCTCGGCATAACAGTCGCCGTTGACCAAGACTCCACTGTTTTGGGTTTGTTTTGTTCGGTCATCATCTTTTACGTTAAACCTAAACCCGTTGATGATATAGCCTCCGTAACAGGATGTTTGTTTGTTAGGGCCTTCGGCTAGTAATTTCAAGCATGAGGCCACTGGTCTATCCATTGACTGAACCTATTGTAGATGACGGTAAAAATTAAGGATAAATCAGTATACTAATTGGCCACAGAACTGTATATAACACATAATATAATTTCGTTAAACAATCTTACACGAATTTTGAACCACTGTACAAATTGTGATTTTCGATGAGATTCAAGTCCAGCGGGATCAGTGATTAAAGATTCCGCATCGAACTCACTGCAAACCAATATAGTTGACTCACTTAACACACACTTTCAATTATGTACAACAATGTAAGTGAATTAAGACTTTAACTTACTCAACGAATGCCGAAACTTCATCGCAATTTAGAAGGGCATATATTGTTGCAGCACTGTACTCTTCATCCGTTAGCCATCGAGTATACGTTCGGCCGAACGGACTCCCTGGCTGCTTGAATATTGACAATTGCCCTTCCAAATTTGTGCTTGATCCGGGGTCATTTCGGCCTAGTTGATTTAACCTCGTACCAACATTAGGCCCGAAATATTGACTACAAAAGTTTACAAGTTCTTCCATTACGTAAGCCTCCGCAATTGAGCCTTCAACCCGAGCCTTATTACGGACTTTTTTCTTTAAATGGAACATGAACCTAGAAGTTTAGCGAATCGAGTTAGGTGGAATATCAATGATAACAGATGTCGCATTAAGTGTAAACGAACAACTATAACAATTTAAGGATTACCTCTCGAAGGGATACATCCACCGATATTGCACGGGTCCACCCATCTTAGCTTCATATGCCAAGTGAACAGGCAGATGCTCCATTGAATCAAAGAACGAAGGTGGGAAGATTTTCTCCAGCTTGCAAATCGTCACCACAATGTTCTTCTCAAGCACTTCCATGTTACTCACCCGGATCGTAGAAGAGCATATATCTCGAAAGAAATGAGATAATTCAGTCAAAGTCTCGCAAACAACCCGTGGCAACAGTCCCCGGAAGGCAATAGGAATGAATCTCTCCATGAATACGTGGCAGTCGTGACTCTTCATCCCTTGGAACTTGCATTCCGATACATTGCAACAACGAGATATGTTGGACGCAAACCCATCCGGAAGCTTCAAATTCTTAACCCACTGACAGACCTTCTCCACTTGTTTCTTGTCTAGACAGTAAGGTGCTTTCGGAAGTATGGTCCTCCCACTGACTGTCCGAGGATGCAATTCACGGCGTACACCCAACTGTTGTAGATCCCTTCTCGCTTTAAGGTGATCTTTCGATTTGCCCTTGACATTCATCACTGTGTTGAACACATTATCAAAAACGTTCTTCTCAATATGCATCACATCCATGTTGTTTCGGATAACGAGCGTCCTCCAGTAGGCTAACTCCCAGAAGATACAAAATTTTCTCCAGTTGTGCTCTTTCCCGAACCCTGCAATCTTCTGATCTGGCACACCCTTACCGTGTGGTATGTCAGTATCAAGTGCCTCCAGGTGTGAGAGTACTTCTTCACCAGATGGGTAGTCCAGTGTGACAACCTCACGCTCGATTGTCCCGTCAAATTTATCCTTCTGCCTACGAAACTGATGGCCCGGTGGCAAAAGCTTACGGTGACATCCGAACCACGAGGCCTTTCCGCCGTGCTTTAACGTATGACCGGGGTTCACGCCCATACAAGCAGGGCATGCTAGCTTCCCATGTGTGCTCCAGCCACACGTCATTCCCAATGCGGGGAAATCATGTATAGTCCACATCAAAGCAGCCCTCATCTGAAAATTTTGTTTAAGGGATGCATCATATGTTTCGACTCCATGATTCCATAATTGTTTTAACTCATCAATCAACGGCCTTAAATACACATCTATGTCCTTACCGGGACTCTTCGGCCCCGGAATAAGCAACGACAAGAACATATACGGCTTCTTCATGCACATGCCTGGTGGAAGGTTGTAAGGGACAATAATAACAGGCCAACAGGAGTAAGGCGTGGTAGACTGACCGAAAGGGTTGAACCCATCGGTTGCCAGACCAAGTCTAACATTCCGAACTTCCTGAGCAAAGACTGGATGCCTGCGGTCAAACTCCTTCCACGCCTCTCCATCAGCTGGGTGTGTCAGCACATCGGCATCGTTGCTGCGAGTCTCACGGTGAGCCCTCATATGTTCAGCTGTACTGGAGGAGTAGTACATTCTCTGAAGCCGTGGTGTGACCGGGAAATATCGCAATATCTTCCATGCAATGTTTTTCTTCTTCCCTTTGTCCGGTTTGTACCTCGAATGATCACATACTGGACATAATGACAAATCCTTATTCTCTTTCCAGAATAATACACAATCGTTATTGCACGCATCTATCCGGTCATAGCTCAACCCAAGTTTCCTCATCATCTTCTTCGCGTCATAGTACGACGGCGGTAGCTTTTCACTTTCGGGCAGTATTTCTTTGATGAAGGTAACAAACTCGTTAAAACCTTTCTCACTCAGCCCGTGGTCTGATTTCAACTGTAATAACCTACTAACCGCAGACAGCCGTGTGTGTTTCGGAGCTCCATCCCACAGCGGCTCTTCCGCAGCTCTCAACAACTCATAAAACTGATGAGCCCCCTCGTTCGGCGGTTGTGGACTGTCGTTACCCCAGTCAACATTAGCATGCCCAGCATCCATAATCATATCTCGAAAATCATATCGTGCCTCCTCCCTAACTTCAGTTTGACTAGCCAGGTTGGACGACAATACTATCGTTTCCCCGTGCTGCGTCCACCTTGTGTATCCACCCATAAAACCGTACCGACGAAGATGCCATTTTACTTCAATTCTTTTTCTCCAGTGCAACAACTCACATCTACCGCACGGACACCTTATCTTATCAAGGTCAACATGTGCAGGATGCGCATAAGCGAAGTCGAGAAATTCGTCAACGCGACACTCAAAATCTTCAGCATTCTTCCTTTTCATCCAACTTCGATCGACTGACATGACGACTGAATTATCGTACTGTATACCACCTTCAATAATGACCAGTGATTAGGCATTGCCGATGTAAATATCAATGCATGAATGTTACAACATGTCTACATATTTCCCCTCCACTCTTGAACAGGTAGTGGTCCTATCCCATTCAGAAAAGCACATGTTTATAAAACAGTGAATAACTCATGCTTAGTCCGATGTCTGTGGAAAATTCGGCAGCACCTCCCCGCATTTCTCCAAGTACACCACATCGATTAGGTGTTCTAACATTCATCTAACCTTGCTCAGGAAGGTTTGACGGATGTTAGAACACCAGATCTGTATGCACCCAGAGAAACACACGAGAACGTGTACCAAATATCCACGACATAGAACATAAAGCATGAGTCAAAATACTGTTTTATAAACAATTAGCTTTTCCAAACTGTCCAAACTGGACATCCAAAGGCTCATTACAAGGCATTACTTTGTAATGAGTACCTTTGAACGGGAACTAAGGGTTTCTATGCATGCATGTGTTCAGAAATTGATAAGATATGCAAGAATCTTTCCGAAATATCAAAACTACAGAATGATCGTTGCATATGTTACCAATTCCACATTAAATAGAACTCGTTGGCAACGAGTTGAACCATCTCGTTGCCAATGGACTTCTCAAAACAACAATTAATATAAAGAAGGCAGGGTTTGTAAACAACGAGTAATTGAACCATCTCTGGGCAACATGGAGTAATTATGGGATGTACAAGGGCTAATTAGGGCTAACTGGGTTATTAGGGTTAATTACGATTATTAATTATAGCTGATTAGGGTTGATTAGGACTAATTAGGGTTATTTAGTCCTAATTAGGGTTTAATTGTGCCGAGTAGTGATGATTAGTCCTAATTAGGGCTAATTGGGCTTAATTGGGTTATGTTAGGGCTAATTAATGTTAATGAGGGATAGTTTCGGATAATTATAGCTGACTAGGGTTGATTAGGCTAATTAGAGTTATGTAGTCCTAATTAGGGTTTAATTGTGCCGAGTAGTGCTGATTAGTCCTAATTAGGGCTAATTAGGCTTAATTGGGTTATGTTAGGGCTAATTAATGTTAATGAGGGCTAGTTTCGGATAATTATAGCTAATTAGGGTTGATTAGGACTAATTAGGGTTATTTAGTCCTAATTAGGGTTTTGATGGTGCCGAGTAGTGTTGATTAGTCCTAACTAGCGCTAATTAGGCGTAATTGGGTTATGTTAGTGCACATTATGACTAATTAGGCTAACTACAATCAATATGCGCATAATTGGGTTCATTTGGGCTAATTTGGGGTAATTACAGCTAATTTGAATTTCATCAGGTTCTTAGGGTTAATTAAAACTAATTAGGCTCGTTAGAGCTAATTAGGGTTAATTGATTTACTAAAATATTGTTAATCAGGACTAATTAGGGCTAATTATAGCCAGCGCTGGAGCCACGATTAGATTCCAGGGGGTGCATGCTAAAAATGTCGCATTAACCTAACTAACCTAAATTTAATGCACATTCAACAACCTCAATTCCGACACCTCATATAGGGTGTCGATATGGTGTCCGATACGTGTCTGACACCTCCGGACACGTGTCCGACGCCTTTGGACACGTGTCCGAAGCCTCCGGACACGTGTCCGACGCCCACCGACACGCACCTCCAGACACATCGGCATACGTTAATTTGTTTTTTAAATGTCGGACACCGTCGATCAGACGTGCTGTCCGTGTCTGCGCTAACTAACAGGTATCTCAATCCAATTGGGTCCCATCCTCCGTCAACAACCTCAATTCTCAAATGCTCAATGCAATAAAAATTAACAAAAACCACACATTCAATCCAATTGGGTCCCATCCTCCGTCAATAATCTCAATATCTCAAATGCTCAATGCACAATTAACAATCTAAAATCATCAATTAATAATCGCAATTACTTCAAATGCACAGCTAATAACCTAAAATCATCGATCAATAATCACAATTCTAAAACGCACAATTAACAACCTAAAATTATCAAACAAATGATCAATGTTCAAATGGGAAAAAAATGTTCAAAATTCACATATCCGATGCGCTTGAATTATTTCAATTTAGGGTTCGATTGTATTAGGGCATTCAATTTAGGGTTCAATTTAGGGTTCAATTACTTCAATTTAGGGTTCAATTAGGGGGTTCTATTGATTCAATTTAGGGTTCAGTTGATTTGAGGCATTCAATTTAGGGTTCAATTAGTTCAATTTAGGGTTCGGTTGGATTAGGGCATTCAATTTAGGGTTCAATTAGGGTTCGGTTAGATTGGGGCAATCAATTTAGGGTTTAATTAGGGGTTCAATTAGTTCAAATTAGGGTTCGATTCAATTAGGGCATTCAATTTAGGGTTCAATTACTTCAATTTAGGGTTCAATTAGGGGGTTCTATTGATTCAATTTAGGGTTCGGTTGATTTGAGGCATTCAATTTAGGGTTCAATTAGGGTTCGGTTAGATTGGGGCAATCAATTTAGGGTTTAATTAGGGGTTCAATTAGTTTAATTTAGGGTTCAATTAGGGGGCTCTATTGATTCAATTTAGGGTTCGGTTGATTTGAGGCATTCAATTTAGGGTTCAATTAGGGTTTGGTTAGATTGGGGCAATCAATTTAGGGTTTAATTAGGGGTTCAATTAGTTTAATTTAGGGTTCGATTCAATTAGGGCATTCAATTTAGGATTCAATTACTTCAATTTAGGGTTCAATTAGGGGGTTCTATTGATTCAATTTAGGGTTTGGTTGATTTGAGGCATTCAATTTAGGGTTCGGTTAGATTGGGGCAATCAATTTAGGGTTTAATTAGGGGTTCAATTAGTTTAATTTAGGGTTCGATTCAATTAGGGCATTCAATTTAGGATTTACTTAGGGTTCAATTACTTCAATTTAGTGGTCGGTTGAATTGAATAAACAATACAGAGGCTTTCTTATCCTGATGTCATGCAATGGCCCATAATCTATGACCTTTCAGCGTCACCATGATCTATATCGGTGTTACAGACTAACTACCGAATATGGTTTTCTTCCCTACCTCGTCAAGAATTAAGGAAAATTAGAGATAACAAGTTCAAGTTCTTCAATAAGCCAAGATCCGTCTGAACAACAAAGTGAATGACATCATAAATAATTCAGATAATTTAGGGCAATTGACAAATTAACAAAAAATTGAACCTAAATTGACATACAAATCTAAATAATTCAGATAATTTAGGGCATGTAACCTAAATTGAAGACAAATTAACAAAAAATTCAGATAATTTAGGGCAATTGACATACAAATCTCGAGGTGGGTACGACGGCGCCGGCGTTGGTGGTGCGGCGGCAGTGGTGGGTTTCCTTGCGCGGCGACAGTGGAGGCTTTGTGGCACGACCGGAGTGCAAGGCTTGGTGGCGCGGCGTCGGGTGGGGGACGGGAGTGTCGCCGGAGCTGGGTCGCCGTAGAGAAGGGTCGCCGGAGGTGAGAACGGCGGTGGGTGGGTGGGAGCAGAATTTCAGAGAGAGAACGGGGAGAGAGAAAGAAACCAGATCTGGATTTAAATGGAGGAGCTTTAGCGACGGAATAACACCGTCGCTAAAACTCCGTCGGTGAATGTCTTATTATAAAGACTTTTGCGACAGAATTTTTAGCGACGGTTTTATTCCGTCGTTTAAATAATTTTTAAAAAAACTCAAAATTACTAATTTTATAAAAAATATTTAGCGACGGTAATTCCGTCGCTAAAAGTCCGCCGTTAAAACTCCGTTGCAAAATACTTTTACCGACGGTGTCTTCCGTCGGTAATAGTATTTTGCAACGGAGTTTTAACGACGGTATATTCCGTCGCTTAAAGACATGTTTAGCGACGGAATACCTTCCATCGCTAAAACTCCGTCGCAAAATACATATTTTCTTGTGGTGGCTATCGCAGTAGTATAGCCGCTGCCTAAAGCTTCCTTGGCCGCTACTATTGGGTGGCATTTGGCGCTGGAATTCGCGGGCTGTTTTTTGGTGTAAAATTTTAGTCGCGCATAATCAAGCGCAATACTTTTTTAAGCTATAGCAGCGGAACACCATAACTGCTGTTGCATATCATTTACACCAGCGGCTATTATGGTCGCTGCTATAACCTGCTGTCATATGTATCTTATAGCAACGATTTTTTGGGTCGCTGCTGTAGATCGCTGTTATAGGCCATTTTTCTTGTAGTGTTTTAAACACCAAAAGAGAAAAGGTGAGTTTTTAGCGAACAATCAATGAGAAACTGTTTGAAACATTATATGTCCAAACCATAAACCAACACTCACAATATAGACAATTACTATGCATGTGTATCTAAATAAGTTATACATAAAACAATATATAGGAATGTTATAATTAATGTACGTTTCTGATTTCAATAATAAGATGCAGTGAATCTGCATAAAATCAATAATTTTGTATTATGAGAGTCACTTATGATGCAAGCAGTAGGCTTTCAGCTTTTAGTATGTAGAATGTGAAGATGTAGTTTTATTTTATTATATAATATCATCTTAGGCTTCATTAAAGTGATCTTTTTTTTTTCACACTGGATCTTCAGCTCTCATTAGATGATTTCCATCATTTTTTGTGTCGGATAGTATTCTTGAACTTCGTGTACTATTAGCCTTGCTCGGATTCTGTCATTTTTAGTCTTTTTGTCCATCCTAATAATTAAGTTGAATTATTTTCCTTCCATTTTCTCAAGGTTCTTTCCATTTTACATGTAATTTTTAATGTTAAACGTCGTTCTTACCTAAATTTTTACAAGGCATATAATTATGAAATTGTGTATCTTCTTTGATTGTATCAATTTTGAGACTAGACATCCAATTAAAATTTTGATTCTGTCGAACAATGTTATGAATGCATGTTGAATGTTTCCAACTACGACCAGTTTTAGCATGTACCTGCTTTTATCAAAGTCATTGAATCAATAATATTTTTGTTAAGATAAACAAAATTCTTAATTTTCCTAGTTTACCTTGATTCATAACAATTGAAAGTTCACATTTCTCATCCTTACAAGCCGGTCATTTTCCTGTGATTGTAACTTTCTTACGGCATCTTTTGCATGCTTAGTATCATGATTTTTCTTTATTCTCAATAGTCAGTAATCACGCTTTAAAGAGTAGTACCATTTTTTTGTATAAAACTGTTGTTAATTTGCTCTATATTTAAGCCTTTTTTTTCATTTTTGTTGCATATTAACCTTGTTTTTCATTTTTTGTTTTTTAAATAATTTTTTTGTTTCTAACTGATTATTCAAGTATTTTAGTTTCTTTATTTATTTTTTTTGTTTTTGTTTTTCAGTTTTACAATTATTTAATTTTTTATACAAGAAAAACAAAATATATCATAGTTCTCATTACCCAATATTTAGAGAACATTTATTATACAATATTATTTTATTTTAACCAAATTAGAAAGGAAGTAATACATAAATTTCTTTGTTTTATTTTTCTTTGTCATGAGACTTTGCATTTCCCAATGTTGGAACATGTTCATTATTCAATGTTCATTTAATTTTAATCAAATTTAAAAATGAGTCATAAATAGAGGGTGTGATTGTTATTCGCATAATTAACGGAGGACATAATCACCCAGAAATGATTTACAATATTGATACTTTTATAGGTAGTATAGATACCTCACCTCAGTTGGTAAAAATATCAAATGACGTGTGATTCAAGATGTAGGAAAGTAAGGGGTTATAGTAAAGGGTCTTGATAGTTAGTTCCTTCATTGACATTTTGATGTATACCAAACAAATGCTTGACATTAGAGCATGCATGTTCATGCTTGACATTAGAGCATGCATGCTCTTGAATGCTCTTGCCTGATATTAAATAATAATTTTATGTACATATATTAACTTTCGTTTTGGCTTTTGTATTACTCATAGTACGAGCTTTTGATGACCTTTTCTTTTTTTCCCTAAATGTTGGGGTAAGAATACGAATATTGAAGATGCTTGGTTGCTTTCCATAGGTAGCCCAATGATGACTCTAATTTAGGCACTAATGATTTTCTTGGTGGCATTGTTGACCATTATGAATGTTTGTGGTTGGTAATTTGTAGTAGATGATGTCTGACAGTACTTTTGTTTTAGACCGTGGTAATTTATATCGGAAGATTTGACATGTATTGAATTTATAACATGCCTATACGTATATATTTTGGCATTTGATACATATAGCAGCACAATATTTTTGCGTGTCGTGCATGTTATATTATTATCAGTACACTTAAACATGCAGTTTTGTAGGGAATACCCAGCACTTTGTTGTGCCATAAAAGTTTTCGCGCATGCCAGGAAGGCTAGAAGTGGCGGCAGTTTGGTTTGGCAGTGTCTTGTACTTATTTTTTCATAGTATCCCTTAAAAGTGCTGTGAGACGTCTGTCCCGACTTTGAAATATTTGGCACCGCTAATATCTGTTGCATTATCACGTGTGCCTGAAAAAACTATCAGTTACAGCACTTTGAAGTGCCACCAAAACTAAATTATATTGCATGAGTAGTTGGACAAAAAGACTTGTTCGTAGAGGAGCGAGAAAAGTATAAACCAGGAGACGGCCAAGTGAATCATCTCATTACACTGTTTGAGTCGTTTATAATTTGCTCAATTAAATGATGAAATTGCTAATTTTTAAAGATAGTAAATATATGCAAAATTATACCCTAATTTAAGTGGGTTTAATGATATTACCAATAGGGACAAATGTGAACCGGAAAAGTCACATAACATACCATTATATTCCCGTACGGACACCTTTAACGAACTAGCAGTAAATGTGAGAGCTGGACCATGGTTGTAACACTCTATTTGGCTGGGATGGATAAATAGCACTAGTACCAAAATGCGGGAGCTCATGTCATCCAAATCTCAGAATAGGAGAGGCATATCATTAATATGACATTAAGCTAGCTACCACGGTCAAAAAAGGTGATAATTAGTGTGCATACACAATTGCTTAATGACCAATTATCCCTTGACATTGTTTACTGATGGAGGTTGTCTGATGCACTTTCTGAAGAATCTCCGTGGTGTTCTCTGAATTTATTGCAACTGCTACTTTGAAGCTCCATAATAGCAAGTTGCTCCGAAATTCTTTACCAAGTCATGATGGGGAATTGGGTGGTGTTGGGAGGTGTGCGTGTTGGGGGGGGGGGGGGGGGCGGGGGAGATTAACTAAGAATTTAGCCCTTTAGTTACTTGATCAATGCCATTTAGAAAATCATGTCTTGTTGCTGCTAAAGCTACAATTTACCATTAGAGGAAGGTGGGCGTGGGTTGAGTCGTAGTTTCATCCAATTCAATTTGTTCTACATGATTTAACAAAAGTACAGAAAAGAACGTGTACTCATAAAACTATATTGGATGAACAGAGATGCAGCGTCCAACTAACAATGCGAGTATGGGCTATGCCACAACTATAATATCCACCGTCATATTAGAGCGTCAGTGCCACATAAAAAGTTATAACATAATGCGAGGATAGACGAAGCTACAACTATAATATCCACCATCCTATCATGACATCCGTGTCAAATAAAAAGCTGCAATAATAACGGACAGCAAATGAGAGTAAATATTGTGGTTGCTTTACTGTTTTTGA
Organism: Escallonia herrerae; assembly: GCA_033070095.1. NCBI lineage: Eukaryota > Viridiplantae > Streptophyta > Magnoliopsida > Escalloniales > Escalloniaceae > Escallonia > Escallonia herrerae. The sequence goes on along the minus strand of JAVXUP010001752.1, from coordinate 177,411 downwards.
TTGCTTGAGGATAAGAGAACCAAGTAGCACCTTGTTTCATTTGTGTGGTTATGGATGAAACTTTCGTTAGTACTGCACTTTATATTAATGATGTAATACTTAGGACATTAAAAGAAACAAGGAACCATAAAGGTGAAGGTAAACTTTGATGTTATTTTTTATTTACATTAGGATAGGTCAAAAAGTTGAGACGGTTTTATAAACCATTTAATCAAATGAAATCTTTTTATTATAATTAAAAAAAGAAGCAAACACTGCTATCTTTTCTAATTTCAAAAAATTACAACAGTCATTGTTGAGCAACTTGAAAATGTTCAATGCGCTCAACGAATCCCTATTTGATTTTTTATTATCATTAAATATAGAGGTGATATAATTTTTCACAACAAATGAGGCTCTAAATTGGCATAATAATATGTGAGTTTAATCTATCCCTAATGAATGTTTTTCATAGTTACAGAGTGGCTTGTGCATACATAGAAGATGCATCTAGACAAACCATGCAGATTGGGACCCCTTTGTAAAAGACTGGTGAATTGTCACCAATCTTGTGATGGCACTCCATATTAAACCTATCCACTGCTTGGCATGACAGGTGTAATCATGCCAAGTCACGTGAGAAGGACGCGTTAACTGACTTATATAGTGAGCCCAAAGCTTCTGTTGATATTCCCTTCCATGGAATAATTGACGAATTAGTTATCACGCAATACGCATTGCAGATGTAAAAATATAATTAATAAATTAAGCATAACTTTTCAAATGAATCTCAAGTTATAAAAACCAACACATTCTTTTGCTTGTTGATATATACAGAAAGTTGGAAAATCATTGTAAATAGTATTTTAATTTGAATGGTGGATTTCAAAAAGAGAAAGAGAAAATATATCTAACATGGTGGGAGGAAATCAAAAGAAAAGACGTAATATGTTATTGCTAATAAGAGACGGGAACGAAGGAATAGAAAGTAGAAAAAAGTATGTAGGTTTAAATTCTAAATAACTTTAACGACATTGTTAATAATTTTTGGGGAATGAAATAATGATTTCCAAAAAAATGAATTAAAGGACATAATTGAAAGTTTAGATTCATTATGAGTGTGCTCTCCCTTGATAATAGTATAGATTGCAATAAAGAATTTTGATTTCGAGAAATTACTTATGTTACTATGTTGAAAAATGATTTTACATGATGTGGATATTAATAAAGAAATGGTGCTTAAAATCATCAACGACTACTTCTTGTGCTTTCACACAAAAAACTAATTCAAATTAGGTCGTTTATAGAAAACTATTACGTGGCATAGCAACATAAATGACTTCCTCGTATATTTTTTTAGTATACGCATGTCTATGAAGTGGCTCGTTAAGGGTGGGCTTGAAACCATTGTGGTTCTAGGTTCTCCAACCTTCTCGGCCACTTCTGAAGCACCATGCATGGATAATGAACACCCCCCCCCCCCCCCCACCCAATCCCCCCCTAAATCAAATCACAACGCCACCACATTTGAGAAAGCTTAACAACTACTAAAGCAATCACCAAATTGAATGCCAACATCAACATCAACTTCAACACCATCTTTTGCCACCTAAATCACCCCAATCATAACCACCATTAGTTTCTGACTCCACGAAACTGTTTAACCATGGAGATCATCATTCAACAAATTTGCGGTCATCGCATGAGCCAGTTAGTACTTAAGATGGTGAGTCACGACATAGTTAGCTTGCTCATGGTTGTCGAAGTGGCAGAGTTAATTTTTGTGGTGATGACAATAGTGGCAATGGATAATGGTGCTAGGCAGGACAAATCGGCTATAGTGGGGGGGGGGGGGGGGGTGGCGACATCAGGGCAGGTATGTGGATAGCAGTAGTGGTGGCATGGTGGTAGCAGGATGAGGTCAGGGTTGTCGACAATGGTTGGTGGCGACGGTGGGACATATATGTTGGTGTCGATGGAAGTGGGGCGGAGGCAGTGGGCTGCAGTCATGTTGGTTGTCGACATTGATGGGTGGCGACGGTGAGGAGATATGTGGGTGTCGATGGTGGTGGTGCTAAAGCGGCATGTTGCAATCATGTTGGTTGTCGACATCGATAAGAGGAGGCAATCATAGGTTGTTGCATGGAGGAGTGGTGGTTAGGGCTTGGGGTATAACCAGTGGGAGTGATGAAATGAGAAGTGAGTTTTGTCAAAAGGTTGATCCCAAATTGCTTCTAACGAAGCTTGAAAGTTGGATCTCAAAACAAAAAAGCAAACTGAAAACCAAAAACTCTAATGTGAAACTTTTCAAAAGAAGCCCAAACTAACAACTTGTTTATATAATGCATGATGTCGAAAGAAATTCCAAACAGCATATTAAGTGCCAATTTTTCTTTACTTTACAAAAATAAACAAAAAAGTGAAAACAAAAACTTTTTTCAAACGGTATTGAAATTAACAAAATAAAAAGTGAACGTGCAAGACATTGTGGAAGCAGCAGCAAAAAGAGGACCTCTAAATTATTTGATGGCTCGCCAACCTATTTCAAATGCACTTGTATTACTATACCAAAAAGATTCTTTATAAAAAGCTAGAAAGTCATGCAAGATTAGTAGTAGTTAACATTTGAGACTCTCTTTTTAAAAAGGTGTAAGAACTGTATTATTAATATTAAAAAAATTTAAATAAAAATTTACACATGACAACCTCGTCTTATAAGAATAATAATAAATAAAAGTCTACAAACAAAAGCCACAAATTAAAATAAGAAAACATCAGCAAGCAGTCCATCGCTTGCCCAACTCCAGACACGTGCCCCTTCACTGCAACGTGGCATCAATTCCCATGTATCCATGCCAACGCCCAAAAATGCCACCTTCTCCGGCCATCATAATGTTGCCGATGCCCAGAGAGCACTCGAGCAAAACATCATCAGAAGCATCAAGCAATTACCCTTGGAAGCCCCACAGCAACCGCCTGTCCACCTACCACATCAGAAGCATCGGCCGAAACCACCGGAAATGCCGGACCTCACTATCAACGAGCCTTAATCAGAAAAATACCTTGACCAACAGCAACCTAGGACCTTCGGAGTCACCGGCAACCTCGACCCAACTGCTACCAACCTACAAACATAACCGACAAACCTTTATAAGGCAAGGGGGAAGGAGGAATCAACTGGGGGGGGGGGTGGGGGGGGGGGGGTGGCGCGGAACCCTGGAAGAGTAAAACTTAGCCTTAGACTAACCATCTCAACTCCAACCCGCGGCATCGTGACAAATCCAATACCTACGGAGAAATTACCCTATACCCGAAGCCCAACACCACCCAATCACTGGGCACCCTTAAGGATTCCGACAGTTTACCCCTATCAACAACTCCAACCGAGCTCCAACATCGGAAAACCGTGGCTAGCAACCTGACCGATTGCGACCGTAGTAGCGGTGGTGGCTGTCCAGCTCACCATAGCCACCAAAATCCTCCACAACCCTAGTAGGCATCAAGCAACGTTACCACATCACCACACGCTGGAAAACCCGGTGGTGGTGACGGAGACGAAATAAGGAAGGGGAGGGAGAGGGGGAGAGAGAGAGAGTTGTGTGGCAGGAGGTAGTCGTTATTTTCGCCTCTCTCAGAGTCTCCGGAGCTATAATTTTTAGACTCTCTTAAAAACGAAGGAGGTCATTGGTTTGGTGGCACACAACATTAGGATCAACGTTGTAATAATCTTCATTGACTCTATCTTCCCAACTTACTTGCTTTCCTTTACGTTAACCATACTTGCGAGGAAAACTTCCTTTCCCTGATGCCCAAGTGCGTTTGTTCATTGACTCTATCTTTCTAACTTGCTTGCTTTCCTTTACATTAACCATACTTGGTCGGAAAACTTCCTTTCCCTCATGCTCAAGTTCGTTGCAGAACTTTGCTATATTTTGTGTCATGTTGCTCTACGCCTGCTACTACAAGTAGTAGCTAATCATCCACCACGTACTTTCAATCAGAACTTCCAAACGCTGAGTTGTAAAATGAGATCGAGCCATCCACTTTCCTACTACATACGACTACAGCCAAACCTGCATTCGCTCTCTCTAAGGTGCATATACACATATTTTCAAAAAGGTTGTTTATATTACATAGGTTTCCACTCTTTCATATAAAGCAATGACTTCAAGCAGTTCAGAAGTGTACACTTAATTCTTTTCTAATTTAGATTTGGTGGCGGATGATCGTACTAGCCGGTAGTCCAGTTTCATAACTCCTAAACAGGCACATACTTCACAAACAATTAACGAAACTGGCAAAATTTCCCTTTTATTTCTATTGGTGTATCCTTTATATAAGGATAAGCGAGATGCTTAGGTATCTGAGGGATTAAGGATAGCTCCAGAGGTATTGGTCCCCTATATTTCCCGCAGAAGTATCATCGCCGGTGATGTCAAGTCGAGGAGGGCTAAGAAGCATCCCTTCAGCCATATTGACAAGAACATTAGGCATGTCAAATATCAAATCCTCGTCAACAAAGTAATCATCAACTAGTTGACTCCGCGGTGCTATTGGGTGATAGTTGGTCACGTCAACTTCAGCACCACCACAACCTAGAGCATCCATTGCAGCTCCGGCGGCCGCCGCCGCACTGGCTGCAGCCACCTGAATGTCACGTGGTGAGCTGGAGGCCGGAATCGGCAGCGTAGAGGCCGAGTCGGGAAAATTCAGTTCAGCATCTCGACCTTTTAGGGCTAGCGCCGCTACGTCATACGCCACGGCCGCCATTTCAGGGGTAGGAAATGTGCCAAGCCAAATTCTATTAGGCGATCTTGGCTCGCGAATTTCGGAAACCCATTTTCCACTACTTCTTCGACGCCTTACTCCTCGATATACAGGGTGCCGCCCAGAAACGGGAGATGGGTCCACCTCCCGCAGAAGCGGCACCCCGTTACCGCTGCCACTGTCATTGCCGCCACTGCCATTACCATTGTTAAATTGTGCCATCATTGTGTATTTTACGAACTTTTCTGCATGCAGTTTACGGATGCATGGGAAGCTTCGCCGGAAGAATGGTTCGAAGGTGAAGATCACTGAAGCCATTTATGGTAGATGGGATTTGAGGCTAGGGTTAGTTCTAGTTGAAGAAGGTTAAGGTAGTTTTAAGTGCAAAGTGCAAACCAGTTGTTGATGAACTGCGCTTTGCGAGCGTTTGAGGTGTAAGCCAGCTTCGTGTTGGACATCCGGGTTGGATGGCGTTTCTGCAGCCAAAACCCTGCTTCACCAACGTCAACACTAATAGTGACAGTTACATTCTTCTGTTGATTTTACACTATCTTAGTAAGACAGCATCTGGTTTTACTATTTGATTGCTTAAAATATGCCTAACATAATGTTTGCGATGGAAATTGGAAATTGACATGTGAGCTCCACTTTAGTGCATTGAACTCTACTTTTATTATTACAGTTGCTATATAGTCATACTTTTAAGGGTTTTAGCCATAAAAGTAAAGCTCAATAAGGCGATGAAAGGAAATTTAAAGAAGTAAGAACATAATCTTATAGCCTACCTTATTTTCCTATTTTTACCATTTTCTGATCAGATTTAGTTATTGATCCACCGGATCGTAGAGAACATATATATATATATATATATATATATATATATATATATATATATATATATATATATATATATATATATATATATATATATATATATATATATATCACTTGAAAAATTAAAGCAAAGAGCAGCAGCCTCTTAGTTCATCAACTTAATATATACGGACATGCCATATTTCTATCCCAATACGTTTATTTAGTCCTTCGCTAAAAAGTCAACATCTGTCACTAAAATACATTTTCAGCAACAAGAGAAAATAAAAAAGTAAATAATGGAGTAAAATAGCAGTTTCCTAGCATGCATCATCAAACACTGTGCTTGAATGTACTACTCCAAAATATATATTCATAGCTAAAAGATGTTTCTCCAAAATTATACTTGAATAAAAAGGAAAAAAAGACACTTTTAAACATTTATTGCGCTTATCATATATACTACCATAGAAATATGACCAATGAAAAACAAAGGCTTTGTTTGACAACACTTTCAGTTTTACTTTTCAGTTTAAAAAAAAAAAAAACTAAAGAGTAGTTTATTATTATTTTTTTTACAAAAACAAGTGGGTGTTTGATAACCCTTGTTTTATTTTGATTTTTTTTTAGGTATTTGATTACCCTGTTTTTATTTTGAGTTTTCTTTTTGTGGTGGTTTGCGTTGGCGGTGGTGGGCCATGGCGGTAGCCGGGGGTGACCGCAGGCAGCGGTCACCGGAGGTGGCTGCCAGCGGCAGCCAGTGATCGCAGGCAGTGGTCACCGGCGGTGACCGCGGGCTGCCTGCGGTGACCGCAGGCAGTGGTTGCCGGAGGTGGCTACCGACGATGGGAGTGTGGTGGTGGTCTATATAAAAACCAAAACTGAAAATTAAAACTCATTTTTGGAGTTTTCAAAAACAGCCTTGATTTAAAAAGTGATTTTTTGAATTGAAAAAAAAAATGAAAACTGGTTACCAAACGCTTTTATTTTTTTCAGTTTCCAAAACTGAAAAAAAAAAAACTCTATCAAACGGGCCAGAGTTGTGGAAATAGTTGTCCTATTAAAATCCTAGTTAGAGATTTTAATGTGTTGATAACATCAGAGGTGACTTATTATTCTAATACTTTTACGAGGGAGAGGCTATTAAGACACTATGGTTTACTACCTACACATCCCACATATGTTCCGTTATGCATCATAATATTATTGAGTACATTCTCTAATAGTTTTAAACTTTTAGAACAGATATAACTTAACATAGTATCGGAACTCTTAGTCTGGCAAGGTCTTGGGTTTGAAACTTCGCTTGCATATTTCGTCCTCTTTTATCATAGTACAATTTACGCTTTCTTTATTTGTGCACTTGGTGGTGGTGTACCTTGATTTGTCTCTCCACGTGCAAATATGTGAGGGGGAGTATTAATAAGCATGATCACATTGTTGAACTCATTTATTTGTGCACTTGGTGGGGATGCACCTTGATTTATTTCTTCACTCGCAAGGACGTGAGAGGGAGTGTTAATATGCATGATACATTGTTTTGCTCATTCTCTAACTGCTTAAACTTTTAGAGCATATAGTAACTTAATATTTTCCTTGTCAGAAGAATCTTTAGCGGCAATACTTTAGCTCTAACAAAAAAAAATAAAAATTGGAAGGCATGCAATTAGTAAAAGAATTGTGTAAATTTTAAACAAAAAATTATAATCATGTTGAAAAGAAAAGGCATGAAGTATCCGAGTTCTATCAGAGAACAATTGTTATTGATTATTTACTCAATTTGAAATGAGCTATATGATTTTTGCAAATATTTTTGGCTACAAGTGATACTGATTGCATGTTACTAGGGTTTATGAAAATCTAAATAATCTTTCGAAGATAGAGAAAACAATGGGATTGTCGTGTAATATACTTGTCAGATGACTAACATGTTACCATGTTTCATTTAGAATATAAATGATATAATCAACCACGAAAACGAAGTTAAAGGATGAACAACATGAAAATAAAGGACCTTCAAAAAAATTACTTCCAAATTAGAGGAGCCAACAGTGAATTACCCGCAATGGTAGAAAACTAAATGATTTGAAATAGCATTGTAACTTAAGCTACGGATATTTTGGCTATAGTTATATTCATTTTTAAATGACGTGATGGTTACATATACTTTGAGCACATTTAACGTTAAGTGATGACCTTTTCCTGTACAAAGAGCACAAATTCAAGTCCGGTTACAAAGAACGAGAGCTATGGGCCATTGTATTGTTGATGACACATGACTGTACTTCTCAGTTGGCGCCTCACACACAAGGGGCCCTAATTAATGGGACAAGACACTAAGATAACGTTGATTTGGAGATGTTTGTAGATGGGGGCCCTTAGTACTGACTAGTGACTGCAGAAGCCGAAAAGAACATCTGAAATGGACATCTATGGCCACTTTCTTGCAGGCCGTGTACGCGTTGGTGGAAGCCGAGTTGGTGCAACCGTGTGCGGCAACGCTTATTATATTATCAATCTTTTAGCCATCAGATGATAAGGAAAATACAGAATAGTGCTATATGTTAAAGGCTACTCGGTGTCTGGAGCACACTTTCGGCAAGAGGCGGAGCAATAGATTATTTTTGACATGGACACTGTATATCAATGGATAAAAAGTTTAAGCCCTAATTTTTATTTTTAAGGTCTTCATGCTTGAAAATGAAGCTCAAAGTACTACTTATCTTTATATGTGCAACTTTAACAAGCAAAATGACTAAAGTATGTCCCTTTTAAGCAATCTCAGAATTTTTAGGTAGAATTTTGTTCGCATGACCTTAATGCCTATTATATTGGAAAGAAAGACGATAGTAGTAGGTCGACACGTGTCACCCACACCATTATTGCCTTCTCCATCGCTTTCAATAGTACTTATTTTGCAATTCTTTTTTTGATTAATATGTATGTTGGACATATAAAAATGTAAATTCGGTGTTTCTTATGTGTGTGTGTGTGTGTGTATATAAATATCGAAAGAAACATTTAATTGTTCTTTTGAAGTTGTCGCAATTATAAATTTGATGGGAGAAGGAGAGCGTCACATAGAAACAAGTATTGTTAGTATCCTCTGTTATTATGGGTGAGCCACATAAGGGGTACTCAAGGCAAAAATTAGAGCAGAATTATTAAAAGTGAAGTTGTCGAACGTTTTACCATTGTCTCACAAGTGTTTCTGGAATTTCACAAAAAAATCACTAATTGCCAAGCAAAATTTTCATAATTTTTGCTGTGATGGTTGTAAGATCCTAGCCTCGACCCACTAAGTGAAATAATCGATGAAAATTCAAGGACGGAGCTGCCGCATGACCGGAGGGTGCCACGACACCTCCCAACTTTTGGATAGCTTTTTGTTAACTATTTAAATAATAGGTAATTATATCTAAAATATTTACACAAATATTATTATATTGTAACATGAATTTATTAGAATTTTATTTTTTGTGTGTTTTCTATTCTTTGTACCACAGGCCGTCATAATCTTTGTATTTTTTATTCTCTTGCTCCATCTTCATTGTTCCAAATTTCTAATTCTAGACCTCTCCATATTACAAAAACGAATATATCAAGGTTAGTTCTCTCTCTCTCTCTCGTTTAAATTCTTATATATGTGTACTTGTACATGATTCTTATACTCAGACAATTAATAATTACATTTCTAGCACATCTATACAGTATGAGTTAAGTTTCTTTCATGCAAGATTAATAATTTGTTGTTGACTATATAGTATGAGTTAACCTTCTCATTTCCTTTTATGTTAGCCATCAATTAATTTTATGACTTTTCGGCCTCCCTCGATTAGACTTTCTGAATCTGTCCCTAAACGAAATAATAAAAAAAAATTTACGGAGTCCATAAGCTTATCGAGCAGCCCGAGATCTTAATTCCCCACACGGGAATTTATGGGATATGCCATTGTAGTGATTTGTGTAAGTCGCGGATATGTTATATCTTTTGACAAACTCTCTAAGTTATACCGGGCATTGAACACGTCAATCAGAAGTTTGTAACTTCTGCAATATTTTTTGGAGTGGTTGGTCGATAGATGTCATAAAGTTGTACGATTAAAAGTAAGGTCGTACGGCAAAATTCAGTAGAGCAAAAGTGAGCTTTTTGGTCTTCCAAAAATGAATCTCTAAACCCTGTAAACCTTACTGGCATGCTATACAAATTTTGGACATCCTTTCATCTTTCCAAACCACCCTTACAGAAGGAATGCCAACAATAAGACGAAGGTAGAGTTCTTTTGGAAGGAATTTGAAGTGAGGAGGTTATCCAAGATATTTCATAGAGTGTATGATGAAACCGGACACACTATTGAGGTCTATTTTAGAATATTTCAGAATCTTAAGACCCTTCAAAAAGGATGGCGACTTTCTGCCGATCTTGACAAGAAACGAATGAGTGCTGTAATAAAACTTGAAATTGTATTACCCGGGGAGGGGTCTTAAATGGCCTTGTAAACGTTAATTTTGTCATCAATACAAATTTGATAATTATCCACAAAAATGGCCTTAGTTTCCATTGACACGTTTAGACACCAAAAGCCCAAGAAACTTCATAAACTGAACATCAAACAAGCACTTAGCTGGATACAATTGTATTCGGTATTATCGAAGTACGCTAAACCTTCAGGTAGATTTTCAATAGTTCCCCGACCTCCAAGTTTTTCACCAACATATCATGAATATAAACTTCTCTATTCCTACACATTAGTGATTTAGAAAATTTGTTGACTAACTTTTGGTAAGTTAAGCAGATATTTTTAGGCCAAAAGGCACGAACGACTATTGTCACAGTAGAGGCCTTCATCCATAATGAAGACCATTTTTAGAATGCCGTCCTCGTGCAAGCCGATCAGATTGAGATGAATCATCTACGAAGCTAATATGGGTAAAAAATACCCACCAATAGGAAGGTGACACTTGTCACCGTCTGGTGGCATCAAAACTGCTCCTTGATTCTTAGAGAAGTGGGAGCAGCACTTGTCCACTTTTCCACTATCTCACTATCTCATTATGAGCAATAACTGTCCATTAAAATCTGTAATCTCTCACTAATTAGAGTAACTCCCCATTAAGAAAAGGTAACCGACCCTTCAATACATGCCTATAAAATGGAAGTAAAAATAGGGAAGAAGGTAAGTTATGACTATCCAAGTTATTCTCGGATACTCTCTCAAAATTGCTTACTGACTTAAGCATCGGAGACTCTCCTCCGAAGCCCCTTCCGAGGGTCCTGGCGTATCACCGTTTGCTCGTGTTGTGCTTTGCAGGTCTGCTCATTTGGTCCCAACCGACGCTCGTTCGGTACTAGTCAATTTTTTACCACAACATTTTGGTGCCATCCGTGGGACCGACTAGCAGCCAAGCTGACCTAGCAAACACGTCAGCAAAAAAAAGCAAAGGAATTCAAAATGCCAACTAAAAAATCATTGGCAGCACCGGCAACGTTCGTGGCGGTTAGTATACCATCAGTGGTCATCAATGACGTTACCACCCAACAAACGCTCCTACGAAGCTACCACCATCGCCATGAAACAGCCTTCACTGCCATCACCTAGTGTATGTGCAATTGTAGGTCGTCAGCGGCATCACCTCGCGGCGGTGCTTTGTTTAGCAAGCAAGGCCACCTAGCACCACGGTTGTCGCAATACAATCCTCAGTGCCGACTTGGCCGCCGTCGCGGCAAAAGAAAAAGAAGAAAAAAAAAGAGTTCTCAACTGGAGTGCCGCCGCTACAATCCTTGGCTAGTCACAAATACAAAATCGCAGTCGAAGATTGTAGTCGCAAACAACTACTACGGGGTGCGTAGCATACTAGCAGCCGCTGGATGTGAAGACAACCACCAACATGTAGCTACCACGATGCAATGCTCATTCCCAGTTGGGCCATTACCAGAAAAAAAAAAAAAAAACACAGAAGACCGCCACTGTACGCCATCGTCGGCGGCCACTATCGCCAACACGGGCTTGACAACTCCCCCTCTAACTAGCGGCGCCACCGCAACGTGCGGCAGGCTACCGTCACCATTCCGGCCGACTCCTCATGGTCGCTTCAATCTCCGGCCAATCAGTGACACCAATCATAATAAATATGGCAATCAGCCATATAAAGACCTTAGCCCATGCAGGTGTCGCAATACCAACCACAGGCCTGCCACCTTCATCTTGACCAGCGGCAGTGCCACCAAATCGTTCTGTTAAGATCCAGTGCAAGCGCCAGCTCCACTGCACAACTGCTAGCCAACGCCCTGCCAATCAGACCAACCCGCTACAAATTACGGTCATGGAAAAAGCATGCCGTCGCCGTCAAGAGGTAAGCCACTATCGCTCGGGCTCACTTTCTGCCGTCACCAGGCACACTCCTCTACTGCCGGTGTTCCGCCCAAGCCTCCACCATGGCGACCAGTCAACAAAGGGCCTTCATCGTCAATTGATAACCCCAAGGTGAAATAGCCAGATCTGCCTCTGGCTGCGTGGGGATGGGTCCAGTGGCGACAGCGCTCCGGTGACTCAATGGCTGCTCCCTTTTGTGAATGAGAAAATCGGGCCACATAACAAATAATCATGTGCACACCTTCCTTTTTAAGGAATTACGTTTGTACCCATAACTATGCATATTTATCCTCAAGACCGGTAATTAAGTCTTATTTATATATGCAGCTTATTTGCTTCTTTAAAAGCCTACACATGTTGCCTCAACTTTTTGTGTCACGTGTTCGTCACTAAAAATAGGCACGCGTTATGTTGTAGGCTATTATAGATAATTGTAGGCGCCAACAAGTTTTATCTACGCTGCATTTCATGCGCCTTTATTTATGTATACCTATTTGGTCTGGTATCACCCAGTTGCTTCAATTGCTCTAAATACCTTCAGGCCATCCTTAGATCATATACTACGACACATCTCAACTATCTAACCGACAGAGCTATTACTATCATATTAGTGCTAAAATATACTAAGTAGTTGCCTTTATCAGCTCATGCGCTCTCTTGCTATATATTTGAAGCAAATTTACAGCCCTTGTGGCTATAGTTACGCTAAGAGCTTCAAAGGCAACATCCTGCCTTCCAAAGGTCATGTGCTGACTTGTGTAAGTTACCACTAATCTGATAACCATGAGAGTGTCACAGTTTACGAACATGCCCTACACAGTGACTAAGAACCCATATTTGCATTAATGCCTTCTTAGTTAGGGGGTTACACGTATATGAGAGCTTTTATTCTCGCACAAAGCCTGCTCTCCCCCTCATACAATGGCTGAGCAGTATGACCTGTTTGTCACCACTCATGCCATGTAAGAATCTATCAAGCCTTGGTCAGTCGTCCCTCTCGAATGTGTCGAGCACTACAAACCACCACTTATTAATGGCAACCTATGCAGTAACCTCCTCATCATCACGCTGAAAGCTTTTGCAAGCAACGTCCAAGGTCACCCTAACAGCGAATTCAAAAATAATCTCGCCTTGTGCATCACGAGAATGACCAAAAGAACCGTTGCAATAGCCACATCACTTTTTCTAAATGACAAAAGGCATCGTCATTCTAGAAATAAACTGCCTAAGAGATATTACGAGCGTCATCATTCTAGAAATAAACGGCCTAAGAAGATATATTATGAGGCTCATTCGTTAGTACCGCAATCATGCTCTAGCCACTTTCAGAACCGACACTTTAAGAAGCTCAGCATCACAGTGCCAGTTATCATTCGGCACACCTTCACTAAGGACATTTGCGTTGGTCTAGCCTAGTACCCATGCTCATCTCCATAAAGAGTCGCCTAACTACTTCGCAAGACAAAGTAGACGAGCTCCTTTAGACCTCTCAAAGTCTCTCCTGCTCAAAAATAAAGTGAATAGAAATGAAATGATTTTTCCTTATATAGAGATATTATTGTAATCCAATAGCCAAGATCTCATGACCGTTGGGACAAACAACACGTGGTGACAATCAATCAGCAATACAGGGGGTAAGTTAACCCTTGTATCCCTTTATGAAAACTACAATAAAACCGAGTAGATGTAATACCTTGTGGACTAAGCCTCTGCTCACCCAACAGAGTAGACGAACGCATTTATACCAACATGGCCTAAGCTTATGTTTGCCCAAACGAGTAGATGAGCGCGTTTAGACCAACATGGCCTTTACTCACCAAGCCGAGTAGAGGAGCCCATTTCATGGCCTAAACCTCTGCTCGCCCAGCCAAGTAGACGAGCGCGTTTAGACCAACAAGGTCTTTACTCTCTCGACCGAGTAGACGAGCCCATGAAGCTCTCTACTTTCTTGGCCGAATAGACGATCCCATTAAGGCCTCTACTCTCCTGACTGAGTAGACGAGCCCATGAAGGTCTCTACTCTCCCAGTCTAGTAGATGAGCTCATAACTACTCTACTCTCCCAGCCGAGTAGACGAGTCCATAACTCCTCTACTCTCTCAGTCATGTAGACGAGCCCATGAAGGCCTCTACTCTCCCGGCCAAGTAGATCAGCCCATGAAGGCCTCTACTCTTCCGGCCGAGTAGACGAGCCCATGAAGGTCTCTACTTTCCCAGTTGAGTAGACGAGTCCATAACTCCTCTACTCTCCTAGCGAGTAGACGAGCCCATGAAGGCCTCTACTCTCCCAGCTGAGTATATGAGTCCATAACTACTCTATTCTCTTGGCTAGTAGAGGAGCCCATGAAGGCCTCTACTTTCCCGGTCGAGTAGACGAGCCCATGAAGGTCTATACTCTCCCGACCGAGTAGACGAGATCATAACTCCTCTAGTCTCCTAGTCGAGTAGACGAGTCCAAAACTACTCTACTCTCCTAGCCGAGTGGACGAGTCCATAAAGGCCTCTACTCTCTCAGCCGAGTAGATGAGCCCATGAAGGCCTCTACTCTCTCAGCCAAGTAGACGAGTCCATAACTCATCTACTCTCCCAGCAGAGTAGACGAGCTCATAACTCCTCTACTCTCCCAGCCGAGTAGACGAGTCCATAACTCCTCTACTCTCCCTGCTGAGTAGACGAGTACATAAAGGCCTCTACTCTCTCAGCCAAGTAGACGAGCCCATAAAGGCCTCTACTCTCCCAACCGAGTAGATAAGTCCATAACTCCTCTACTCTCCCAGCCGCGTAGACGAGCCCATGAAGGCCTCTACTCTCCCGGCCAAGTAGACGAACCTATAAAGGTCCTTACTCTCTCGGCTGAGTAGACAAGCCCATGAACTCCTCTCCTCCCTCAGCCGAGTAGACGAGTCCATAACTCATCTAATCTCCTGACTGAGTAGACGAGCTCCATTCGAGGTCTAAGCCTTTGCTTGCAAAGTCGAGCAGACGACACGACCACATCAGAGCCCTCTGCCTCTACTCGTCTGGCCGAGTAAACAAGCTCTATTCGAGGTCTAAGCCTCTGCTCTCAAAAGCTGAGCAAATGAGCACATTAGACCCCTTTACCTCTACTCGCCCAACTGAGTAGATGAGCTCCATTCAAGGTCTAAGACTCTGCTCGTAAAACCCGAGCAAATAAGCACATTAGACCCCTTTGCCTCTACTCGCCAGGCTGAGTAGATGAGCTCCATCCAAGGTCTAAGCCTCTGCTCGCAAAAGCCAACCAAATATGCACATTAGACCCTTTGCTTCTACTCGCCCGACCGAGTAGACGAGCACACTTTGAGGTCAGCCTCTGCTTGCAAAGCCTAGTAGACGAGCACCTTTGGTCTTAGCCTCTGTCGAGCAGACAAGCATACTAGACCCATGCCTCTGCTCTAGCCAAGTAGACGAGTGTCTTTCGTCTTAGCCTCTGCCGAGCAGATGAGTGCACTAGACCCATGACTCTGCTCTAGCCGAGTATACGAGCACCTTTGGTCTTAGCTTCTGCTGAGCAGACGAGTGCACTAGACCCATGCATCTGCTCTAGCCAAGTATACGAGCGCCTTTGGTCTTAGCTTCTACCGAGCAGACGACTGCACTAGACCCATGCCTCTACTCTAGCCAAGTATACGAGCACCTTTGGTCTTAGCCTCTGCCGAGCAGACAAGTGCACTAGACCCATGCCTCTACTCTAACTGAGTAGACGAGCTTCATTCGAGGTCTAAGCCTCTCCTCACAAAGCCTAGCAGACGAGCACATTAGACCCTTCTGCCTCTACTTGCCCGGCTGAGTATATAAGCTCCCTCTGAGATCTCGGTGTGCTCGTGAATCTGAGCAAACGAGCGCCTCTGCTCGCCAGGCCGAGCAAACGAGCACATTAAAGCCTCTTAATCTCTCTGCTCTCCAAGCCGAGCATACAAGCGCCTTCAAAGTCTTCTAAGCCTCTACTCACCAGGCCGAGGTAATGAGCACATTAGTCTTGTCTCTCTGCTCGCACAGGACAGCAGACTAGATCCTTTAACTCTATTCAGCCAACCGAGTAGACGAGCACGGTTAAGGCCTCTCCTCGGGCAATCGAGTAAACGAGACCTTTACTTTTGGTAAACTTCCAAACATGAAAGACCCTTAAACAAAGGCCCAAAGTTTGATGCTACGACAATCGTCCCGATTCTGCATTCTTACTCCCAAAAGAATACAAAATGGGGGGCAAATGATATGGGTAAAAAAATACCCACCAATAGGAAGGTGACACTTGTCACCATCATGTGGCATCAAAACTACTCCTTGATTCTTAAAGAGGTGGGAGTGGCACTTGCCCACCTTTCCACTATCCCACTATCTGATTATGAGCAATAACTGCCCATTAGAACCTATAACCTCCCACTAATTAGAGTAACTCCTCATTAAAGAAAGGTAACTGACCCTTCAATACATGCCTATAAAATGGAAGTAAAATGGGGGAAGAAGGTAACTTATGACTATCCAAGTTATTCTCAGATACTCTCTCAAAATTTCTTACTGACTTAAGCATCGGAGACTCTTTGCCGAAGCCCCTTTCGAGGGTCCTGGCGTGTCACCGTTTGCTCGTGTTGTGCTTTGCAGGTCTGCTCAGGTGCTTGTTTAGTCCTAACCGACACTCATTCGGTATTGGTTAGTTTTTGGCCACAACAGAAGCTGAGAAGCTCACATCTAGAACGAGCATCAATCAGTATAACAAGCAGATAACTATCTTTGGAGCAAGGTCAAAGTTTTTTAAACTGACCAAAATCCTCCACTTTGCATGTGGCATTGAGACCATGACAACACTGACTATCCTGATTCACGAGGACCCTTGACCAACTAAATAAAGCTAGAAATAACTACAACTTACTTTGAGTTATATCATAAGTCCCCTACTTTCTTAGTCAAAATGTTTGGCTAATCGAGAAAGTTATACCAGGTGTCCTGAGACACGCATCAGATTCATAAGGAATCTTTCACCCGCTTGTAGGGGTAAATAATATTTCTATACTCCATGTGCTCAGACCTAAGCTCTTAGGAGCTTAGGCCATGGATTTTTTCCCAAGTAGGGTGCTAGGATTTTAGCCCTTGAGAGCTAGGTCTTATAATTAGATCGTCTTTAGGAAGACGAATCATGGAATCTCGAGATCTTTTAGAGGCTATGCCCCATGGTAGCCCACTCTGGGAAGAGGATACAAAGATGTACATACAAGTCATTGCATGTGCTTGTACATATTTGCCTAAGTGTTTGAATGTCTCCTTGAGGGGTTCCACTTGACAATGTAGTTTTTACATCTGTTCGAGGGTGCTTGTTTTGTGCAAGTGTGTTTTTTAGCTTGGGCTGACCACATCATGCTTGCGTTTTACTTTGATGCTAACTCTTATCATCAGCTAAGAGCTAGCAAAGAAGCCTCACACTCATGCTTGGCTAGGTTTTGAATTGACAACGGTGGGTGATGAGGTCCCACAATGTACTTTACTATTTCACGGGTTAGAGCTGTAGCTAAACAGTACGAATAGAACTTGAGCTCTATCCTGTCACCTTGGGGGTGTTTATCCCTTCAGGGATTGCCCTTGAGGGCTAGTGGAACGTAGAGTTCTAGTAAGCGTCCTCGAGGGATGATGGAACACAAAGCTCATGTAAGTGCCCTCGAGGGTTCAATGGAACTTAGAGTTATTGCACGCACCCTTGGGGGCTAATGGAGTTCAAGGATTATGTAAATTCCCTTGTAGGTTTGATGGAACATAAGTTCTTGTATGTGCCTTTGAGGGTTGATGGAGCACAAAGCTCATGCAAATACCCTTGGGGATATGGAATATAAGTTTTCGGCGCCCTTGAAGGCTGCTAGAGCACAAAGCTCATGGAAATACCCTTGGAGGTTTAATGGAACATTAGTTCTCGTATGCGCCTTTGATGACTATGGTTGAAGTAATAAATACTTGTTGTCGTGACGTAAGTGAGAAGGGCGTAAGCATGAAGCCTATTACCGCTGTCATAGTATATAAAGCCCTCTCTATGAGGAAGCGTGAATGTACAGATGGCTTGTCACCCTATATGTAAGTTATGATCGCAAGAAGACCTGTATGAGTCATAAAGATATATAAGACCATAATCTGTGAGTGCAGCTGGACGGGCATATAAAGCTGAAGGATGCTCAGTCCATCGAGCAAGATATTAAAGACATATTAACGATGCTACTAGCAGAGGTTGAAGAAGTGTTTTGATTCACTTGATGGGTTGGCCGCATGGATGCCTCCATTATTGCAAGATTAACTTCTCAACGAGCAGTGGTGTGAATATATGTTCCTTGTTAGAGGTCACTCTATGACCAAATATATCTTGATACAATAAGCAATGCCAAGTCAGCAAAATGCTGCAGGAGAAACCCTAAGCATGACTTCAAGTCGCAGGGTGCTGTGAATTTGTTCCTCACTTATGAGACAGTTTATACGTCACTTTCGATGCTTGCACGTCCAGTTTAAGCCCTTGCAGTAAGAAAAAGTACATGCCTAAAATAATAGCCTTTAAAGGAACAAAGCATGTGAGCTTACAAGTGTAACTATGTTAAGAGCAATGATGTTACTCTATGGCGTCATTAGGGATTTTGTCGGTTAAGTGACAGGGTGTGTTGCACTGCGTGTCGTAAGTGAGCATAAAAAAGGATTGCAATTGGTAAGACCCAACATGTATTATGTCTGCGCCAATTGACGTGAGTGGATAATGCTAGACCAAAGAAGAACGTAGGTCTATGTAACATAGAAGTGCGTAATGAATAGCCTTTAGAAGGCTTTCTAGCATTGTAAATCGTAGTCACTTTATTTTATTGACGTGGCATGTATATAAAATAGAATCTAAGGCACGTGTTAAATGAATGAGATCCTGAGAGTCTCAAATTTAAATTGGCATTTTTCCTTTAATAGCTTAATGTTTTAGAAAGCATGTGGCCTAAGTCAAATAAATAAGACCCTTTGGGTCTTAAACACAAATATGCATTGTGCATAGGTGAATTACGTAAGAATAAATAAGACCTTGTGGGTCAAAAATATAAATATGCATAGTTATGGGTTATAAACTTAATGCTTTTAAAAAGGTTTGGGAAAGTGCCATGTGAAGGTGACCCCTTGGGTCTTAAATCAAAATACTCATAATCCTGGGGTAAAAGTTTTAATACTTTAAAATTTGGAAGAATGCACCTTAATGAACCTGTCTCTTTACCTTGACCTTAGAGCAGCCATTGGTCCGGCGGTGGCGCACCATCAAAGTGGTGCAATGGTGGTCAGAGGTCGCGGTTGGGGGTGGCAAGGCCACCGCCAAGGATGAACATGTTATAGACGGTGGCCTGTAATTTGATTTGTGGGGGTTTTGACAGAGATTCGACTTCCACCGATCGTAGTGGATCGGATCTGAATGAACTGTTGACGGTTGGTTGCCGATTGCATGTGCTTGGTCAGGATTACAGCAACGACACTGCAGTGAGGTGGCTTCAAAGTGGGGCAATGGTGACGGTGCCGCGGTGCTGCTTATCATGGCGTCGAAGTCTTGGCCGGCGTGATGATTGCAAAGTTTCACCGTCGTGACAGAGGAAGGTCTCCGCGACGAGGGCTGTGTTTTTCCTATGGCTGTGCTAGCGCAGATTGGGAGCTAGGATGGCCAGAGTGTTGGAAATAAATCCTTTTGAAAATTCTGTTAGAATGGAATCACACTTTCTCACACAAAACAAGAAAATTACAGTACATTATAAGTAGTAACACGTTACAAGATGAATAGGAATGATCTCACCAAGCTATAGAATCAAGCCGAAACTTTGTCCTAGAAGGTTGATTCGCGCCCCCTGGAACTAGTGGCTCGTTGCGATGGGTTTCACAGCACGCAACCCCAAAATTAGTCTATAGTATTATTCCCATTTGCATGCACTTGCAACAGAGATTCTGGAATGACCCTCTTGACTTTTCTCTTTCATAACTCATACAATATCAAGATATGGGTACTAAAATTATAAAGGTGTAGGAGAGAACTTTTGGAGAAAGAGTATATGTGCTTGGTTTTTCAAAGGAATTTTTGTGTGTGTTTTTTGCCTTGGCCGAATGGCCTTTATATATATAGAGGAAAGAAGGGTAAAACCTTGGAAGCTAAGCAAGTTAAAATGATAAGGAGATGAATCACCATACTTTGTCAGCAAATGCAACTCGGAAGAATGAATTTAAACAAAGGGAGATGTATCTTCATCCGAGTCAACAAAAGAAGAACTTGGAAAGATGATTTCTTTTAATAGTCAACAAAGGTTTCAATGGTTCAAAAAAAAAAGGCAACAGGAGAGCAGCCTTTTTGGTCAAGTATTCACATTACAGATAAGGAGAAATGAATAGCTATTTGTGTTTTGGAACAAAAAAATGCATTGAATACAACAATGCCCCACATGTTTCAAAACACAGACTCAATAAAGGAAGAGGAAAGGGAAAATTATGCATTGGGAGATGTCACGTGAATTGAAACCTTTCCTATGATAAATGAGTAGGAATTCACTGAAATCCAATGGTAGAGTAAGTACTCTTTTAACCAGATTTCGTTCTTGTGAATTGCACACACTCACCACCCACATAATATCTCTAGTTAGGGTTGTTCTTGCCGGTTGATGCCAAATGGCCATATATCGTGCCTTGATAACTTGTGTGCTCTAGCGACATACCTAAGTCCTATAGAGGCAGCTCAACCTCACACACATTTAAGTGGTATCCATCAAGGAATGTGCTGCAGCTGAACACCCCATCCTAATAATTAAGGACTATGGATCCATTAAGAGCTATATGCTCATCCTCATACACTGCAGAGGTCACTGTCACACACTGCAGAGGTCACTGTCATACACCATAGGGATAGACTCTTCTTTAAGGACCTCCTGCCTTAAAGGATATACATAAAGCGACAGTGCCCATTGGACTCCATGACTTCGTTATTACCTATTGAACCTCATTCATGGGATCGACGATCACAATAAGTTAGGTATCCGTCATTTCATCTCTGAATTTGGGTACAGTCCTATCCCTTTCGATCCATCACTAGGTCTCTCCTTAGTGGTTTAGTCAGAGGATCGGCCAAGTTCTTTTCTGAGCTCACAAAGTTCATTGATATGGTACCGTTCTCAATTAGTTGTCTCACAGTAGCATACCGCATCCAGATGTGAAAATTTTTTCCATTATATATATTTTGCTTTTGGCTCGAGCAATGGCAGCTTGGCAATCACAATGCATCGCCACAAATGGACACGGTTTACTCCATAAAGGAATATCAACTAAGAAACTTATGAGCCACTCTACTTTAGAACATACCTTTTCTAAGGCAATCAACCCTGATTCCATTATGGATTTAGCGATAACTGTTTGCTTGGACGATTTCCAAGAGATCGCTCCTCCAGCTAGTAAGAACACATATCCACTAATGGGCTTTAACTCATATGAATCTAAAATCCAGTTAGCATCACAATAACCTTCAAGTACAAAAGGATGACCACAATATGTTAGTAAATAAACAATGGTGCCTTTCAAATTTCTCAACAACCTCGATATTGCATTCTAATGTTCCTTATTAGGATTATGAGTATATCTACTCAATCTGCCAATTGTATAAGCAATATCAGGACGAGTGTGATTCATTAGAAATATTAGGCTACCAATTATTTGTGCATATTCCTTTTCGGACACGCTGTCACCATAATTTTTCACAAGGTGAATTTTTGCATCATAAGGTGAAGACAAAGATGAACAGTCATAATGTTTATACTTGCTCAGCATATTCTCAACAAAGCGTGATTGTGATAATGTGATTGAATCATCATGCCTCAAGATCTTGATTCCCAAAATCATATTAGCTTCACGCATATCTTTCATGTCAAATATAGATGCTAAAAATATCTTAGTCGCATGCATGCACAATGTTAATGCTTGTTTCAAATTTAAGCAAATCAC
Source organism: Escallonia herrerae (assembly GCA_033070095.1). NCBI lineage: Eukaryota > Viridiplantae > Streptophyta > Magnoliopsida > Escalloniales > Escalloniaceae > Escallonia > Escallonia herrerae. The sequence goes on along the minus strand of JAVXUP010001752.1, from coordinate 155,498 downwards.
TAACGTACAGGCATATAATGATAACATTATCATTTACACATTTGTGGTATATGCACTTATCAATATTATTAATCAAAATTCCATCAGATATCATGACGTCATCAAATTTCTCATGCCACTGTTTAAGAGCTTGTTTCAGTCCATACAAGGATTTGACCAATTTGCACACTTTATTTTCTTGTCTGGGGACCGCATATCTCTCAGGCTGCTCCATGTATATTTCTTCTTTTAAATCACCATTTAGAAAAAGCAATCTTAACATCCATTTGATGCACAACAAGTTTATATATGGATGCAGTGGCAAATAATATTCTGATAAATGCAATTCTAGTAACAGGAGAGTATGCATCAAAATAATCAACATTCTATTTGTGTTCATCATTGACAAGATACACATAATAATCATTACCAAAATTGGTTTCAGCTCTTCTTCTCTAGCTTCTTCGTAATTCTAGAGTTTCATCAGTACGATTACTGGTACTAGCATGCTCATCAATTTCTCTAGACATTTTATTTTTTATAGGAAAAATATTCACAAAGAAAAAAACATTTTTAGATTCAATAATAGTATTGGCATCCATAACATCACTCTTAATGACAAGAAATCTACATGAAATACTATTCCAAGCATAACCAATAAACACGGAATCACAAGTTTGAGAACTCAATTTTCGCTTCTTAGGCTCAGGTAACATCACCTTTGCCAAGCACCCACACACTTTCAGGTAATCCAAGTTAGGAGCACGACCTTTCCAAATCTAATAAGGTTTTTTACTGGTCATTTTATGGGGTACTCTATTTTGTATGTGACAGGCTGAGAGAATAGCTTCCCCCTACATGTTGGAGGGTAGGCCAGAACTAACAAGCATAGCATTCATCATTTCTTTTAGAGTTTTATTTTTCCTCTCAGCAATTCCATTTGATTTAGGTTAATAAGGTGGAGTTACCACATCAATAATGCCATTTTGCAAACAGAAATCATCAAAAGGATTAGAATCATATTCACCACATCTATCTGTTCTAAGCCTTTTAATTTTCTTATCCTTTTAATTTTTCACTTCAGACTTATAGTTCATGAAAATTCAAGAGCTTCGCCTTTTGTTCTCAAAAAATAGATTCTAGTGAATCTCGAACGATCATCAACAAGTATCATATAAAACCTTTTACCACCTCTGGTCATGATTTGTTTAAATCACCTAGATCACTGTAAATTAAATCAAGTGGTTCACTTTCTCTCATGATAGGTTTACATGTTTTTGGTTTCAGCACAAATTTTACATTTGTCTAAGTTAAACTCATGAAAATTAGAGATTAAACCCATCTCTTTCATTTTCTTTGTGTACGCATAATTCACATGTCCAAGTCTAGCATGCCACACATCAGCAGAGTCAATCAAGTAAACAAAAGTAGACGATGTATTCTCTTAAGCAAATTAGCAACATTAAGTACATAAAGACCTTGGTCTAGATACTCCTTACAGATGAAGACGTCATTTTTTGTCAGAGTAACAATACCCCCATCAAACAAAGTCTTGATGTTGGCCTTACCGAGTAGTTGTACTAACATAAGGTTGTGTTTGATCATCGACACATATAGCAAATCAAAAAGTGAAAAGTTTTACCTGAAATGAGTTTGAAAACTAACCTTCCCTTTCCCACAACTGGTACAGACCTATTGCCTCCAACGAACATGCTTTCGGTACCTTCCCCCACATTTAAGTAGGAGGTGAACACATCTCGGTTAGCACAGATGTGCCTAGTTGAACCCGAGTCTAAACCCATCCTTTCACTTCTGTGACTAAATTCACTTCTGATATCACAACAGTAATGATATCATCATCTACCTCAACAACATTTGCTCTAACTCTTGGCGGTGCCCTTCTGTTGTTGTTGTTGTTGTAGCGACGGTGATGGCTGCTGTTGTTGTGTTGATCACCTTTCCGATATCGGTAAACATTTGCATAGTGTTCTGCTTTTCCACAAACAAAACATTCTCCCTTTTGTCTGGTGAATCTGTGGATTCGACATTTGACCTCTATTGGAGTTATTAAATTGAGGTCTTCCATAAGGCTTATGACCATGTCCCAATTTTGCGATTGTTGGAGCTTAGCCGGTCCAGCTTTAACCACGTTAGCCTTAGACATCATTTCTTTAGCTCTACTAATCATTTGCAATTTTCTATTTTAGCCTCAACTTTGATATATACTATTGTTTCCTATATAGTCATTGCATGTCTCTTTTGTCTAAACTTCAATTTAAATTCTTTCCAAGAGTCAAGAAATTTTTCAACATGACATTGAGTCTTAAACCTTTTAAGGTAAACTGTCACCCTTTTTAGCTAAACCATTTGTGATATTCTAAAAATCATTTATTTGAGTTTCAACACTTTTATCATCAGTCATTTGATACTGCAAAAAGTAAACGGCTAAAAACTTTTTAGTCCCTTCATTCTCAAATTCGTACTTACTGACCAGTTCATCCCATAAAGCTTTAGTAAGGGTAAAATGATTGTAAATTCCATATAGATCATCTGATAAAGCATTACGAATAGTACGGAGACAAAATTTATTATTAACAGTCTTTCACACTTCTAACTTTTGAGCATAATTTTCAGTATTTTCATCCGGCACAGGCTCAGTTAGAACAAAAGAAATTTTAGAAAAATTCAAGACATCGAAAACCATGTTTTTCCATCTTTTAAAATTATTTCCACCAAAACGTTCAATTCGATTTGCGTCTGGAATAACTTTTGTTTGTACCAGAAGTTGTGATTCCATTTTTCAAAATTATAAAGGTGTAGGAGAGAACTTTTAGTGAAAGAGTATATGTGACTTGGTTTTTCAAAGGAATTTTTTTGTGTGTATTTTTTGCCTTGGCCGAATGGCCTTATATATATAGAGGAAAGAAGGATAAAACCTTAAGAGCTAAGCAAGTTAAAAAGGATAAAGGGATGAATCACCATACTTTGCCACCCGGAAGAATGAATTCAAACCAAGGGAGATGTATCTTCATCTGAGTCAACAAAAGAAGAACTTGGAAAGATGATTTCTTCTAATAGTAACAAAGCTTATAATGGTTCAAAAAAAGGGTAGCAGGAGACAGCCTTTTTGGTCAAGTTTTCACATTAGAGATAAGGAGAAATGAATCTCTACTTGTGTTCTAGAACAAAAATTCATTGAATACAAAAAGTGGCACAAATTTAGATATGAGTGCATTGATGGCGTTCGCAATCTGTTACGAACTTTGAGCAGCGGTGGTTGTCATGCCACCACTCGCCGCCGATGCTGGTTGCACCAATTATCGCAAGCAGTTATGGTGGCTCTGGTTTTTCCTCTTCGTTTTCTTTTCTGCTTTTTTTAGTTAGTTTTGCTACTCCAACAGCTTTGTGGCGGCATTTTGCTTGCCCGTGGCATTGCGTCTTGTCGTAGTGGTACCGTAAAGGTTGTACGATGGCTGTGACGGGGACTTTAAGCTATGAATGCAGTAGCCAGCGGTTAACATTCGCCCTGCTTGCTTGTGTTCAGTCGTGATGGAGTTGGTGGCGTTGCCTGGTTGCTATCGGTAACAGTCGAATTCTGCTAGGTATATTGAATAGTAAGTTTATTATGGTGGTTAAGTCATTTATTTTGCAGTGACATTGGCGCAACCACTTGACGATGGTGTCGTGGTTGGCTCTGTCTTCTGGTTACCGATGGCAATCTGTTCATCTTGTTAATGTTTTTTTCTTTCTGTTTTTCTCTTTTTTTATTGATGTAGATTCGGAAGCCTGGGGTGGCTGTACGACCATGAAAAGTTGCTCTTGACGACTTTGGCATATGGCTACCGGTGGCAATAGCTAGATTTCGAGAACCTTGACTAGTATGGCAATTAGATCAGCAAACGGCGGATCTCCGCCCCGCCCCGCCCCGATAGGTGCGGATTATTTTAATCTTGACCGTGTCATGGGGGCGGATATGGTATTTAAATTTTCAACCCGTTAGGATCGGGTATGGTTTTCTCTCCACCCCGCCACGGTATACAAATCTTAAATCATTACTTATCAGCCAATCTCGGTCCTCCGTCTAACAAATATATAGCCACCCATAAATGACAAAAAACCCTATAAGCCTTTCTTTCCTTCTACCGACTCTGTGTAGTTGTCGCTACTCCCTAAGCACCATTAGTGGTCAGCTTCTTCAAGACCACAAACCACTTCCATCTTGCCACCACTTAACCAGCCACCCACCGTTGACCAAACAGCGCATCACCACCACCACCTTGACCAAACAGCGCACCACCACCTCCACTGTCTGCCCACATCCACCTTATATTCATGTCCAAATAGCTGCCACCAAGTCCAGTCTACAAACAAACAGAGCCATCGACTGAATAAGATGGTAGTGGCGGCATAACAACAGAGTAGTGGTATTGCAGTCGAGTTTGCCAAGTGCGACTGCTGCGGCTACGTTGTGTCTGTGAGAGCTACAAGGGATGTTGGATCTGCCGCCTCTATAGTGAAGCGGTGAAGGACGAGGCAGTGCGATCTGAGTTACGAATTGACAATGACCAGGCACTGGACCGGCACACGGTTTTTTTAAACTCTTTCCTTTTTTACTTTTTTGTTGAATTATCTCTTTCTCTTTCTATTTGGTGGTGATGGGTGAAAATGGTGACTGAGGGTGAGCTGTGGTTGTGGGTAGGGGGTGCCAGGGGTGCTCAGAGTAATTGTGCATTGTTCTTCTATTAAGTCTCGAACAGACTGTAGCTGTGGCCGCGACTAAGGAAAGAGTGGGGCGGATTGGGGTGGGGTTGAGTTTCCTAAACTAGCTTAGGATCAGGGATGCTATTGCACTCTTTTGACCCGATGCCAGGGTAGGATTTTAGAACTAATGGTGCATGTATGGATTTAATAAGGTTTGCATCCGACCCACCCCATTGCCATTCCTACCCACGACAGTGGCGGTTACGTCAGTGGTTTTGACGCAATGCCGCCGACTTGTGATACAGCTGTTAAATTTTCTTGAGGTCAATCGGTTAGACTGGCGGGTCCCACTGATGGTGCCAATCTATTGCTGCTAAAAATATGCTCAGAAACCTTAGCCAAGAACAATGACATGCAAGACAAAAAATGAGTGACTTTCTTGAGGTCAATTGGTTAGACTGGCGGATCTCATGGAGGGCACCACTCTGTTGTTGATAAAAATATTCTCTGGAACTCTAGCCAAGAACGATGACCAGCAAGACAGAAAACGAGTGACCGCGGGGTGGAATTCCTAGCGGAGAACTCTCTAATGCTTACAGGGCTCTGATAAAGCAAGCAAAGATTGTGTGTCTATGTGTGTTGTTGTCTGCGTAGTTGGGGGAATCACCTTTATATAACTGTAGGTAAGAGAATCCTAGTATGTCTAAGATTCTGACTGCTGGGCCTTGGGGCCAAATCCGTTAGGATTGTATTAGGATCATTGAAGATCACGTCACGAACCTTTAGGATTTTTTTAGAATCATATATAATTCTCCGTAAGGTAACTTGACCAGTTTGGCTGAGAATGCTGATGTATCCCAATTATTGGGAGTTTTATATTTGAGTTATATCAAGCCCAATATGTAGAAAATAAGAAATAAAGTTCCGGTGTACATGTATTTGTATCTCTACCTTGAGGTTAACATATGGTGAGCGGGGAGGTATACTTCTACTACTCATGCAATGTTATCTCTAAACATTTTAGCAGTTGGATTTTTGTTCGCCATACATTGCTCTGTGTGATTCATCCATGTGCGTTTTGATCATCAAAAGCATACCAAAGCTAGTGGGAGCTATCTCTCTTTTTCATATCCAGATTATTGCCACTTTGGTTAATCAATTTCTTGAATGAAATTCTCTGCAAGAAAATTTTCCACCTTTTGTTTGGTTATGGCCTATCGCTCAGGAGCGAAAGGGTGTTTTTTTGTTGGAACCATTTGCGATTAGAGTTGATATTGGGTCAAAGAAATATGACTTCCAGATCAATACCTGGAATGTATGCTGCAGTCCTAGCAAAGACATTGCTATTGCTTTTACTAAGGCACAATTACACCCTCGCGTATGTCTGTTTGGAGATCGAGTGAAGCCAATATGGACAACATTCTCATTAGTCATTGGAGATAGAATAATGGAGTATAATGGTTAAGAACGTTCACCACTCTTGAGTGTTTTTCTCATCTCATCGATCCAAATAGGAAGACATTCTTTCCAGTTTAGGAAGAATGACAACATTTGCATGCTCGACTTTGGATTGTATTTAACTTTTCTAACATCTTTATCAATAAAAACATCCAATTAAGGTATATATGTGGAGACACTGGCTTTGTGGCATTTCATGCGTCCTCTACAAAGAATAGCTTAGTTGTAAGGAGAGAAAGCGAACGTTGACTGACCACGTAGTAGGCTACGTTTTCAGCATCTATTTATAAGCACACGTTTTCTAGAAGCTATGAGACATTACAACAAGAGTGCACCATTTCAGTTTAGCCAACCAAAGCAAGTCTATTAACGATACGCTAAGCCTAATTAATTTTGTTAAAAAGCGAAAGACTGATCTACCGCCATGGGTGCCAACTTGTTACTCACCTAGCTCTAGCGGCTATTGTAACTTAGGAGTTGGCTAACTTTCGAGCAAGGGAGAAAGCCAATTGTGAACAGTGCCCTCTAATGAACCATATTTTCAGTATCAATCCCAAACTAAGAAACAGTTGGAACCCTAGTTTTGGCATTTTTGCCCCAACCTAGGTTAGCCACCAGAGGCAGACGTTAAACCTGCTTTTGTCCAAATATATATGAATAAACTTTGACTCTTATTCGAGTTATAGGAATCTTTCTTCAATCCCGTGTATAGTGACAATTAACAGTCGCTAAATATTTCTAGCGACTTTTCTTCTAACACTATTGGCGATAATTATTAACAGCATTTTTTTTAGCGTCACTAAGAACATTTAGAGACGATTAATTGTCACTATATATGGAGTAGGAGGAAGATTTTTCTAACCGGAGTAGTAGCCAAATTCTTTCCAATATATATTGTTCTCATCATAAATAGAGTCTCTTTTTTGACGCTTCGGGTTCTCAGCCGGTATTGGGACTCCTTGCTTTGTAAAAAGATGATATTAGAACAAAAAAGAAAGTTCATGATATAAGCAATTTGTCAAGCGAGTGCTAGAAAGGTAATTTATTACCTTGACACTAAAATGGTGATCGGAGAAACCATAGTGGGGTGGATCGACTACCTTCGTGCAGTCCAGAGAAAGATGCATTTGCTCAATAGTATCATTAACAAGGATATATATATATATATATATATATATATATATATATATATATATATATATATATATATATATATATATATATATATATATATATAAGAGTACGACGGATCATTAAATCATCAACTTTTGGAGTGACAATTACTCCATTGTCATGAGGTAGTTTAAATCCTTTGAGATGAAATTTATTAAAGAAGTCGATATTCAACTTTAAATTTGGGTACTTTAAGGGACCTTGAGTGTACAGTTGCCAGGCATAAGCTTTGAAAGAATTGGATGAAAAATTTTCTGCCACAACACCTCTGGCTGTACTTTAATGACGAACGCATCTTTAGCCTGCTTTTTAGGCTTTTTCTTACTCCATGTTATGTTTGTTCTAAGTCTGCTATTGAAAAACTTTCTACGAAACCCTCTTAACAGAATGAGACCTTTAACGTCTTTCTTGAAAGATTTACAATTCTCTGTAGTTTGGCCACAGTCATTGTGAAATTAAGCTTACTTATGAAACCCCTTAAGTAATTATAAGGATTGAACCAAACGGGTACTGAAGATAATCTTGATTTTTTATCTGGCTGAATATATGCACTCTTATATGTGTTGTGTGGGGCAAACTTCTCGAGCAACTTGGCCCTTTGACGAGTTGTCACCATTTTCTCCGCTTCTCATTAAATAGCTCGGGCTCATATCTGTCGTGGTGTGGTGTTTTCGGCCAACAAAAGTTTCTTAACAAGAAGAAGAGTTCTTAGCGTGAAGATACTTTCTATCCTCTCTAGGAGTTCTTCCGCAGTTAAAGGGGGCTTATTATTGAGAAAGAACATAAAGGCGTGCTGCAGTGCACTTAACTCACCAAATCAGCAAAAAAAGTTACCAATGAGATGTTTTACAACGTTGAATCGGGCCAATAGGCTTTTGATGATTCAGTGGGGCCTTGGATAACACTGAGTTGAGGCGCATAATTTTTTGCAATAGATTCGACCGCTAAAAATATTTGAGCAAAACTTATGGCCTTCTGAACATAGGTACTCATGTAATTAGGCTAGTTGTTACTAAAGCATGCATCCTTAGCCTTGTTGAGAGCGGCAGAGAAAGCTTGACAACTAATGACATTAGAAACATGTTTAATGCCACTTGAGATAACTTCTCCTCAAGATCGTCAATGCATTCTTAAGGGTCCGAAGGGGGCATTTGAAGCCCAGTGGCAAAGGGTAAAACTCAACCTTCATTTTAGTGAATGACCATTGAGGGAGCCAACTAACGTCGGGTTAGTCAGAGTCATAGTGCAAACATGACGAAAATATTGTCGGTCATCTATCTATGTTGTGTGGAAGATATAGTGGAAGAGCAACAGCCGGTCGTACGATGGTATTGATGATCGCTCCACCATGGAAGCTCAGTTTACGCCCCCAATCCGGAGGTGATCTCCATATTCAATTTCAAAATATCCCTGTTTTACCTTAATGAAGTGATCAGAGCTCTAAAATGTATTCTAAATCAAAGAACTCGCAATAACCACCAATCTTGGTATCTCAAGTGGAAGTCTAAATACAAATAGACAATTCCCAGAGAGAGTTCCCCAATCCAACCAAAGTTTATAAACCACTAGACAGTTCTTATTCTTAAGCCATTGAGAAGAGTCTTAACATAAAATAAAACCTCAAACTTGTGCTTAGCAAATAACTCAGGTAAGTTGTCTCAGTTTAATCATCTAAAATGGGAGGAGAAGGAGGGGTGAGCACAAAGCTCGGCAAAGATAACATGCACACTCACATAGCATAATTGTTTTCAAGAACATATACATTTAGTTGAGTCAGAAGCGCAATAAATAGGATTGAAATTGAAGGTGCAAAGATGGTAAATAATCTTAGCAAGGAAAATATTCTCATTGCCGATATTGACCGATAAAAGATCAAATCAAAGTCAAATGAACATATTTGAATAATCGAACTAATAATCAAACACGATACAACTACTGAATAAATTAAAAGAGTGTAAAGCACGTTAACCTAACCATACGAAGGTTCTAGGCCTAAGGTTTGCAAATTGGTAAAAATCGTCGTATGATGGCATGTAATCATGTTGACCTAAGCATGTGTAGATTTTAAATATTTGTTCAATTCAAAAGGGTTCAATGGACATCAAAACATATCAAAGACATAAGAGCCATAAAACATAAGAAATTTTATACTTCAAGTAAGATAGCTTAACGATTTTAGAAAGTATCTGATTTTAGACTAAACTCAAAGAGGACAAGAAAACGAGTACAACGGAAGTTGAATTGCTTGAATAAGAGTTCATATCAGGTTGATGTGGGCAAATAACGAAGCGAAATGCCGAAAAATAATGAAATAATGAAGACCCACCGGAACAACAATAACATTGCCACACAGGCAGTGTCACACACCTGGGAGAGGCCAGTAACTTGACAAGAATAAGTATACCCAAGTCTTCAAAGCACAAAAAGGCCAAAAAATTGCCAAGAAAAGAACGCTGACTCAGGGACCGAAGTACACCACACTTGAAGACATGCTAACAAATTATTAGAACAATGCGGGAACCAATAAGACGGTATGGACTTTAATGAAGCCAACGAGAACGAAGACCTTTAAAAAAAAAAAATCGCTGAATTTTGTTATCGTCAATTTCGCAATGAGCTCATCAAGAACTATTGCAATATGAACAATTCAACAGCGTGATACCAATAGAAACAAATGTAGTATGTGTAATTCTTACCTCAAATTATGCAACAATTCTACAAAGTTGTATACTCCTCCAATAAATTCAAAATCTAAATCAAATCAACTGACTTACATAAAGACCTATAAGAACATAATTGTAAATTAGTTGTGACATCAAATCCTCTTTATAAGCAAACTAGGTGTAGAATCACTTACCAACTTTTGATAGAAAGATAAAATCTCCAAAGTCCTAGGTGTATCGTTCTTCTACCAGGGCGATTAATCAAGTCCGACAGCAGATTTTTCATTCTCAAATTACTTTTCAGTTCAGTTTTAGAGTTGTCAACAACAAACCCATACCCCATGGATCTATTACAAATTTATAAAACATTTTTTATATTTGATTGCAAGTGTATACTTGCTATGCACACAACACAAATTGGCGGTTTTTAAAATCCCCAAAGCCCTAGGTGTCTCTTTCTTCTATCTCTTCGCAATACAAAACTCACTATATCAAATAAACATCAAATTGACCATTCTTTATTTCTCTAAACATTGTAAATAACCCCAAAGAATTCTAAAGATATATTACATAATTAAAAGTACCCTAAAGGTTACTAAAATTTAAAAATAACCGAAAACATAAATAACTAATAACAGATTGTTTGGGGTCTTACACTCGGTATAAAAACCTTAGGAATAGACTGTTAAACGACGACTAGCGTGCAGAAGTAACGCATGAATAGGCGAGGTGCAGAGAGGGCAAAGAAGTGGAATATGTCGTAAAGTTTATCTAAGGTGTCAAGGAGAACAACAATGAGAGAAAATGTGGGCATATTAGGTGCCATGGTGGCCGCGATTGATTGTTACCAAAACAGTTTTGATCAATCATTGCATAAAAGTCAATGAAGCGGAAAAATCAATGTTGCTTTGTAAGTTACAGGGATAATGGTAGAGCCAGAGGTGGCTCAATGAGATTGAGGCAGTTGACCCTTGAAGAGCAGTTGTGGCAGAAGAAATAACAATAGTAACTAGGATGGCATTGGGTGCAAGAGTGAAAGGGGAGGAGGAAAAAGTGCAGTTGTTGCTCTTCGCAGGTATCTGACATGTAACACGATCAAAATTTTTGTCTAGAATGATCCATGGATGATGCTGAACAGTTGTGGATAAAAGTCAGATAGAAGCAGACAAGCACGTGATTAGATGTGAAACACGACATGAACAAATCATAACTTTCCAAAATTGGATCCGAGAAGAAACTCTGATGTTAAAATCAGACTTTGCCAGAGGTTTTACAAATGGGAGCCGATCCTTGTCGACCGGTAGATAAATACTTATTTCTCCAACAAACCGCTATTCTTTGTAGCGGTTGCAACTATTCCTCAAGCAACCCACCCGCAACAAAGTGTTGCGGTTGGAATAATTGAGCCAAAAATCCCAACCGCAACTAAGAGTTGCGGTTGGCATCAAGAGTTTCAAAAGCCAACCGCAACTCTTTGTTACAGTTGTGCCCCCCTCCCACTCTTCTACTTCCCCCCTTCCCCATGGCCCCACTTGTCCTTTCCCCCTTCCCCCATGGCCTCCCTTCCCCCCGTCCTCCCCTCCCCCCATGCCCCCCCAATGCTCAACCGTAACAAAGAGTTGCGGTTGGCCCCCCTCCCCCCGTCCTCCCCTCCCCCCATGGCCCCCCCATGCCCAACCGCAACAAAGAGTTACGGTTGGCCCCTCTTCCCCCACCACATGGTGTCCCCCTTCCCCCGCCACGTAGCCCCCTCCCCCGCCACTTGCGCCCCTTCCCACACTTCTCCTTCCCCCTTCCCCATTGCCCCACTTGTCCTTTCCCCCTTCCCCCATGTCCCCCTTCCCCCCGTCCTCCCCTCCCTCCATGGCCCCCCATGCCCAACATCAACAAAGAGTTGCAGTTGGCCCCCCTTCCCCCGGCCACGTGGTGTCCCCTTCCCCTACCACGTGGCCCCGTCCCCCTCCCCCATGGCCCCCCTCCATGCCCAACTGTAACTCTTTGTTGCGGTTGGCATGCCAACTGCAGCAAAGTGTTGTGGTCCCCCCCGTGATGTCCCCCTTCCCCCCCATGTGGTGTCCCCCCCCCCCCCCCCCCGTGATTCCCCCCATGGCCCCCCTTCCCCCGTCATGCCCCCCTTCCCCATGGCCCCCCCTTCCCCCTCCCCATGATGCCACGTGGTGTCTTTTCCCCCGTGATGCCCCCCACGTGGTGTCCCTCCCCCTCCTCTTTTTCCCCGAGGCAGCTCAAAGCTTGGTCATATAGTCTTCTGCCATTTTTTTTCTTTCACAACTTTGACTGCTCACTCACGGATTTTTTTCTTTGTCTTCTATCTTCTATCTCCTTCACTTTTTTCTCTTTATAATCCCTCCTCTCCGAACCCTTTCTTCCACTCTCCATCATCTTTACCAACTGTCTTCATACTCCATATCTCACCTACATAGTTTTCACAACAATACAAACAAAAAAAATTTACGCTAGAAGATCGGTGGATAACCGCTAGAAGATCGGTGAATTTTTCTTTAAATATATCAAGTCAAAACAAGTAAGTATTTTGAATTTTCTTATAATTCAATGTTAATTTCAAAGTTCAAAAATAGTCAATGTAGACTCAAATCAAAGATAACGAAAATACAAATTGAAGGAAACAAAAATCAGATCAATCGGAGATCGGATGAGCGGTATTACATTTATAGATTCCAAAATAGCGATTTTTTAGGGCGTCAAAATTAGGATTTTTCACAAATTTATAAAAAATAGCTAGAGCTAGATTTTGCCAAAGTACAAAAAAGAGACCCTAGTTATTTTTAAAAGATCTATATCAGGAAAAAATTTCAGATTTTTCCAAAGACTGGAAAGGGGTTAACTGATACGGGGAACCTTGTAACTTTGCAGTGTAATTTAAAATATCAAGCTAGCGCGATTTCGTACGAAACTTTTATGAGAACCCTAGGATGTTGGGAAGTTCCATCCCCCAGGAATTCGGGCCATTCCGAAGTCGTTAGCTATTTTTTTGGCCGAACGGGCTTTTAAGCGCTCGATCCGGACACCGGTTCGGGATTTTTGGGCGAAAAGTCCGTAGAATACTTTTTAGATCAAGAATGAATTTGGGAAGCTTAAAATAGCATTTCAAAGCACTTTTGAGATTGTTCTGATGCCAGGGGCATTTTGGTAATTTGCCACCCCGAGAGGGGTATTTTGGTAATTTTACGGTGTTAAGTTTTTCAAAGGACTTTTTAGTCCAGAAATGTAAGTAAAACACCTGAAAGGTTGTTTTGAAGCTGGTTTGGGGCGTTAGGGTGATAATGAACCCCCGGGGGCATTTCGGTAATTTGCCGCTCATCGGGGGTATTTTGGTAATTGAACATTGTAACACAACTGGAGGAAATAATTTTTAACACTATGTGTGTTCCTAGGGTGTAACACTATGTGTGTTTAATGTGAATACGAAACGTAATTGTCGCTAAAGGTGAAAACTTAATTAGACAGTTTTTCACGAATTTATAAAAAATAGCTAGAGCTAGATTTTGCCAAAGTACGAAAAAGAGACCCTAGTTATTTTTAAAAGATCTATATCAGGAAAAATTTCAGATTTTTCAAAGACTGGAAAGGGGTTAACTGATACGGGGAACCTTGTAACTTTGTAGTGTAATTTAAAATATCAAGCTAGCGCGATTTCGGCGAAACTTTTATGAGAACCCTAGGATGTTGGGAAGTTCCATCCCCCAGGAATTCGGGCCATTCCGAAGTCGTTAGCTATTTTTTTGGCCGAACGGGCTTTTAAGCGCTCGATCCGGACACCGGTTCGGAATTTTTGGGCGAAAAGTCCGTAGAATACTTTTTAGATCAAGAATGAATTCAGGAAGCTTAAAATAGCATTTCAAAGCACTTTTGAGATTGTTTTGATGCCAGGGGCATTTTGGTAATTTGCCACCCGAGAGGGGTATTTTGGTAATTTTACGGTGTTAAGTTTTTCAAAGGACTTTTTAGTCCAGAAATGTAAGTAAAACACCTGAAAGGTTGTTTTGAAGCTGGTTTGGGGCGTTAGGGTGATAATGAACCCCCGGGGGCATTTCGGTAATTTGCCGCTCATCGGGGGTATTTTGGTAATTGAACATTGTAACACAACTGGAGGAAAGAGTAGGGGTGTAAGACACCCGAAAAGTTGTTCTGAGATGTTTGTTGGGTCGATGACTGCCAGGGGGTATTTTGCATAAGTTGGGGGTGTTTTGGTAACTCATCCCCTTTAAAATTTGATAAAGGAAATATTTGGTATATAATTGATGTAATACATTTAAAAAGAGGTTTTAAAGCGGTTTTGAGGTGTTGGGGCTGTAGCGGCCATCAGGGGGTATATTGCTAAATAACCACGTTGGCGCTAAATTTTAGGGAACTAGCGTAATTAAGCGTTCGGAGTGGTGAGAAGTGAGGAATTGTTTTAATACATTGAAATAATGAGATAATGACTATTGCTAATGCGTTGGTAAGCTAGGTTAAAGATCCATTTATAGTTTTGGAATGTAAATATTATGGATGCTAAGTTGGTTTACGATTATATTTTGTTCTTAGATATATGGATTTCAACGCCGGACCTCATGATACATCAATCCTATACGATGACGATGACCACGTCGCGAGGCACGTATTTGACGGTGTCGATAGGGGTGTTTTGGAAACAATTCAAAGCACAAGTCACCACGATGAGTGGGTACTAAACGAGGAACAAATACAACTATTACACCGTCAAAATTTATCTATGTTCACCGATCCCGGGATTTGGTCTCGACACGACGATTGCCTTATATCCGCTCTAGTTGAACGATGGAGGAGCGAGACGAACTCATTTCACTTCCGGTTTGGTGAAATGACTATTACATTAGAGGACGTCGGATTTATACTTGGAATCCCATGTCACGGCAAACCCATTACTTCGAGCAAAACGTCTGCATCCATAGCGAAGATGGCTAGGCAGTATTTCCCGGGAATTCCGAGGGAAGCTCTTACAACGAACGGCATCAAACTTAAATGGCTGAGAGAGCAGTATGGCGTGCTACCGGATGAATACACTCCTCACGATTTCGTGACGTATACGAAGGCATTCCTTCTGTATATTATTGGAGCCATATTACTTCCGACGCATTCGAAAAACACGGTGCATCCGAAGTATATGGTGTTCTTGGAGGATCTTGAGGAGGTATACTCGTATTCGTGGGGTTCAGCTGTCCTTGCGCACCTATATCGAGCACTGCACAAAGCTACGAGAAAGGGTGCCAAGTCCATTGCCGCCTGCCTCACTCTATTACAGGTTTGAGCATTTATTTTCTTGGTTGACGTGTCAATATATTCGTGCATTAATGTGCTAATTCCAGATAATGTTTGCATTCACAGGTTTGGTCTTACGAGAGGCTACCCACGGGTCGTCCACAACCGCAGGAATATTCCGATGAGACGTGGCCTAGGGTGTGGGCCTGGGGGCCTACGACCAACCGGAGGAGACGGGTAGACCCGCACCACCATCTAAAGTTCTATCGGGGGGAACTAGAGATACTCAATGCATCCCAGGTGACGTGGCAGCCATATAGCAAGGTGATGCATCGGTTGGATGAGTGGTGTTGGCAACTTCCGGTGTCGTACGTGCTGGCAGGTTTGGTTCGGGTGCCGCTTATTCACTTCGAAGTATGTGAGTTTCAGATGCCCGATCGAGCTATGAGGCAAGCTGGCTGTCTACAAGGGATACCAAAACCCGCTGTAGACATGCGGCCATACAGGAGTGGTCGAGGGCCGAACTTCGAGGTGCCTGATGCCTTGAATTTGTTGAGCGACGAGGTGCAACAGTGGAATACTTGGCAAGAAACATATGATAGCCTTGTATCGCTGAAGGCCGACAGCATCAGCATTGAGGAGTACTTGCAATGGTTTCTCAAGGTGACGCGCACGAGGGTGAATCGCCCTTCCCAGGCGAGGAAGACATCGTATGCGCCACGTGAGATCTATGACCAGTTCTGGGCATTGAACATTGTAAGTCATGCTAGTGTTGTTTCAATTTTTATTTGCGCACCTTATCTACCATGCCTGAAATGATTAGCCATATTTTGTATGCATGTTTTTTAGGTTGACCAGGGCACTGAGGTGTTCAAGCAGCTGGAGGGGTTTGACTGGTTTGTCGCGCAGGCTCCTGACAATCTCAAGAGGTCCATTGAGAGGTACAAGACTGAAGTTCAAAACTTTAGTCTTGCGTACCGGGGTTACCAAGGGGAGCCGTCTAGTCGCTTACCTCTTGACGCGTACGACTATCAGCCCCAGAGTCAGGTGTGGGAGCCGTCTACTCGCTTGCCTCCTGACGCGTACGACTCTCAGCCCCAGATTCAGGTGACCCAAGTAGGAATCCAGACATCGCGCCCAAGCATCCGGTCGGATAAAGGACAACAGACGAAGCCATTGAGTCCGGCCAAAAGGGATTGGATCGACCGGCACTACTTTGGGCATGAGCCAATCGCTACAGCAGACTTTCCTGTTGCTTCATTCCTAGCTCACTCTGATCTAAGACTGTTGGCGCCGAACACAGATATTTTGAATTTTCTCATTGACGCTTATATAGATCTGCTGCGTGTTAGAGAGCTAAATTATAACCCCTGCCAAACTTTGAAGCTCAACATGTATGCCTCTTTTTTATCCCCTTCATGGTGAATAGCATGAAGGAGTTCACAGAATGGAGGAGGAAGCGAGGGACAAGCAAGGGTGAATGGCGACCATCTGCAAACGTGCTTTCCTACTTGAACGCGGACTATCAATGTCACGCAGCTGAGGCGAACCTAATCATGCTACCTGCTCTTCATGCAAGCCACTTCTTCCTATTAGTTCTCTTTCCAGAGAATAAAGTGGTCCACATATACGGACCTGGTCGGCAGCTAGCGCAGATGTACTCCACGTACATCAATGCGGTGGTTAGTTTATATCTTGACCTTCGCTCATAGTCTATTCTTCTTGTTACATAGGCTTGATAACCTTTTTTATTGTTGGATGCAGACTACTATCATTCCACTAGAGTGTCGACATTTTAAGGGGGAAGCCATCACGAGCAAAACAATGATAGATCCTTGGACGGTCGTGACGATAGAAAACCGACCAAAGCAATATAACAGTCATGATTGCGGGATTTACGTCCTCAAGTACATGGACTACATAGCTCGCTCAGATGTGCTCGAATATGATACGTGGTCTCAAAGGGCCAGCCCAGCCCGGGCCCAGAGGGCCAGAAAATGGTCCGGGCCAGAGGGCTTTGGGCCTTGAAAACAGGGCCGGGCCTGGGCCAGGCCCAAAGTTAAGAAATGAAGGCCTGTCCAGGCCCAAGCCCTAGGCCCTAATTTTAGGGCCGGGCCTACGTTTTTTTCTTCCTATTCCATTTTTGTGTTGCATTTCTAGTTTTGTTTTGTTGGCTTCATTTGCATCTTGCTTTTGTGACTCGGTGCTTGTTGATTGGAAGTGATTAATGTTGTTTTCTGGTTTTCTTCCTTCACGGTGGGATCGACAGTGAAGGCGATGGTGGCGGTGGGATCTGACGGCAGTGAAAGCGATGAAGGCGATGGTGGCGGTGGGATCTGATGGCAGTGAAGGCGATGGTGACGGTGGGATCTGATGGCAGTGAAGGCGATGGTGGCGGTGGGATCTGACGACAGTGAAGGCAGTGAAGGCGATGGTGGTGGTGGGATCTGACGGTAGTGAAGGCGATGGTGGTGGTGGGATCTGACGGCAGAAGCCTTCACTGCCGGCTGCCGCTGCTCAAAGGACGGCACGGTGCCGTTTGGCCATGGGTACGGTGATGGTTGGCCGGAGCAATAGTGGCTGGCTGGAGCAGTAGTGGCTGGATGATTATGGAGGGTGGCTGTAGGTGTGATGGTGGTGGGTGAGGTAAAGAAAGGCTGAAGAGGAAAAGAGAGAGTCGAATGAAGAAGAGGAGAAGCAGTGAAGCACTAAAGCAGATCTGAGATCTGTGAAGAGGGCCAGACCCGGGCCAGACCCGGGCCAAACCCGAGCCAGGCTTTACCCGGTCCAACTTGGGCCAAAACTGGGCTTTTTTCGGGCCATGGTTCGGGCCGGGCCCAAACCGGGCTTTTTTCAGGCCATGGTTCGGGTCGGGCCTGACCTGAGCTTTTTCTGGGAAATGCAGGCTTGGCCCAGGCCCTAAGCCCTAAAAGGCCGGATCAGTACTGTTCTACTGTTCATGAATAGGGCCGGGCCAGCCCGGGCCAGAAAGGGTGTAGCTAGACGCCTTCCTTACCATTATCCTGAGATGTAGTAGACGTTCGTATGTTTTATTATTACTATTGTTGGATTTTGGACATTAAGGTTTGAAATTGAATTAACTTTATTATTACTATTGTTCGATTTTGGAAAATGGGCTAACTAGCGTGCCTAAGGTGCAATGAGAAAAAAAAAGTGACAAAAAAAATTACGTAATTTTTTGGAAGTTATGAATTGGGCCCTAAAGTGTGCCCGAACAGGCCCTTCCTAGGAAAACCCAAAAAATAATGTGTCTCGTTTTTTTTCGAAATTGATACAAATGGGCTAACTAGCGTGCCTAAGGTGCAATGAGGAAAAAAAAGTGACAAAAAAAATTACGTAATTTTTCGGAAGTTATGAATTGGGCCCTAAAGTGTGCCCGAACAGGCCCTTCATAGGAAAACCCAAAAAATAATGTGTCTCGTTTTTTTCCGAAATTGATACAAATGGGCTAACTAGCGTGCCTAAGGTTCAATGAGGAAAAAAAGTGACAAAAAAAATTACGTAATTTTTCGGAAGCTATGATTCCACAAACCAAATCACAAATTTAAACATTATAAAAGTTCAATTTATACAACTGAAACATTAACCCTAACACTCATCATCATCATCGTCCTCCTCGACCATACTGCCAGGTTCGATACCTAACACTTTATAATGGTTTCTCTTGTCATGATCAGTCATCTTATTACACAACGCACACTTTCGCAATTTTTTTTGACCCGTTGCTTCTTCAATCGGATTCTTCATGCGTATTGCTCGTTTTCGCCCTTTTGTTTGAGAAATAATTGGATCAAAAATGTCGTCCTCCTCACCTTGCAGGCTAGTGCCGTCAATGACTGGCTGTGAAGCTCGATTGAATCTACCGGCTGGAGTCGTCCGAGTAGTCGGAGTGTCCTGTCTTTCTGGTAATGCCATCCTAAACTGTGCAAGGTTAGCCTTATCCCGTGCGGCTGCTTCAACTTGATACCTGTACCCATCAAATGTTGACGCTGCATCCAATGATAAACCGTGCATGATGTTACAAAGGTGATTATATCGCAGCGTCTCAGATTGCTCGAAATCAACTGAAACATTGGGCACGTAAGGAATGTGACCGTGGACTCTATTGGCTTCCTTCGTCCACCGTTCCAAGATATACTGTGGAGGGATTTCACGAGCATTCTTGGCGCTAAAAACCCTCAACGCGTGTCGACAAAGTATACCTTTATGCTCAAACAGTTGACAGTTGCAATTAACCAACCCGGTGTCCTTACAAACTGCTACGGTAAAATGTCTTCTGCTCCTCGGAGCCGACGAAGAGCACGGATTGGCGAAATTCGTCACATTTGTCAAAGCATAAACCTTGATCATCTCTGGTGGAATACTCGTGCAACTTTGTCATGCTATATTGATTCGACTTTAGTAGTTCCTCTTGAAACTGTCTAAACATTTCCTTGGTATAGACTTGAGCCGCATGAGCCTCCAAAGGTGAAAAAACTAGTATGGCTCTTTCTTTGTAAACTGTAGCCGCGTCGGCTTCTCTCTCAAGGAAAAATTGCCTGTCAAGGGCTTTCTGCATCTCTAGTACGAACTCTGCTATACTTGAAGAATGGCCTACGTACCCATCAAAGAATGAATTCATACCTTCGCTTCTCGAGGTCGTAGTCATTCCGGCTGCAAAAAACTTCTTGGTGTAGGCACCGACCCACTGTGTCTTGATCTCATACAACGATTGTAACCATTCATGATTGTGCAAATAGTAGTCATCCATTAACTTGGCCCACCTCTCCTCGAACACGTCTACCGTCAACGATTTCTTCACACATGTATTAAAGTCAGTCTTGAATGTCGGATGGTTTGCATATACATTGTGAAGCCGTTCGGGATATTTGTTGCTTATGTGCCATGTGCACAGGCCATGGTGAGTATCTGGAAGGACCTTAGCGATTGCATTTTTCATTGCCAGATCTTGGTCGGTGATGATGGTCTTTGGAGGAATATGATACATTGCTTTAAGCCACGTTTCAAATAACCACGTAAATGACTCCTCCGTCTCATCCCTAAGCAGGGCAAAGCCAAACAAGATTGACTGATAGTGGTGGTTCACCCCGGTGAACGGAGCAAAAGGCATAGAGTACTTATTTGTGCGGTATGTGGTGTCAAACGTCACAACATCCCCAAAATTTTGGTAAGCAGCTCTAGAACGGGCATCCGCCCAAAATATAGTACTAATGCGGTTCTCATCATCCAGTTGGAGACTATAGAAAAAGCCAGAATTCTCACTCTGAAGGTGCCTGAAGATATCAAGTGTAGCTTGAGAATCACTCTTACCGAAAGACTCTCTCCTCTGAGCACGAAGTTCATTTCGAAGGTCTACTTCGTTGAAACTCAACTTGTCAATCCCCCCAGCCTGGCTTGAGAAAACCCCCATCATTCTAGAAGGTGGAATTTTAGCCTCGGCCATTGTAAATATCAGTTGTCTGTGTGCCGCGCTTATTTCTCGGTGTTGATGAATTTGACCAATCTTACTAGGGGTCATCAACTGATGATTATGGCTCAACTCCACTCCCGTCACAACCCAATGGTTTTCATTTTTTCGGTGTACTGCATACACATGGGCCTTGCAGCCGGTACCCGAAAATGTGTCCCGTTTTCTTTGTCTTGTTGGCCCTTCGTCACTGATCCGAACAACCGGGGTACATGCGGTGCTCCTCTATGACACTCAAATAGTCTTCACAAATTTGATCTGTATTCGCCCGTTTTCTAGTCGTCTTAGTTCTAATACCGAAACCTATCGTTTTCGAATATGCTCTATAGTATGCTTCAACTTCGTCCAGTGTTTGAAAAACTTGACCCAAGTAAGGTGGATCAGAACCTTCACAAAAAGTATTTCCTCCAGTTGCATCCATATTTATACTGAAATCTAAAAAATAAAAATTATATCATTCTCAACAAGTCATAGAATTAAATAAAATAAAAATAAAACTATTTCCTCCGGTTGCGAAAATTTTACAATGTTCAATTACCAAAATACCCCCGATGAGCGGCAAATTACCGAAATGCCCCCGGGGGTTCATTATCACCCTAACGCCCCAAACCAGCTTCAAAACAACCTTTCAGGTGTTTTACTTACATTTCTGGACTAAAAAGTCCTTTGAAAAACTTAACACCGTAAAATTACCAAAATACCCCTCTCGGGGTGGCGAATTACCAAAATGCCCCTGGCATCAGAAAATCTCAAAAGTGCTTTGAAATGCTATTTTAAGCTTCCCGAATTCATTCTTGATCTAAAAAGTATTCCACGGACTTTTCGCCCAAAAATCCCGAACCGGTGTCCGGATCGAGCGCTTAAAAGTCCGTTCGGCAAAAAAATAGCTAACGACTTCGGAATGGCCCGAATTCCTGGGCAAAGGAACTTTCCAACATCCTAGGGTTCTCATAAAAGTTTTGCACAAAATCGCGCTAGCTTGATATTTTAAATTACACTACAAAGTTACAAGGTTCCCCGTATCAGTTAACCCATTTCCAGTCTTTGGAAAAATCTGAAATTTTTTCTTGATATAGATCTTTTAAAAATAACTAGGGTCTCTTTTTTGCACTTTGGCAAAATCTAGCTTCTAGCTATTTTTTATAAATTCGTGAAAAACTGTCTAATTAAGTTTTCACCTTTAGCGACAATTACGTTTCGTATTCACATTAAACACACATAGTGTTACACCCTAGGAACACACATAGTGTTAAAAATTATTTCCTCCAGTTGTGTTACAATGTTCAATTACCAAAATACCCCCGATGAGCGACAAATTACCGAAATGCCCCCGGGGTTCATTATCACCCTAACGCCCCAAACCAGCTTCAAAACAACCTTTCAGGTGTTTTACTTACATTTCTGGACTAAAAAGTCCTTTGAAAAACTTAACACCGTAAAATTACCAAAATACCCCTCTCGGGGTGGCAAATTACCAAAATGCCCCTGGCATCAGAAAATCTCAAAAGTGCTTTGAAATGCTATTTTAAGCTTCCTGAATTCATTCTTGATCTAAAAAGTATTTTACGGACTTTTCGCCAAAAATTCCGAACCGGTGTCCGGATCGAGCGCTTAAAAGCCCGTTCGGCCAAAAAAATAGCTAACGACTTCGGAATGGCCCGAATTCCTGGGGATGGAACTTCCCAACATCCTAGGGTTCTCATAAAAGTTTCGCGCGAAATCGCGCTGGCTTGATATTTTAAATTACACTGCAAAGTTACAAGGTTCCCCGTATCAGTTAACCCCTTTCCAGTCTTTGGAAAAATCTGAAATTTTTCCCTGATATAGATCTTTTAAAAATAACTAGGGTCTTTTTTCGTACTTTGGCAAAATCTAGCTCTAGCTATTTTTTATAAATTCGTGAAAAATCCTAATTTTGACGCCCTAAAAAATCGCTATTTTGGAATCTATAAATGTAATACCGCTCATCCGATCTCCGATTGATCTGATTTTTGTTTCCTTCAATTTGTATTTTCGTTATCTTCGATTTGAGTTTACAATGACTATTTTTTAACTTTGAAATTAACATTGAATTATAAGAAAATTCAAAATACTTACTTGTTTTGACTTGATATATTTAAAAAAAATTCACCGATCTTCTAGCGGTTATCCACCGATCTTCTAGCGTAAAATTTTTTTGTTTGTATTGTTGTGGAGAGTAGGTAGGTGAGATATGGAGTATGAAGACAGTTGGTAAAGATGATGGAGAGTGGAAGAAAGGGTTCGGGGAGGAGGGATTATAAAGAGAAAAAAGTGAGGGAGAGAGAAAAAAGAAGACAGAGAAAAAAATATCCGTGAGTGAGCAGTCAAAGGATGTGAAAGAAAAAAAAATGGCAGAAGACTCTGAGGCCAAGCTTTGAGCTGCCTCTGGAAAAACAAATGAGGGGGGAGGGCCGGAAAAAGGACGGGGAAAGGACACCATGTGGCATCACGGGAAGGGGAAGGGGGGCCATCACAGGGGGGAAGTAAATGTCATCTTCTGCGATACGGTTTTATGGGTGGATACACAAGGTGGATGCAGCATGGGAAAACAGTATTATTGTCATCCAACCCGGCTAATCAAATTGAAGTTAGGACGGAGGCATAGTATAATTATCGAGATATGATTATAGATGCTGGGCATGCTAATATTGACTGGGGCGACTACCGCGGCGATGACAGTCTGAATGAGGGTATTACATCAGCTTTATAATTTTCAAAGTGACCCCGAAGAGCCATTATGGCATGGAATTAGGAAGCACATGCAGTTATCTATGATTAATAGGTTATTACAGTTGAAATTAGACCATGGGTAGAGTCAGAAAGAATTTAACAAGTTCGTTGTTTTTATCATGAAAATTTTGTCAGAGACTGAGAAGCTGCCACTCTCGTACTGTGATGAGAAGAAGATGAGAATGAAACTTGAATTGGGTTAAAAGCAGATAGATGCGTGCAATAACGACTGTATACTATTCTGAAAGAGAATGAATTCTGGACAAAGTATTCAGGATGTGATCATTCGAGATATATACTGGACAAAGGGAAGAAGAAAAATATTGTATGGAAGGTAGTGCAATATTTTCAGGTTACGTCAAGGCTTTAGAGGAAATACTATTCCTCTAATACGGCTGAACATATGAGGGTTCACTGTGAGACTCCTAGCAATGATGCCGATGTGATGACACACTCCGTTGATGTAAAGGCGTGGAAGGAGTCTAGCCACAGACATCTAACCTTTGCTTAGGAAGTTTTAGACTTGATTTGGAAATCAAAAGGTTCAATCCTTTTGGACAGTCTAGCACGCCTTACTCCACATGGCATATTATTATTGTATAACCTTTCACCAGACATGTGCATGAAGTAGTCGTATTTGTTTTTGTCATTGCTTAATCCAAGGCTGAAGAGTCCTGGCAAAGACATAGATGTGTATTTAAGTCCGTTGATTTATGAGCTAATACAACGATCATGGAGTCGAAACTTATGATGCATCTCTTAAACAAAACTTTCAGATGAGGGCTGATTTAATGTGGACTATACATTTTTTTTCCGCGTTGAGAATGACGTATGGCTGGAGCACACATGAAAAGTTAGCATGCCCAATTTGTGTGGGTGTGAACTAAAGTCATACGTTGAAGCATGACGGAAAGCCCTTGTGGTTCGGATGTCATTGTAAGGTGTTGCCACCAGACCATCAGTTTTGTAGGCAAAAGGATAAATTTGATGAAAAAATAGAGCATGGGGTTGTCACACTGGACTATACATCTGTTGATGAAGTGCTTTCACACCTGGAGGCACTTGTTATTGACATACCATATAGTAAGGGTATGTTGGATTAGAAGATTCCAAGATATAGGAAAGAGCACAATTGGAAGAAATAATGTATTTTCTAACAGTTAGACTATTGGAAGACACTTATTATTCGAAACAAAATGGATGTAATTCATATTGAGACAAATGTTTTCAATAATGTGTTCAACGCAGTAATGAATGTCAAGGAGAAATTAAAACATCATCTTAAAGCGAGAAAGAATCTAAAATAGTTGGGTGTACGCAGTGAACTGCATTTTGGATAGTCAGCAGGAAGACGATACTTTCGAAAGCACTGTACTATTTAGACAAGAAACAGGGAGAGAAGGTTGATTTGTTAGTGGGTTAACAATTTGAAGATTTTGAATGGGTATGCGTCCAATATATCTCGTTGCTGCAATGTATCACAGTGCAAGTTCTAAAAAATGAAAAATCATGACCGCCATGTATTTACGGAAAGATTCATTCCTATTGCCTTCCAGGGATTGTTACCAAAGGTTGTATGCAAGACTTTGACGGAATCATCACATTTCTTTCAAGATATAAGTTCCTCTACACTCTGGATAAGTTATATGGAGGTGCTTGATAAGAACACTGTGGTGACAATTGGCAACCTCGAGAAAATCTTCTCACGGTCCTTCTTTGATTCAATGGATCATTTGCCTGTTCACTTGGCGTATAAAGCTAAGATGGGTGGACTTGTGCAGTATCGATGGATGTATCTATTCGGAAGGTGATCCTTTAACTCTTTGTGTTATTCGTTTACGCATAATGCAAACCCAGTTACCATTGATATTTCATTTAACTTTATCTAAACTTCTAGGTTTATGTTTCATTTGAAGAAAAAAAAGTTCGTGATAAAGTTAGTGTTGAGGGCTTAATTGCTGAGGCTTGCATAATAGAAGAGCTTGTCAACTTTTGTAGCCAATATTTTGAGTTTAATGTTAATACAAGGTTAAATCAACTAGACCAAAATGAGCCCGAAGCCAACACAATTTAGAAGGGAATTTATCATTATTTAAACAGTCAGGTAGTCCGTTCAGACGAACCTATACTCGGTGGCTATTGGATGGAAAGTACAACGCTTCAACAATATATGCCCTTTTAAATTGTGAAGAAGTTTCTGTCTTTGTTGAGTAAGATAATGTCTTCAAATAATGATTGTAAACACTTGAAAATGTGTGATCAATGGGTTAACTATATCGGTTTACTGTGAGTTCGATGCGCTATCTTAAATCACTGATCTCACTAGACTTGAATCTCATTAAAAATCGTAATTTTTTGAGTGGTTCAAAAGACGTGTAAATCTTTAACCAAACTACACTTTTTTATATATATAGTTATGACCTTTATTATTATTATTATGATTTATCTTTAATTTTTACCGTATTCTATAATAGGTTCAATCGGTCGACAAACCAGTAGACTCCTGCTTGAAAGTACTAGCTCAAGGCCCTAGTAAAGAAGCATCTTGTCATGTAGGCTATATCATCAACAGGTTTAGGTTTAACACAAAAGATGATGACCAATTAAAAAAACCCAATATAGTAAAGTCTTGGTCAACGGCAATTGTTATGATGAGAACTGCATGGATTTTATGGAGAGCTGGATGAGATTGATGAGCTAACATACCTGGGTAGCCAAAATTGCTTGGTAATGTTCAATTGTACTTGGTTTGATATTAAATGCAGTAGAGGAATATGTGTTAACTTGCAAGGGGTTGTAGATGTCAAAAATTAAGTCAAGACTTGCATAAAATGAACCTTTTATATTTGCTAATCAAGCTGCAGTAGAGGAATATGTGTTAACTTGCAAGGGGTTGTAGATGTCAAAATTAAGTCAAGACTTGCATAAAATGAACCTTTTATATTTGCTAATCAAGCTGCAGAAGTGTTCTATGCAGAAGATGTCGCAAATCCTAAATCTCATTGGTTTACTGTTATCAAGTACATGAAATTGTCAATCATATATGATAGTGAGGTAGATACCTATCAAGCCAACTAAGCACCTATCTTGGTATCTATTGAGGTGAACAACAAGGAGAACGATCTTTCGATTCAACCAACACTTCATTTAGGAGAAGAAGTCGTAGAGATGAAGACGTAGAAAGGGTTCAAGATGATGAGGATGAGTTCACTGATGAAGAGGGAGGATGAATTACAAGATAGAGCGACGAGTCTCAAGAAGAAGAGGATGATAAGTCTGAAGATGAAGCCGATAATGATTTCAAAGATGAAGACGATAACGATTTTAAAAATGATTGACTTGTAATGATGTAACATGCATGTTCTTGTAATAAGTAACTTGAATATTTCACTTAATGTTACAACATAACAAAGTCATCTTCCCAGTGTGACATGTACTTGATTACTCCGTATTAATATGTTATTACTCCGTATTAATATGCTAACTTACTCATTCATCCGGTTCGTACAGTGTTTCTGCAATTTTAGTGTAATCAAAAGCATATGGTAGCAATTCGTGTTGTCTTTTTAATGTGTTAATTTCTTTGGACTTTCACTATACACGGTCAGTTTCGTGTTATCAGTTATTGATAGATTATGGGCCAATCTTCGTCGCGGTGGACCGCGTGCTACGTCCATGCCAGTGGCTACCACCTCGGCATTGTCTGCTAATGACGAGACACATAGCACGAGCATCTAATAGGCCTAGCCCTAGCCTCAGCCGCAGCTACAGCCGCAACACTGGGCCAAGCCCTCCTAGTCACATGTTGGTTCTTCTTCTGTGGGTTCAACGACATCAGACATATTTGATATTAGCATTTAGTTGTAATGTTAAACTTTTATTTAAGTTATATTTAAACTGTAGTAATTTTGATATTTTGTAGTATCTCGTCGAGGCCATGGACCCATACGCGAGGAGCGTATCTTTTCCAAGTGAAAACATCGAGTTATCCTCACCGAGGATGGCCAGTAAGTAAAAACATCACATAATGCACTACTTGACACTTTAATGATTTCGATAGTTATTATTATTCACTTATTTAATGATGTTAATGTTATTCTTTATCAGGATCATGAAGTGTCTGGTGAAAACGAAGATCAACATCCTTGTGAAGGGCCGTTTCTTTGAGCCACTGTTGTACAGGAAGGACTGGGATGCTGGGACCAGGAAGGCCCTATAGGAGGAGTAGCTAGTATGGTTTGATAAATTGTCAGCCAATATTTGTTTAATTATTACCTTATATTTAAATTAATCGTACTGATTATGTAATTGAATGCCTAGTAGGAAGGATTCGAGTTTGAGTCGCCTGAGCAACAGGCATTGGGGGGATGGCTTTTTTTGCCTATATCGCCAAAAATTATTGACGATGGCTACACGACCCACGGGAGCTACCGAGGAAGTTACTGATGAAGGGTGCCCCTGATGGAGAAGTGGAAAGAGTGTCCCTCTCATTGGATCTCACCATCTATGGGGGCAGATAGTTGATAGGTGGATCACTGATCCATCTTGGGAGGTGAAGAGTAAGAGTGGGAGGGAGAACATAAAAGATCAGGATCCTATACACACGCGGGGGGGGGGAGGGGGGATGTCGGTGCCTCACGACGTAGTCTAACATAAAAATGCGACTGAGCAGCCGCACTTGTAGAAGGATGTGTATGTGCTTTAACATACACTATGATGCATTTTAGGAAGAAGGATAAATATGATGCACATTGGGCGGGGGATTTCGTTTCAGAGATTGGCCTGTAGATCGGTGGAAGTTACAAATTAATTTGTTTGTAGTTAAACTTTCGCATATGTATTCGATGTCTATTGCCTTAATGTCTTCAATGTCAAATCACTATTTCGCAAGCCTTGTATGAACATATTAGGGGGTCTGGGTTGCCATCAGCATCCACGTATACGAGTACGAGTACCGGGGGATTGAAGTGGTGGCTAGATACACTGGAGGTTGTCAATAAGGGGAAAGGACGTGTACACGGTCTACCAAGTACGATTGCACATGCTGTGACAGGAGCGCCACCACCCCCTGCTGCCCCTCCACGGACATAGACACCTACCCGAGAGCGATGGTTACACCCAGAAGATGTTCGTCACATTGCTGAAGAGGTGCTCAGGATAACTGGGGCTCAGGATCTGGTACAAAATAATTATTTTAAGAAGTCAACATATAAATATATACAATATACAATTACTATCGAGATTAATGTGTCTGTGCCTTCACTTGTAGGACACTATTGTTGAACATACCAAGCCGGATCCAGATGACAATACCCTCGTGGACGAGATGATCATTAGGATCCAGATCCTGGTCTCGACAAGCCTTAAGCCCTTCCCCCTTTCCCCTTCCATGCCCACCTAGAATTGTGCTCCCCTCCCTTTCTCTATTTGTATTCCCCTCCCGTTCTTATTCTTGCCTCCTATTATATCTAGTTCGTTCTGAACAATATGGTTTAAATTTTATATTCAATAAGTAATTACTTAATCCTAATGTGGATTGAGAATTAAATGTTGGAATTGTGATTACAGTATTGATTTTATTCTATCACTAAAATGTCTACAATAAAATGCAAAAACTTTTAGCAACGGAATTCCATCGCTCAAGGTTTTACCGATGGACTTTTAGCGACAGAAGTTTCATCATTAAAAGCCTATTACTTTTTGTCGGCGGGCTTATCCATCACTAAAAGCCCGTCGGTAAAACCTTTAGCGATGGAATTTTTCCTCTCTAAATATTTTCCAAAATCAATAATTTTTGAAAAAAGAAATAAAGTAAATACGGATATTATCTTTAGCGACAGACATTTCATGGCTTAATGAATTTATTGTCCGTCGATAAAAGTTGATCTTTTGGCAAATGAATTTACTTTTGACGAAGGGGTTATTAGCAATAGATTTTTAGTGACGGGGTATCCGTGGCTAAAAGTATTTTGCGACAGAATAAGGACTTCTAGTGAAGGAATTGTTCGTCACTAAAAGTCCTTTTCCTTGTATATTCCCTTCCTTATCTTTTTTTCTCCATTCTCACCGTGCTGAAACCATCATAAAAAGGGAAATTAAACTTTCTTTGCAAGATCTTAACATCGACTTGACTCACTACTCCAACATTCCAACTTCAGAGCTCTGGAGTGTGCGAGATCCTTACCAAGGAGGCAGCTACTATACAAACCTGGTTCAGGTACAATAGAATGAGATCGTGTGAAACAATCATGGTTAACGGACTAGACAATTTCATATAAAAGGCAAACGAATAAACTCTTAGATTTAGCATTGCATAAGAACCTACCGAAATTACTTAGCAGCAAGGTATGAAACCAAGAAGACAACATTAAATGATCAAACGAACTACCTATATTTGTAGTTTAGAGTGAAGAATGACCCAAGCAGTTGTACCTCTAAGCTAAGCCCCACTCCTAGACCTAAACTCCCCCCTCCCTAAAGGAAAAAAAATCCCAACCCAACCTAAGCCCCCCCAACACACACACACACATTACACGAAACATAAGGACTATTTGATTACGGTGGACAGGGAAGAAGGCACACAAGCAGGGTTCATCTAGCCCCCACTAAGTCATCTACCAAAAGAAAACATAATCAACCACGATGTAGCAAAATTGGGATCCCCCACACCGGACCCAATAGGCTTACTCCTAACCCCAACAAGGATAAAACCTCTCAACTAAACAAGTAGAATGAGAAAAAAAAATGTTCATCAAGTGCCAGCAGATACGTGGCTTAAAATTCTGCCATTAAAAAAGAACTATGCAGTGCCAAATGCGTCAGCCATGTTAATATCGCAATAAACAGCCATGATAGCCAATTTGCTAACATCTAAATGGACAACGTAGAACCAAGTAAACCATGAAATCAAAGAAAACCACACTTCGTTGGAGGAAAGAAGAGATTTTGGCTGTGGCGATCGTTAGGCGGTGGAATGGCAATAACGAGCACAACAGCACAGCGACAGAGACAACATGTCAACAGCACAGACATAGCGACGTGATGGTTGGTGGCTAAATATGGATAAATTTTTAACTGAGATAGATCAGCCTCAAAATTTACTAACGAGATAAGAGATGAGAAGAAATGAACCAAGGAGAATCGGGGTGTAAGAGGAAAGAGAATGAAGCTTTTAAACCTATCTAGTAAGCAAATGACGGGAGGGGGAGCGCCTCTCTCTGGTGAGAGAAACCCTACTTGGCGGCAGGTCTTTTTGGGTTGTGTAGGGAGGGAGGTTGGGAGGGAATGAGGGAGGGAGAGATTGAGAGAGGGGGATAGAGAGAGAGTTGTAAGTACTAAGATTGATGTATTTGAGTTTATGATCTTTGTAAAGGTAATTACATTACATTAAGGATACACATTCTTTATTCTCCTATGGCAGTCTATCATTAGATTGGGGATTACAGGACCTCTCAATATTGTTTGGAGTGTGCTGAAAGGAGTAACATGTCTTCAAGTCAACATACTAGTCACACTCGATCATCTACGAACACGTGTCACTCGCTGATTATTGTGTATCTGAAATTTTTATTAGAATTAAATCCTTTATTCCTTTCTCTTACAAGCGTAAACAGTATACTTGAAGTTTTTGCTTTCACCTTCTGTCGAAGGTTTATAGATTTCTATAACCATGTATTTTTGACCTTATCAATACCCAGTTATCCATAAAATCTCAAATATTTGTAAAATGCGCAAATGAACTCAATTTACAATACATTAAATGTTATTGTTAGAGGAAGAATACAAAAATAAGCAAAACAAACTATCATAAAATCCTTATCGCCACCTATAACAGCTCAAAAACAGGCAAAACAAATTTTCATATAATCCTTATGACTACCTAATGGTCATATAACTTTCTGTTGTCTGCAATATAACAAAGAACTTTCGAAAAGGTAAAACAAGAAGCGATAAAATAGGTTCAATCAGCTTCCACCCTACGCCTCCTTTATTTCTTTTTTTTTTTTATAAAAGGTATAGGTTAAATAATAATAAATAATAAGTTTGACCAGCTTCCACTCTTTAATTGAAAACTCATCCTTGATTTCTTTTGGGTTCGAGAAAAATGGGATTTGAAAAAAACAAGCAGAACAATTCTTCTTTTGTTTTCTAATTTTAGCGACGATTATGATTTTTTACTAAATGCATAAAATATTGATAAAATTTACAAACCAAAACTAGTGGCAAAATTCATTGTAAAAAGGAATTACTAATGGAATATTTACCTTTCATGTGATGAAATTTTCCGTCACCAATTATTTTATACAAAAATTTTAAAAAAATTGAAATATAAAATACCTTAGTGACGGCATCACTAAAGGTCTCCATTCCGTCGCGTGTGGCGTGACAAAATCGTTAATTTCTATCACCAACTTTTTAGTGACTAGGTTTTATGCTAAGGAATCGTCTAACGGAATTTTCCGTCACTAAAACTTTCGGTAGTTTTTGTGACCGAAAGTTTTTGTAGTGACGAAAAAAACCTATTTTCTTGTAGTGTAAATAATACTAATAGATAAGAAATTAGTTTGGCCAGCTTTCACCTTTTAATTGAAAACTTTTCCTTGATTTCTTTCTTACAATGGTAGAGTTCGACCCTAAAATGGCCCGCGCTGGCCTGGCCCTATATGTGAACAGTAGCGGCCCTAACCCATAAGACCCAGAGCCAGGCTTACATTTTCCCCCAAAATTCAGCCCGCCCTGGCCCTAAACAGGCCGGCCCCATGACTTTTTGAATTTTCAGATTTTTCCCCCCATTCCCCCCTGACGACTATATTCTCCCCTTTTTGCAAAATTTCACTTTACCCCCCCCCCCCCCCCAACAGCTATACAACGGCTAGTTTGGCAGGTATTTTGGCCTAACAAAATTTTAACAATTCTTGTATGTTTTTTTATACTTTTAACCTCCCCAACAACTATAAACGATTAGTTTTAAGGGGCATTTTGGTTTATTGTAGAATTTCAAAAAAATCTATAAATTCACACTCTTTCTTTCATATTTTTCACACCAATCTTCTCACTCACTCTTATCTAAAATTCTATATTTCTACAAGCTTTAATCTGCTACCATTGTTATTTGTTACTAAGTACTAACCCTCTCCAATTTTCAATTACAAGCATTAGTTAATTATTTACTACTCTTATTCCTTTGTATTTAGTTACTCTTACTAAATTTTACAAGCTTTGTTACTATTGTTATTTGTTACTAAGTATTAATTCTCTCTAATTTTTAATTACAATTATTAATTATGTATTTATTATTCTTATTCTTTTGCATTTAGTTACTCTTACTAGTTTTATTTTTCATTCTTGTAAAATTTTTTTTACATGTCTCGATTTTTTAAATCACGTAGAAAATGTGGATCATCATCAAAAGCACCACCACCACCACAAGCATCGCAACCACCGCCAAACTCCGCACCGATCCAAGCACCATCACAACCATTCAATTTTCAAGATCTATCACGAATGAGTATAGATATCCAAGACAATTGGAAGTTCAACCAAAATATTCCAGATCTTGAATATACAACCTCATAAGATATCCCGTATTAAAGTCAAGGACGCAGCTCGGTTGGCGAAGCGACTACTCTGGGGTAGAATTTTAACTCGATGAGCGGTCGGGCCGAGCAATCCTTTCAGTAGTCCGCCAGAAGTACAAAATTCAAAAAATAAAATAAAAAAAGAAAGTCAGTGTTGAAATCATTTTGATGATATTATGGTTAACGGCGTTCGAAAAGCTCAATGTAAGTCTATAGTAAATTATTTGCACGTGATAGTGGTCATGGACATCTGAATAGGCATTGCCCTTTGTGTGCACCTAAACAAGGTCATGTCGAACCTAACCAAACACAGTTATCTTTTGAGGGTAAATTATTTGTTTATAATCAGCGAGACCAAAGAGACAGTTTTGCTGAATTTATTATTCACGATGAACAACCTTTTAATTTTGTTGATAATGTTAAGCACTCTAGATATATGAACACTTACGTACGTGCAACCTTTGTACAAAATATTTTATAGAAACATAACTAGATCCGTTGCACTTAGACAATTTAATGCTGCAAAAGTATGCTTGATTAATTATTTTGATGGTAGAGTTAGTCTTACTTCTGATGTTTGGCAATCTCCTTTTACTTTTGTTAGTTAAGCTTGTGTGATGGCCCATTGGATTAATTTTGATTGGACTATGAACAAGAGAATCATCGCTTTCGAGCTCTTTCCTTATCTGCATGATGCAATTGATGTTGCTACTAGCTAATTGATGCATGTACGACGTTAAAAATAAAGAACAAGATTATGAGTATCAGTTTTGATAATTGCTTCTAACAATAAAGTTGTTGTTGCAGCAACCTTAAAGGAAAGCCTTCAACCTGTACTTGTTAGTGAATTATTTCATGTTCCATGTATTTTTCATATAATTAATTTAATTGTTCAAGATAGTTTAGCTGCAGATATTCTTCTTAATGAAGAGTATGTCAGTGTTTATTAATAATTCGGGTCCGAGAACACAACAATTTAAAGCTTTGTGTGTTCAATATAATTTGTCTTGTAGGAGACCACTTATAGATGTCGTCCATTGGTGGAACTCCACGAATCATATGTTTTTACATGTTTTGGTATACAAAGGAGTGTATACTCATTTTCTACTAACCACGTTCCCAGAAGGCTTGCCAACTCCAGCAGAATGGCAGATGGCTGCACACCTATCTGAATTTTTAGAGGTATTTTACATGTCTACCAATTTATTGTCTGGCACGTGTACGTACGATCCCACCTCGCTTACCGCTATAATAGAAATTCTCAAAATAGCTACAATGTTAACTAAATGGAGATATGTAAGACCCTTTTAGAAAATAGTAAAAGAGATTGACAAAAAAAGTTTAACAAATATATTGGAAGAAATTGCTAACTATTTTTGCTGTAGCCACTTGTTTGGATCCAAGGTTAAAGTTGCGTGGCGTGATAGTCTCGATGCAAGAGATATCAAGACTAATGTGCTACTCGGTTCGATTACAATCAAACTTACAACGAAAGTGAGTATTTTTAGCGAGCGGGTATTTTTAACGGAAGTGAGTAATTTTTTGTTAACTTTTTGGAAACAAAATGAAAAAATTTATAAAATTTTATTCCAAATTGTCCAAGATGTACTGCCAGTATAAGCCTACACGGTAGCTTTAGGGTGGGTATTTTTAGCGAGCGAGAGGATGTTAGATGACATGAGGAATCGTCTTAAACCAGAGTCACTTGAGTTACGTGTACATTAGAAGGATTATCTTGATGCGAAATACCGCGAGTAAGAAAAATATTAGATGGATGATAGGAAGAGCAGTGATTCGGATGTAGAAACACTTCCAGATGATTAGGTAATTTTTTATATTTTTTCTCAAGTTTTTAAAATAAAATTTTCACAAAATATAATTTATATTTTCGCCGTGGATTATTTTTAAACAAAGTAAATGTATTTTAAGTAAATAATACAGATGGGAATGTGACTATTTGTAAGCAAAATAGAAATTTTTTCATATATTTACAAGAATGTTTACAAACAGCCGATCCCAAGTTCGGATAAAAGAAGGAGGTCTTATGAACAAATTTATTTTTAATTTAATTTCTTTGCAAAATAATTTTTTTTTCCAGGCCCGGGCTTGGCCCAAGCCGAGCTCTAAATACTGGGCCTAGGGCCTGGGCTTGGACTGGGTCTAGATATCCTGCTAAGTTGGCCCAGCCCGGCCCAGTTCCCCACCCCCTGAGCTCGGCCTGTTTTGTCCATTGGCCCGCTGGGTCCGGGCTAGGCTGGCCCATTCACATCTCTAAATTAAAGGGTAAAATAATCAAGAAGAGGTAAAAACGTGTCTGACCAACTTTTACTTTTTTACAAAACGTGATAAAAATAACAATGATAAAAATAACTAGTAAAATTGACAAAAGGAATAAGAAGTTATGAAACGTGAAGGAGCATGCAGCAAGAAAAAGGGCCCCCCAAAGGAACGTGGTTACTTATCAACCGAACCTTGAATCATTGGACAGATCTTGATAGGCCATAAAGGTAGATTGGGCTATGGGTCCAAACAGCAAGTGCTTCCTCTTTTATCATTTTTGTATGTCTTACAAAACTTGTTAAAGGTCGACTGGGCTATGGCCCAAATAAACAAGGGATTCCAATAAATATCCAATATTCAAGTTACAAGAAACAGTGCTTGTTATGACTATGGTAGATCGAGTATAATTACTGAGAAAAATAAAAATGAAGAAACTAACAAAAACCCACTTTTATTTGGATTGGGTCACATAATATTCATTTGCTCAGGTTTTTGGGTGAAGAGAAATTTAGAAAAGGTTGGAACCTGCCCATATAGTGAAAAAACAATCAATCGTCAAGGTTATAATATTTTTAACCATACAAAAATCATAAACAATATACCTAATATTTGAAAAACAAAGATGCGATCATTCTTCCACTTTTTAAGTAATATTAGGGAGGGAGAGAGAGAGAGAGAGAGAGAGAGAGAGAGAGAGAGAGTGGTAGTGGCTATGCTTACTATTTAACATATAATCACGTGTAGCTCAATCGATATGAAGTTACTGTTGCACAAACTGAAAAAGCTTAAGGGAATTTCTCTAATAATTACACCTCGTCGTCTCTCTCTCTCAAAAGTTCTCTGCTTACTCGACTCTTCTTCGCTTAACGACGGTTCATCCACCACCGCCGGTTCTTCGGCGAGTGGTGGCTCTATACATATGGATTAGCAGTTTGATGTCTGTGTTTTCCCTTTAATCGAGTCTTTTGGTGCTCTTCACGGCCTTGGGGAGTTGTGGTTGGCTGTTGCGCCTGGGATTGCGGTATGCTTTTGTGTGGCATGGGTTGGGGCTGTGGTTCGAACTGATGATGGGGTTGCTGATGGTAGGTGGCAGCTGCAGTTTGGTTACATAGTCTCCTATCTGGGTTTTGGTCTAGGATGGGCTGGGCTTGCCTCCTGGTTTGGGGTCGAATTCTGTGGTGGTTCATGGAGGGTTGGGCACGGGGTGCTGTGGGTGCCGTGGGTGCCGTGGGTCATGGCGGTGGTAGATAGGGTGGCCGAATGAGGTTTTCTTCTTGCTAGGGGTCCTTTTTCGTTTCTACCTTTTCCCCTCCCTAGTACGTCCCCTCCCCTCTTTTTGGCCCCTTATGGTTTGGATGGCATTGGTGGGCAGCCCTGTGTGACACCGGTGTGGGGAGTCACTGGTTGGAATTTGTGGTCTGTGGGGGTGGATGGTCGTAGGTGGGGTTGTGGTTTGAGGGGTGATTGGCGGTGAGGGTGGTCGGCAGTGGCTGTGGTGGTTCTTTGCAACCGGGGGTGGGGTTAGTTGTGGTTGACGGCGGAACGGTGGCCGGCGACGCCGTCAGTACCAGGCTTGGATGCCGGTAGAGTGCTGCGGTGTCAGGTGACATGTGAATGTGGGGCTCGAGGGGCACTTCTCGTGCATGGCTGACAGCTGTGTTGTTTCGGCACATGGCTTGCGTCGTTGACTTTACTGTGTCGTCCTTTGGTTTAGGCTTATCTTTTGGGTTTTATAGTTTTTGAAGGTTTTTGTTTTTTCTCTAGTCGTGGGCTAACCTTCGAAACATGGTTGTTCTCCCTTGTGTATAGTTAATGTCATGACTTGGGTAAAGGTGTACTAATCTTTTATGCAAGTAGTCTTCGGTGGAGGTTCTTTGGTAATAAAGTCGTTCTTATTCTTGCCGCTCTCAGATTTTCAAGGACATATGGCTCTGTGTCGGTCCTTCTCTGTGGTTACAATGCAGGGGACGCGGTCACCTTGTATGGTACTTTATCTTGTACTGCTTGCTTATTAATGATACGAGTTGGTAGGATTTTTACCTACAGTAAAACAAAATTCATTTTGTGGCATTATGGTGCTAAGTTATGAGTTATTACTAGCTCACTCGAGTTTGAGTCCCGTCACCTTGTGTTTTTTGTTCTTACAATTGTCAAGAAAAAATAAGCCTTTCACTCAAGATAAATTCAAAAATATCACGATAAAATTATTAAGTTCGGGAAAATGATGAGTTATTCATGAAAAAGTCAATTAAGTGTGATAAATGCATATCTTATACTTTCCATCAATCGTGAGTGCTTCAGGACTTTTGCCAAAAAATCACGAGTATTGTTTGTATGCCCCAAGTAACCACTACCATGCAAGATCTCAGAACCCCACATCCCCAACCATTGCCATGGCGTCAAGGACCACAATGAGGATATCGAACCTCGATCATTGACCCCCATAACCTCCAGTATCTGGTGATGAGACTGTTGTAATGACGATGGTGAGGAGGGTGACGGTAGCCATGGGAAAACCTTAGGCTCATAATGAATAGTTACATGCTTTGCCCTAAATGATTTGAAGTTCAAATGCTCATGAATGGCATGTTTTAATTGGGTGGTGACGGGGCCCTACCCAACCCCGCTTTCCTCCGCCACAGAGCCATAGTCAGGGGATGTCATTGAAATGGCAAGCCAGAAATGATGTAAACTTAGATTTTATATGTTACCAAAAAGTGGATTAACAGAATGCTGGACATGGGAGTAAACTAGTATATTTACATGGTTGTGATAAGTGTGGATCGATTAGGTGCACCTTAATGCATGTGATCTTATGAGACATTATGTTCCCAACATAGCTTGGTCGTACTCATGAACCCATTGCGGGTCTCGTTTTATGCGCCTTGGCCTTTCCCAAGGGGGGTTGCCCCCGGCCTTCCCCCAAGGGGGTCAGCCTCCGCCTTCCCTCAAGGGTTAGCCTCAACCTTCCTCAACGGGTTGGCCTTGGCTTTCCCCTTTGAACCACCATTCCCCCCTAGGATGTTCCCTATCGTCCGAGCCCACGAGCCGACTTTGCGGTGCTCGTTGCCCGCATTCACGTGCCGACTTCGTTGCACCCTTTGGTGCCCATGCCCTGACTCCGTGATGTCCGCCATTGTTCGTGCCTGCGCACTAACCGTGACACTCGTCACAGTGCCTATGCACCCTTCATGCGTCACGCACCCCCCCATGCCCACTTTCATGACATACATCACTGCGCCCGTGCACCATTCATGTGTCACATGTCCCCGGCACGAAGTCCATTTCTGCCACAGACGCCGCTGCACCCTTGCACTGCTACTATATTATCTACCCTTGGCACAGTGACCTATTTGGCGACACCCGTGCACCGCTTCCATGTCATGTGCCCCTGGCACTAGGCTCTATCCTGGGACACCCGTCGCCGTGCCAGTGCCCCGCACTTATGTTATATGCTCCCGGGAACGCCTCACAACCGCCACCCTCATACATTATGCTACTACCACCGTCATGCCCACGGACTCTCTGGCACACTATCATGCCCCCCAGTATTGGTCCATCTATTCACCTCATTATGCACCTCTACCTAGGACGTGGAACATGCTTCAACTCGCTCTCCGAAGCGTGCCACATTGTGAGGGGCTTGTTCACAGTGCTCCGGCATGAGGACCCTTCGCAGCGGGATAGGCTCGCTCTAAAAAATACTATCTCCACCTGAGTGGCTTGCATGGCACTAGGCACGCCTGAGTTGTGACCACATTGCACTCACATTATCGGTGATCATCAACGTCGGTAAGACGATGACCCCCTAGGTCACTCTGAGATGGAAGCAGGTCTTCGGAGGGCATCGTGCCTAGTCCACCTAACAGTCAGCCGTAGGTACCCTCCCTATCCATTGTCAGGTTCTCTATGTGTCTTTTGACGTCCCCCGTGGGATTCAATAAAAGATTTGGACTGGTGGCTTAGGCAAGGGCGTTCTGTGATCATGCCGACGTTGTGTGGTCAGTCTTTTTAGACAGGTAGAGCAATGTTGTATGGAGCCGGCAGCGCGAATATGGAAACCGACAGTCCATTGGAGCACCAGCATTTGTGGACCCTCTAATGTTGTCTCACTCCCAGGGGATGATACGTGTCAACTGATGACACATGCATACTTTTGCCTATAAACAGAGGATTTTGGACTTTATTTTGGACACAAAAAGTTTTTCATTTGACAAAATCACTTTCTTACTCTAGAATCCAAAACTACTGAATTCTAGAGAAAACATGATTGAACATAATACTGGACCTTTACGTTGGACCTTGACAATGGACTATGACTTGGACCTTAGCTTGAATGTCGACTATCGGCCCCGTTCGTCTCGGCCCTCATCTTCACAGCATTATCACTCCTCATGTCCTGTTTGGAAAGCCTTACTCTCTACTCTTACTCCACCCTCACTGTGTCCTACTTTTGTACATCTGGCAGCTGACTCGGACTGTATCTTTTGTGGTACCTCCATCTAGTTACGAATCCACTTCCTTGGCATCACATTGTATGAGTTTCTTTATTTGTGTGGGTCTAATTTAGTGGAACCGTTTACGGGTTATAAATTGTCATCTAAAGCTATTATTGTAAGGGGTTAGTTTATACTCTCCTAATGAATTGTAGTTTCTCGATATGACTTAGCAACATTTTGTAGATAAGAGAGTACCACCTTTCTCTCAATTTACTATTATGTTATAGTGCTAAACTAAATCACATGAATCCTTTCAAACTTTTCATATTAATTATCACAGGTTTATGACTTAGACAAGTTATATCGGTAGACTTATATTACAAGGGAAAGCACATTCGCCTTTTGGATGACAATTCGGTCTCAAAAAGCAAGCAAGGAAATGGAGGATTTAAGAAGAGTAAAATGCACTAGTGACGACCAAATTATGACCCATTTTCATTATTGTCATTGAACTTCCATTTGTTTCATTTTAGTCACTAGACTCACAATTTTGTCCAATTAGGTTATTTTGTTAGGAGCTGTTTGATAATACTAAAATTTAAAAGTTAAGTGTTGAATTCATAAAATTGAAAACTTTAAGTAACTAAAATTTTACTGAAAAATAAGTTAACTTATTTAGTAGACCAAAAGCAAATGTCTAAAAATTGTTTATTTACAAATTTAACAATTTACCAAAATTATGCATTTGTTTATGTATTTTATAACTTTTTTTGGGAGGCTTAAATGGTGTTGGTGGTGGTGGCAGTGACGACGGAGTAATAGTGGTGGTGGTGGTGGCGTCGGTGGTGAAAAAGTGTCAACAGTATCGGTAATGGTGCGTGAAGATGTGGTGTTGGTAATTGTGATGATAGCAATAGGCCACCGACCTGGCGGTCATGGGAGCGGTAATAATGTGTTGGATCTTTAGATGATTTTCACTACAAGAAAAATCACTTTTATCGATGGAATTTTTCGTCGCTAAAAGTGGATAATCAGTCGTTAAAGACTTTAAGCGATGGACTGTCTGTCGCTAAAAGTCCGTTCCTATAATTCCGTTACTAAAAGTTTTCAACGGAATTTGATGATCCGTCGGAAAAAAAAAGTTTTTACCGACTGAATTAATTACTTTTAGCGACAATGTATTTTCTATATTTTTTTAATTTCTGAATTTTTCAAAAAAAAAATCTCTTAGCGACGGAATTTTCAATGCTAAAAATCTGTCTCTTAAAACGTTTATTAATCTGTAGAAGGACTCTTAGAGACGAAATTTTGTCGCTAAAGTTAAAAAGGCTATTTTTCAGCTTAATTAGCTATTTTTTTATATAAATTCAAACATGTTTCAAACGATTAACCCTAACCAACCAATCAAACAACAATTTAATTTTTAAACTGAGATTCATCATTTACTAAATTCCAACTGATACAGATAAAATTTAATTCATATACACCACCAACTAACACTAAATACAACAAATTTTATGTTCACTAAATACAATAAATCACATTGTACAAATCCGAAAAATAAAGTTACAAGTTTTATTAAAACTACAAAAATATAAGACAAGATCCTTGCTCCGAAGCTTGCAAAACATTTCTCTGCCCACAATTGTTACTTGTTTACCTTTATCGATCACAACCTGAAAAAGAGTATTAGCTGTACAAATTTGTTTACGATGAAAAAAATGAATAAAAAGTTGTCTAGTGCTCATATTCCTTAATTGTAAGTATTTCTTCTTTGTTTAAATGAGTGACGGTGGCTTATGTGAAAAGATTAGATAGCCCTTTACACTTTTCACTAACACACTCAAAACCTGTTTTTCTCTTTGCAAATAGTTATATTTTTCCCTAACGTTACCCTAAGATGTCCTCATGTCCTCACCTTATTTGAATTGACAAATCATGGCTCAAATATATCTACTTGAGCTACTAATTGTTTCTTGCCAAAAGTTGAGTGTCCAAACCTAAAACCATGATGCACACGGAGGACATATGTAGCCTAAGTGTAAGTCAAGTTGTGCATACGAAGTCACTAGAACCATCCCAGCAAGAGAAAAGATTATATTAAAGACTGTTGAAACAAATGAACCACCCATCCAAGCCAAATTCAAAAGAGTATATGCGAACCATTAAATCATTGGAAGTGATCAACCATGCCTATTCTGGGATGATCACTTCCGAAGCAGTTTCACAAGAATGCACTATGAAATGCAGAGAATTGTTGAATGCAATCAAAAGTAAATCAACGTTTAGTTACATAATTTTCACGTACTACTTGAACACAGATTAAAAGGAAGAAAAAAACAATAAACAACAAAAGAATAACTAATGCATTATTGATCCATCTCCTAACGATCCTATTTTTTAGTCCTTGTTACCCCATCCATATTATTTTAAAACCACACCTCATCCTGATTTTGACCAAAAATCACATCCAAATGAACAATCACAAACACGACAATGTTTTTGTAATAACGTGACAAACCTTGGTTAAGTCATAGATAAAATCTATTTTAGCTGTATCAAATCCATTATTTCCATTAACAGGACTGATGACTAGCTGTTTCACTTTCGATTAATAAGATACAGTCCAAAGAAAAGGAATAGTAGCAACCAAATAAACCTATTAAGCCATACCCAGATGAAACCAAAGCACATTATACCATCTCTATTTCAGCTATATCTATCCTATCGTGCGATGTCAAACTCGAATGCATGGATAACGGTGTAGACAAATGATTACTCTCCATGGATAAGGTTGTTAGAAGAGCATCACCCATTTTTTCCTTTGTGGGCATTACATAATATACATGTGAATGGAAAAATCCAACACTGGAAAGGTAACAGTTGATGATTCAGAATTAAAATTCAAGTAGAGGTAGTTAAGGCAGTTTCAGTTTGTTTCCAAGTCTATATAATAGTTAAAATAGAATCGCCTCCATATCATTTGTTTTTTTTTTAAATAATGTAAATATAACAAGCACTTGTCAGTTCCTTGAGTGCCTTCAAGATTTGTATTTTTTTTCTTAGTCCACCACAATCAACACTCAACAACATGAATACCTTATATACATGTTCAACAAAATTGTGGAATCAATTCATAACATACCCAATATGAATCCCACACCCAACATAACAGAAACACCTCACATCCATCTTCACCAACCAAAACCCAGTAAAATTACACCATATTCAATTAACATTGAGGAATGGGCTAAACCCCTAACCTTAGAGAATTGAAACAGAGAGATGAGATTAGTGAGAGAACTGAATGGTACCTGTAAAGACAACGCATTGATCTGCAGGGAGAGAAATATAATGAACCTGAGTGCAATTTCTTTTCAGTCGATACGTCTTGCAATTTGTCAAATCAATGAAAGAAAAATGATAATAGTTTTTGTTGAATTCAATTGGACGTTCAAAATCTGGTTCATGGCTATAATGAATGGTTACGATTCTATCATTTATGTCTTTTTCTCCTACTTTTGAATTGTCGAAGCACGAAATCACAATGAGATCTACCTATACAGTAACGCTCTTGGTAGATTCGTCGTAGCTGCAGCAATGCAAAATGTGTGTCGATTCATTGTAGCTGCAGCAGCAGTAGCAAGGGGGAGGCAGCCAAGGAAGAGGAGAGGGGGCAGACTGGGTAGCGGCTAATGATCGGCTACGAGAGAGAGAGAGAGAGAGAGAGAGAGAGAGAGAGAACGGTAGAGGGTGGGGAGATAGAAAGGAGCGGCAAGGGGAAAGGAAATGAAAGAAAAGTTAGGGTTTGATGAATTTACAGTAAAATAAAAAAGCTATTTTCAATTAATAAAAAATTCAAGAAGAAGGGAGAAAATACGAAAAATACATTTAGCGACGGATTTTTCTGTCGGCGATAACCCGTCGGTAAAAGTCCGTTGCTAAAAGTCACTTTTTGTGACAGATTTCATTCTGTCGTTAAAAGTCCGTGAAAAAAGTAGTTTTTTCTTGTAGTGTTTGACGGAAATGGACATGGTAACAACAACGATGGTTTGGTAGATGTGGTGGTGTCCTTGTGGTGGTAGCGAAAGAAAATAATAATTGTGGTGGTGGTTATATTGTGGTGGAAGCGGTGTTGACAACAAATTAATTGAGGCGTCATCGTTGTGGTTATTACTTTTTTATGTAAAAATATGTTAAATAACTTTCAACCATCTTACTTAGAATTAAGTGATCAATATTAAGGAAGTTCACCCTGACTTAAAATTTTAGTATATTTTTAGTAGGAATTAATATTTTAAGTGATACAAGGTTTAGCGTTATCTAACGCACTTAATTGAAAATTATTGAAAACTTTAAATTTTAAGTGCTTAATTCCGTTATCAAACACACCCTCAGTCAGCGTTAGAAAGAGTTCCATTAGGTGGCCACATGTGAGGCACTTGACC
Organism: Escallonia herrerae; assembly: GCA_033070095.1. Classification (NCBI taxonomy): domain Eukaryota; kingdom Viridiplantae; phylum Streptophyta; class Magnoliopsida; order Escalloniales; family Escalloniaceae; genus Escallonia; species Escallonia herrerae. The sequence continues at coordinate 111,281 of JAVXUP010001752.1, read as the reverse complement.
CTGAGCTCAGGGCAAAATACCTACCTGATTCTTTATTTCTTTTGAGATTAAAGTGAATCCATTTAAATTTTTGTGATATTTTTAAAGTGAGGAAATGCACATATTTCTTTACTAAACTAGTATCTTTTTGTCACTAAAATAAGCATTAAAGTCTATGTTAAACCTTTTAGCAACAAAACAATGTGAATTCTCCTTCCTCTTTCCCTCTCCTCCCCCAAGACCGCCACCATCAAGCGCGACCATCACCCTCGACCAACGCCAACCTTTCTGCCCTACGACCTCCTCCTTCTTCCCCCCACATCATCAATGAACCAACCCCCAAGCCTGCATTGACAATCGCCACCGGCATCAAAGACGACTTTGCTTTTTATGGATCTTGCTGCCGTTGACCGAGGAATGAAGAAAAAATATTTGGTAATGAAATGAAGAAAGAAGGAAAGGAGAGAGAAAATAGAAATAGAGATACATATATATATATATATATATATATATATATGTATATAGAGAGATTTAGAGGAAGAGAGTTTTGCCCCTGTTCTGATGTCTCATGCACGCATGATGTGATCATTTAACGGAAAAAGACTAACTCCGGCTGACAGAATGCACACAAGAAAATATGTATTTTGCGACGGATTTTTAGCGACGGAAGGTATTCCGTCGCTAAAAAGGCCTTTAAGCAATGGAATATCCCGTCGTTAAAAATTTGTCGTTTAATACTATTACCGACGGAAGCCACCGTCGATAAAAGTATTTGCAGACGAACTTTTAACGGCGGACTTTTAGCAATGGAGTTATCGTCGCCAAATTTTTTTTAGAAAATTAGTATTTTCTGAAGGTTTTTTAAATTATTTGAACGACGGAATAAAAGCGTCGCTAAAAAGTCTGTTGGTAAAAGTCAGACCTTCACCGACGGATTTTTAGCCACGGTATTATTCCATCGCTAAAGATCCTCGATATAAACCCACATCGAGTTTGTTTCTCTCTCCGAAATCCTTCTCTCACCCACCCATCGACGTTCTTACCTCCGGCGACCCCTCTCTACGACGACCCACCTCCGGCGACACCCCCGTCCCCCACCCAACGCTGCGCCACCAAGCCTTCCACTACTGTCGTGCCACAAAGCACTCCACTTGCACCGCGCGACGAAGCCCACCACTGCCAACGCACCACCAACGCCACCGTCGTCGTACCCACCTCGAGATCTGTATGTCAATTGCCCCAAATTAATCTTGTTGTTTGTTTTTCAAAGTTGATCATCAAGCATTTGGCCATATTCGAATTTGTCTTCTCTGCCATGTATAATCTGATGTTGTTGTTAATTTGGACGTTTGGCCATTATTTTCTGAATTTGTTGATTATGAAGCATTTGGCCTAATTGAACCCTATATTTAAGTAATTGAACCCTAATTAAATCCTAAATTGAATGCCCTAATCGAATCGAACCCTAAATTAAACTAATTGAACCCCTAATTGAACCCTAACTTGAATGCCCTAATCCAACCGAACCCTAAATTGAACTAATAGAACCCCCTAATTGAACCCTAAATTGAAGTAATTGAATCCTAATTAAACCCTAAATTGGATGCCTTAATCAAATTGAATCCTAAATTAAACTAATTGAATGCCCTAATCCAACCGAACCCTAAATTGAACTTATTGAACCCCCTAATTGAATGTCCCAATTCAACCGACCACTAAATTGAACTATAATTGAACCCTAAATTGATGTAATCGAACCCTAATTAAACTACTTAAACCCCTAATTGAACCGAACCCTAAATTAAACTATTTGAACCCATAATTGAACCCTAAATTGAATGCCCTAATCCAATCGATATATGATTTTAGGTTGTTAATTGATGATTTTAGGTTATTAGCTGTGCATTTGAAGTAAATGAGATTATTAATTGATGATTTTAGGTTGTTAATTGATGATTTTAGATTGTTAATTGTGCATTGAGCATTTGAGATATTGAGATTGTTAACGGAGGATGGGACCCAATTGGATTGAATGTGTGATTTTTATTGCATTGAGCATTTGAGAATTGAGAATTGGGATTGTTGACGGAGGATGGGACCCAATTGGATTGAATGTGTGATTTTTATTAATTTTTATTGCATTGGGCATTTGAGAATTGAGATTGTTGACGAAGGATGGGACCCAATTGGATTGAGATCCCCATCAGGTAGCACAGACACGGACATCGCGTCTGATCGACGCTGACACCGAAACAACATATTTTAGTTTTATACTTGTGGACACCTCTTCAATGGGTGTCCGGCACCGTGTCCGACTTTCTGGCAATTAAAAAATAAATCAATGTCTTCGAACACCCTATATGAGGTGTCGGACACGTGTCCGGAGATGTTCGACACGTGTCCGGATGTGTCGATGAGGTGTCGGTAGGTCACGGACACCCCGTCCGATCGACACTAACACCGAAAAATGTTGCATTTTTGCTTTATATGTGTGGACACCTCTTGAAGGGGTGACGAACACGTTGTCTGGCATTTAAAAAATAAATCAATGACTTCGGACGTGTCCGGAGGTGTCAGTACGTATTGGTAGGTGTTGGACACATGTTTGGAGGTGTCTGACACGTTTCTGGAGGTGTTCGACACGTTTCTGGATGTGTCGATGAGGTGTCGAGGTGTCGATAGGTCACGGACACCGCGTCCGATCGACACCTCTTCAGGGGGTGTCCGGCACCTTTTCAGGGGGTGATGGACACGTCGTCCGGCATTTAAAAAATAAATCAATGTCTTCAGACGTGTCCGGAGATGTCGGACACCATACCGACACCCTATATGAGGTATTGGGAATTGAGATTGTTGACTGTGCATTGAGAATTTGAGAATTGAGATTGTTAACGAAGGATGTGACCCAATTGGATTGAGATATCTGTGAATTAGTTGAATGGTTGGTTATTGAATTTAGGTTAATTAGGTTAACGCGACATTTTTAGCACCTCTTAGAATCTCATCGTGGCTCCAGCACTGGCTATAATTAGCCCTAATTAGTCCCGATTAACCCTAATGAACCCAATTAACCCTAATTAGTTCTAACGAGCCTAATTAGTTTTAATTTACCCTAAGAACCCAATGAAAATTAAATCAGCTGTAATTACTCCAAATTGATCCTAATTAACACCAATCAGTCCAAATTAAACCCGTGATTAGATTAATTAAACCCTAAAACCTAACTAAACTCTGATTACACACCTAAGTAGTCGTAATTAAGCCTAATAACCCAATTAAGCCTAATTAGCCCTAATTAGGACTAATCAATACTACTCCGCACAATTAAACCCTAATTAGCTCAAAATAACCCTAATTAGTCCTAATCAACCCTAATTAGCTATAATTAGTCCAAGGTAGTCCTCATTAACACTAATTAGCCCTAACATAACCCAATTAATGCCTAATTAGCCCTAATTAGGACTAATCAACACGACTCCGCACAATAAAACCCGGCTATTAGCTCAAAATAACCTTAATTACTCCTAATCAACCCTAATTAGCTATAATTAGCGCAAGGTAATCCTCATTAACACTAATTAGCCCAGAGATTGTTCAATTACTCGTTTCTTATAAAACCTGCATTCTTTATATTCGTTGTTGTTTTGCGAAGTCCATTGGCAACGAGATGGTTCAACTCGTTGCCAACGAATTCTATTTAAACTGGAATTGGTAACATATGCAACGATCTTTCTGTAGTTTTGATATTTCGGAAAAATTCTTGCATATATTATCAATTTCTGAACGCATGCATGCATAAAAACGCTTAGTTCCCGTTCAAAGGTACTCATTACAAAGTAATGCTTTGTAATGAGCCTTTGGATGTCCAGTTTGGAAAAGTTACGTGTTTATAAAATAGTGTTTCAACTCATGCTCTGTGTTCTATGTCGTGGATATTTGGTACACGTTCTCATGTGTTTCTCCGGGTGCATACAAATCTGGTGTTCTAACATCCGTCAAACCTTACAAGGTAAGGTTAGATGAATGTTAGAACACCTAATCGATGTCGTGTACTTGGAGAAATGCGGTGAGGTGCTGCCGAATTTTTCGCAGACATAGGACTAAGCATGAGTTATTCACTGTTTTATAAACATGTGCTTTTCTGAATGGGATAGGACCACTACCTATTAGAGAATGGAAGGGAAATACATAGACATGTTGTCACATTCATGCATTCATATTTACATCGACCCTGCCTAATGATTGGTCATAATTGAAGGTGGTATACAGTACGATAATTCAGTCGTCATGTCGGTCGATCGAAGTTGGATGAAAAGGAAGAATGCTGACGATTTTGAGGATCGCGTTGACGAATTTCTCGACTTCGCTTACGCGCATCCTGCACATGTTGACTTTGATAAGATAAGGTGTCCGTGCGGTAGATGTGAGTTGTTGCATTGGAGAAAAAGAATTGAAGTAAAATGGCATCTTCGTCGGTACGGTTTTATGGGTGGATACACAAGGTGGACGCAGCACGGGGAAACGATAGTATTGTCGTCCAACCCAGCTAGTCAAACTGAAGTTAGGGAGGAGGCACGGTATGATTACCGAGATATGATTATGGATGCTGGGCATGCTAATGTTGACTGGCGTTACGAAGGTGGTGACGACAGTCCACAACCGCCGAACGAGGGGGCTCATCAGTTTTATGAGTTGTTGAGAGCTGCGGAAGAGCCGCTGTGGGATGGAGCTCCGAAACACACACGGCTGTCTGCGGTTAGTAGGTTATTACAGTTGAAATCAGACCACGGGCTGAGTGAGAAAGGTTTTAACGAGTTTGTTACCTTAATCAAAGAAATTCTGCCCGAAAGTGAAAAGCTACCGCCGTCGTACTATGACGCGAAGAAGATGATGAGGAAACTTGGGTTGAGCTATGAGCGGATAGATGCGTGCAATAACGATTGTGTATTATTCTGGAAAGAGAATAAGGATTTGTCACGGTGTCCAGTATGTGATCATTCGAGGTACAAACCGGACAAAGGGAAGAAGAAAAACATTGCATGGAAGATATTGCGATATTTCTCGGTCACACCACGGCTTCAGAGAATGTACTACTCCTCCAATACGGCTGAACATATGAGGGCTCACCGTGAGACTCATAGCAACGATGCCGATGTGCTGACACACCCAGCTGATGGAGAGGCGTGGAAGGAGTTTGACCGCAGGCATCCAGTCTTTGCTCAGGAAGTTCGGAATGTTAGACTTGGTCTGGCAACCGATGGGTTCAACCCTTTTGGTCAGTCTACCACGCCTTACTCCTGTTGGCCTGTTATTATTGTCCCTACAACCTTCCACCAGGCATGTGCATGAAGAAGCCGTACATGTTCTTGTCGTTGCTTATTCCGGGGCCGAAGAGTCCCGGCAAGGACATAGATGTGTATTTAAGGCCGTTGATTGATGAGTTAAAACAGTTATGGAATCATGGAGTCGAAACATATGATGCATCCCTTAAACAAAATTTTCAGATGAGGGCTGCTTTGATGTGGACTATACATGATTTCCCCGCATTGGGAATGACGTGTGGCTGGAGCACACATGGGAAGCTAGCATGCCCTGCTTGTATGGGCGTGAACCCCGGTCATACGTTAAAGCACGGCGGAAAGCCCTCGTGGTTCGGATGTCACCGTAAGCTTTTGCCACCGGGCCATCAGTTTCGTAGGCAGAAGGATAAATTTGACGGGACAATCGAGCGTGAGGTTGTCACACTGGACTACCCATCTGGTGAAGAAGTGCTCTCACACCTGGAGGCACTTGATACTGACATACCACACGGCAAGGGTGTGCCAGATCAGAAGATTCCAGGGTACGGGAAAGAGCACAACTGGAGAAAATTTTGTATCTTCTGGGAGTTAGCCTACTGGAGGACGCTCGTTATCCGAAACAACATGGATGTGATGCATATTGAGAAGAACGTTTTTGATAATGTGTTCAACACAGTGATGAATGTCAAGGGCAAATCGAAAGATCACCTTAAAGCGAGAAGGGATCTACAACAGTTGGGTGTACGCCGTGAATTGCATCCTCGGACAGTCAGTGGGAGGACGATACTTCCGAAAGCACCTTACTGTCTAGACAAGAAACAAGTGGAGAAGGTCTGTCAGTGGGTTAAGAATTTGAAGCTTCCGGATGGGTTTGCGTCCAACATATCTCGTTGTTGCAATGTATCGGAATGCAAGTTCCAAGGGATGAAGAGTCACGACTGCCACGTATTCATGGAGAGATTCATTCCTATTGCCTTCCGGGGACTGTTGCCACGGGTTGTTTGCGAGACTTTGACTGAATTATCTCATTTCTTTCGAGATATATGTTCTTCTACGATCCGGGTGAGTAACATGGAAGTGCTTGAGAAGAACATTGTGGTGACGATTTGCAAGCTGGAGAAAATCTTCCCACCTTCGTTCTTTGATTCAATGGAGCATCTGCCTGTTCACTTGGCATATGAAGCTAAGATGGGTGGACCCGTGCAATATCGGTGGATGTATCCCTTCGAGAGGTAATCTTTAAATTGTTACAGTTGTTCGTTTACACTTAATGTGACACCTGTTATCATTGATATTCCACCTAACTCGATTCGCTAAACTTCTAGGTTCATGTTTCATTTAAAGAAAAAAGTCCACAATAAGGCTCGGGTTGAGGGCTCAATTGCGGAGGCTTACGTAATGGAAGAACTTGTAAACTTTTGTAGTCAATATTTCGGGCCTGATGTTGGTACAAGGTTAAATCAACTAGGCCAAAATGACCCCGGATAAGCACAAATTTGGAAGGGCAATTGTCAATATTCAAGCAGTCAGGTAGTCCGTTCGGCCGAACGTATACTCGATGGCTAACGGATGAAGAGTACAGTGCTGCAACAATATATGCCCTTCTAAATTGCGATGAAGTTTTGGCATTCGTTGAGTAAGTTAAAGTCTTAATTCACTTACATTGCTGTACATAATTGAAAGTGTGTGTTAAGCGAGTCAACTATATATTGGTTTGCAGTGAGTTCGATGCGGAATCTTTAATCACTGATCCCGCTGGACTTGAATCTCATCGAAAATCACAATTTGTACAGTGGTTCAAAAGGCGTGTAAGATTTTTAACATTATATTATGTGTTATATACAGTTCTGTGGCCAATTAGTATACTGATTTATCCTTAATTTTTACCGTCATCTACAATAGGTTCAGTCAATGGATAGACCAGTGGCCTCCTGCTTGAAATTACTAGCTGAAGGCCCTAACAAACAAACATCCTGTTACGGAGGCTATATCATCAACGGGTTTAGGTTTAACGTAAAAGATGATGACCGAACAAAACAAACCCAAAACAGTGGAGTCTTGGTCAACGGCGACTGTTATGCCGAGAATTGCATGGACTTTTACGGAGAGCTAGATGAGATTGTTGAGCTAACATATCTGGGTTCCCAAAACCGCCTGGTAATGTTCAAGTGTACGTGGTTCGATGTCACATGCAGTAGAGGAATCCGTGTTAGCTCTCAAGGGATTGTAGATGTCAATGTCAAGTCAAGACTTGCATCAGACGAGCCCTTTGTGTTTGCTAGTCAAGCTGTACAAGTCTTTTACGCGGAGGACGTCGCCAATCCCAAATCTCATTGGTATACAATTATCAAGTCCAAGAAATTGCCCGTGACATATGACAGTGAGCTAGACTCCTTTCAAGCCGACCAACCACGTGTCTTGTTCCCTGTTGAGGTCAACAACGAGGAGGACGATCTTCCTCTTCCAACAACACTTCTTGTAGGAGAAGAAGTCGTAGATGATGACGCGGAAGACGTGGAAAGTGTTGGAGATGATGTGACCGAGTCTACTGATGAAGAGGATGAATTAGAAGATGAAGAGGACGACGAGTCCCACGAAGAAGAGGACGACGAGGAAAGTGATGAAGATGATGATGATTCTCAAACTGAAAATGATTGACTTGTAATGTTGTAACATCCGGGAAAAAATGTAGTAACATTTTAGAACTTGGTTTATATTGATGTGTTTTTGCACCTCCGTTCATATATATATAGTGCCGATGATGATTTCTGCCAAATTATTATTTTTAATGTGTTAATGTCTTTGTAATTTATCTATACGAAGTCAGATATGGATAGGATACGGGCTATTCGTGGCCGGGCTGGACGCCGAGCTGCTTCCTCCCCGGTGGGTCCCACCTCGTCATTGCCCACTGATGACGAGGCACAGAGTGATCATGTACAGCAGATGGGGCCCCAGATCCAGCCCCAACCCCAGCCGTCGCCATCGCCCCAGCCCGACGCAGATTCATCCCACACGCGCGTTGATTCTCCTTCTTCCGTGGGTTCTACCTCAGGTATAGTTGATAACGGTGTTTAGTACATTTTCGCTAGCCTTATATTTAAAGTATATTTGAACTGTATTAATGTTGTGTTTTGTAGGATCTCGACGAGGCCGTGGTCCGACACGCGGGGTACGCATCGACCCCCAGCGTAAACAGAGAGTTACGCTCACCCAGGAGGGCCTGTAAGTAAAAAAAAATCACATCATGCCTTATATTTAAAATTTTGGGGTGTTAATTTATATTTGAACTGTATTAATTTATTTATTTACTTCTTTGGCAGGATCCTGGAGAATCAGGCGAGGACGAAGATCGGCGTTCTTGTGAAGGGCCGATTCTTCGAGCCACGCCTGTACTGGAAGGACTGGGATGCCGCTGCGAGGGAGTCCCTATGGGAGGAGTGGCTGGTACGGTGAAGTATTTTTTTCAGCGATAGTATTTGTTTAATTAGAGTTTGTTTTCTGTAGTTAATTTGTGTTATTGAATGCCTTACAGGAGGGGTTCACGTTTGACTCGCCTGAGCAGCAGGCACTGGGGCAGCAGGCCTTCTTTGCTTACATCGGCAAAAATTACCGGCGATGGCTCCACGACGCAAGGGACCGGGCAAAGAAGATGCTGCCCGAGGGTGCCCCAATGACGGAGATGACAAGATATCCCCCACATTGGATATCTCCGACTGTATGGACGACGATGATAGATCGGTGGGCTGCGGATCCAGGTTGGGATGCCAAGAGTAAGTGCAGGGCTGAGAACAGACAACATCTACAAAATCCAGAACGCGGTCTTGGACATTGTAATCAAATAGGTTGATGTCATCCTTCAGTTCAAAAACAAATGTTGTCATTCATTTGGTTTCATGAGTGATGTTTAGGAAAAAAAACCGAGCCCCTCAACATTTTGTTGCTTTCCTCAAGTAGTTACCTGGACAATGGGTGAATCGTCGTTAACTTCAAAATAGAAGCCATTTGGAGGTTCATAAGCCTCAGGGAAAGCACTAGCAAAAATCTGCCAACAATACATGAAAAAAATTATAACTAAGTACCTACAAACCTAAGTTTATGGTTATACCGGTGCTATACAGATGTAAAAGATACAAAAAAGAGCAACATGTGCAGATGAACTAAGACTCTTAAAACCCGCCAGATAACCTCAAGACTCTTAAAACCCCGCCTTTTTGAAATCCTAGATGAATTAAGAGTCACTTTGTGACCTTAATGGAGAGAGACCATACCTCTGCCCCCAATAGGTACGCCTGCACTGTAGAATGTCCAAAGGGATCGATTTGCCAACAAATTCTTGGAGTGATATTGGACTTGGCTTTAATAAACCGGTGGCCAAGTGTTGTCTGGTCAATCATATCAATGTAATGCGGGGCTGCCTCGTCATCCATGCACATACCCCCATTTCTGCACCAGAAAAAGGAATAATACGTAAACTGTGCAAACATACCCATATACCTAAACCCTAAACCCTAAATCTTGGATGAAGATGCTCAGTCAGAACCGGAAAACATAATCTGATCTTCCATCATCACCAACTAATTCATACTATACTAAACATAGCATAATTAACTCAGCGGGTGCAAACATACCCATATACCTAAATTGAACTAATTGAACCCTAAATTGAATGCCCAAATCAACCGAACCCTAAATTGAACTAATAGAACTCCCTAATTGAACCCTAAATTGAAGTAATTGAACCATAACTAAATCCTAAATTGAATGCCCTAATCGAATTGAACCCTAAATTAAACTAATTGAATGCCTTGATCCAACCAAACCCTAAATTGAATCAATAGAACCCCCTAATTGAACCCTAAATTTTTATCATCTACAATAGGTTCAGTCAATGGATAGACCAGTGGCCTCCTGCTTGAAATTACTAGCTAAAGGCCCTAACAAACAAACATCCTGTTACAGAGGCTATATCATCAACGGATTTAGGTTTAACGTAAAAGATGATGACCGAACAAAACAAACCCAAAACAGTGGAGTCTTGGTCAACGGCGACTGTTATGCCGAGAGAGCATGGACTTTTACGGAGAGCTAGATGAGATTGTTGAGCTAACATATCTGGGTTCCCAAAACCGCCTGGTAATGTTCAAGTGTACGTGGTTCGATGTCACATGCAGTAGAGGAATCCGTGTTAGCTCTCAAGGGATTGTAGATGTCAATGTCAAGTCAAGACTTGCATCAGACGAGCCCTTTGTGTTTGCTAGTCAAGCTGTACAAGTCTTTTACGCGGAGGACGTCGCCAATCCCAAATCTCATTGGTATACAATTATCAAGTCCAAGAAATTGCCCGTGACATATGACAGTGAGCTAGACTCCTTTCAAGCCGACCAACCACGTGTCTTGTTCCATGTTGAGGTCAACAACGAGGAGGACGATCTTCCTCTTCCAACAACACTTCTTGTAGGAGAAGAAGTCGTAGATGATGACGCGGAAGACGTGAAAAGTGTTGGAGATGATGTGACCGAGTCTACTGATGAAGAGGATGAATTAGAAGATGAAGAGGACGACGAGTCCCACGAAGAAGAGGACGACGAGGAAAGTGATGAAGATGATTCGCAAACTGAAAATGATTGACTTGTAATGTTGTAACATCACGGGAAAAATGTAGTAACATTTTAGAACTTGGTGTGAATTGATGTGTTTTTGCACATCCGTTCATATATATATAGTGCCGATGATGATTTCTGCCAAATTATTATTTTTAACGTGTTAATGTCTTTGTAATTTATCTATATGAAGTCAGATATGGATAGGATACGGGCTATTCGTGGCTGGGCTGGATGCCGAGCTGCTTCCTCCCTGGTGGGTCCCACCTCATCATTGCCTACTGATGACGAGGCACAGAGTGATCGTGGACAGCAGATGGGGCCCCAGCCTCAGCCGTCGCCCCAGCCCGACGCAGATTCATCCCACACGCGCGTGCATTCTCCATCTTCCGTGGGTTCTACCTCAGGTATAGTTGATAACGGTGTTTAGTACATTTTCGCTAGCCTTATATTTAAAGTATATTTGAACTGTATTAATGTCTGTGTTTTGTAGGATCTCGACGAGGCCGTGGTCCGACACGCGGGGTACGCATCGACCCCCAGCGTAAACAGAGAGTTACGCTCACGCAGGAGGGCCTGTAAGTACTAAAAATATCACCTCATGCCTTATATTTAAAATTTTGGGGTGTTAATTTATATTTGAACTGTATTAATTTATTTATTTACTTCTTTGGCAGGATCCTGGAGAATCAGGCGAGGACGAAGATCGGCGTTCTTGTGAAGGGCCGATTCTTCGAGCCACGCCTGTACTGGAAGGACTGGGATGCCGCTGCGAGGGAGGCCCTATGGGAGGAGTGGCTGGTACGGTGAAGTATTTTTTTCAGCGTTAGTAAATGTTTAATTAGAGTTTGTTTTCTGTTGTTAATTTGTGTTATTGAATGCCTTACAGGAGGGGTTCACGTTTGACTCGCCTCAGCAGCAGGCACTGGGGCAGCAGGCCTTCTTTGCCTACATCGGCAAGAATTACCGCCGATGGCTCCACGACGCACGGGACCGGGCGAAGAAGATGCTGCCCGAGGGTGCCCCGATGATGGAGATGACGAGATATCCCCCACATTGGATATCTCACTGTGTATGGGGGAGATGATAGATCGGTGGGCTGCGGATCCAGGTTGGGACGCCAAGAGTAAGAGCGGGGCCGAGAACAGACAGAACAGAGATCCGACGCACACGGGGGGTCGGTGCCACACGACATCGTCCGACACATGAACGCGGTCGAGCACCCGGATCTGGAGGAGGATGAGGTCATAGCTCTGACCTATAATCAGACGCACGTGCGGAAGAAGGACAAGGACGAGGCGCACCGGGCGGGCGACTATATTTCAGATATTGCCCGGCGGATCGATGTGAGTCAATTTGTTTAAGTTGTTAATGTTTTGTCTTTCTATCCTCAATGTCTGTTTCGTTAATTAATGCCCTAACATATCGTTAAACCACTATTTTTGCAGGCCTCGTATGAACAGCTAAGGGGGTCCGAGCAGCAGTCCGGACAGCCATCAGCGTCCACTAGTACGGCTGCGAGTACTGGGGGGTTGAAGCGATGGCTGGATACGCCGGAGGTCGTGAATCGGCCGAAAGGCCGCATACGCGGCCTGCCTAGCACGACTGCTCGTGCCGTGATAGGAGCGTCCTCACCCCCTGCTGCCCCTCCACAGACACCGGCTCCTCGGCCTCAGTTGGACGACGAGGAGATCCAGCGCATTGCTACAGTGGTGCTGAGGATGATCAGGGAGCAGGGCACTGCTGGACATGCCGAGTCGGCCCCGGATCAGCAGGATCCAGATCCGGGACTCGGCAACCCCTGATGAGCCCCTTCTCGTGCCCGTTCCTAGCTTCCCCCCCCCCCCCGCGCCCTGCTTGTACTCTTCTCCCCTCCCCTAACCGGCTGTATCCGGTTCCCGGCTTGTACATAATGAGTCTTTTTTATAATAAATATTTTTTATAATTGATTATATATATTTCTTTCTGTATTGATTATTGCGCGTTGTTGTTGAGATTTGAAAATTGTATTACAGGTCTGGGTAATTGAAAAATAAAAAAAAATTTAAAAAAATTTTGACTTTTGGCGACGGATTAATTCCGTCGCTAAAAGTATTCATACAATCAGTTAATTAGCGACGGAATATTCCGTCGCTAAATAAGCTTTTTAGCGACGAAATATTCCGTCTCTAAAACATTATTTCGTCGCTAATTTGACAAAAAGAAAATTAATTAAAATACTAAAAATATAATTAGCGACGGATATTCCGTCGCGAATTAAAAATAAATCCGTCGCAAATAATTACATATTTAGCGACGGATTTCAAAATTTCCGTCGCTAAACTATTAGTGATAGGCTTTTATACGAGGGACTTTTAGCGACGGTGAATCCGTCGCTAATTTTTTTGGCGACGGATTTTCCCGTCGCTAAAAGCCTTTTTTCTTGTAGTGCACCACATCTATTAATTCTTGAAGATTTGGTGAAAAATAGAACATGGTAGATACTTATAGATTGGAATTCCTTTAGTATTAGCACAATGCTTATAGATGGGGATTCGAAGATGGGGATTCCATTATGACTATCAAAGATATAAATCTCACCTCAAGAAAATAGTGACTAATATATAAATATATGTATCTCGTTAGTTTTTCCACATGTTGTCAATTGATTTTGAATATGATTCCAGATGGTATCAAAGCGGATTGATCGATTCAAGTTCAACAGACAATTTAACAATTAAATCCATTGTCACTCAATTCCATTCATTCGCGGGATATAAATCCCACATTAGAGAACTGTGTTTGTGTTAAAAAAAAAAGAAGCTAACAACTAGTACGTCATCATAGAGGCGCTCTGTGCCTCTCCATATGTAGTCAATTGGTTGAGTTACGTACAAAAACCTACCACTCGAACAAAAGATCAGAGTCTCCTAGATAACACGTGCCTTTTGGATGATGGATTTGTACCCCACGTTTTCCTCCGGTGTCAACTTGGAACCACAACCTTTAGCCACATGCCTCCCTTTAAGGGATGACAAATTACTTTAATTTGATTTGCGAAGACCTCGTCTACACCATCCAACTTTTCCTTCTAGTGTTGCCACTCTTTAATTTGTCTTTGCCAGTACTCGTTGGTACATGGGGCAACATAAAAATGAATCTGCTTTCAGGGAGCAAATTTTGAACCTGTGGAGATCATATCATAAGCTGAAGATCTTGCTTATGCCACTCTAGAAAACGCTCTGGGTCAAAGTATAAAGCTTTAACCATTCTAGAACACCCTCCTACTCTGGGTCCTAGGTCAAATTTATAAGGATTTAGAGCTTCAAAGTTCATCACGAGATTCAATACTTCACGACGAAGATTATCCAATCCGATTTCCTGGACCCAATGACAGTTAATTTACGGCTATATCTTTACAGAAGAAAAGGTCTTCCTTAGTTTTAGTTCAGTCTGCAATAAGAATAAACTCTTCTCATGAGTTGGTAACTTGGTATGCATTAGATCATCACAGTACCCAAGCCCTATATATTATCAGGTTCAAAAGTGTTACGCTCTACAGTCTACTGCTTCCGGACTCACCGTTTCACTATCACAGATGATCTGCAATCAGCGCACGCAGTCGATGCATTCTGTCCATTGTGACCACCTATTATATTTCATGTTTGCCACATAGTAAGCTTTCATGGGTATACTACCAGCTACTACTAGCAAGGGCACCTCTAGCTTCTTTCTAGCGCCATCTAATTACTCACTTTGGTTCTTTTTTGTGGGTTACCGTAGTTGCCTATGTTAGCCTTTTATTTCCATTAGCATCTGGTGTACTACATATAACGGAGTGTAAGGAAAGTAAATTTTCGGTTGAAGATCTTGTTAAGTACCCTCTCAGAATCTATTTTTGCATCATTCTGAAAACAACAATGAAAGTTAACTCTACACCAGACAAGTCAACTTCTGTCCCTGCGGTCATGGCATGCTACAAGTACTTGGTCAAAAAATCGATCTTAAGTAGACGTGCTAGCGTGAACATCTTAGGTCAAGCAAACATGACACTCGCCAAAAGCTTCATACAGTACATTCTGTGTTCCCAATATCATCCAATAACAAAAGAGACCCCAAGGATGAAGAGGGAACCAAGCCAAAACAGTTAGATACATCAGCCCACTAATCTAGATCCACTTAGCTAGATTATGGGCTAAGCTATTAACACTTCTACTTACTTTTAAGACATCCCAGCATATAAACTTTTTGAGCTTTTCTCGGGCTTCAACAATTGTGGTATAGCAATTCCAATTCAGTTGTTGATCGATGTTGTTGAGCCAGTCCACTATCACTTGGGCATCTCCTTAAAAAATCACATGAGTGCAATTGTGCTTCAGCGCGATATCAATTGCAGTAAGGCTTGCCAATGCTTCTGCAGAGATAGAATCCATAGGTTCATTGGCTGAAGAGATAGCAGCTACAATATTTCCATTATGATCTCGAATGATAGCCGCCTGTATGGTTCTTGTCTCTCTAATAGCTGCGTCAAAATTTACACGGTACCAGAGGGGTGGGGGATTGAATCTATATGAGGTAGAAAATCTAGAACTTGATTGACGGAAGACTGCATCTTTGTAATGGTCGTACGCCCCTTGGACCATTTTTGCTAACTCCTTGACATTTAACTCCAACTTGTGAAACACCTTCTGATTTCTCTATCTCCAAATATGATCCAATGTGACAGCATAAGGGTATATCAGTGTTTGCTCGAGGACTCATTTGCGGTTGGAATAGGATGAGAAAGAATACATGAAAGCCATTGAATTGTCATGCTTCTAAGGGCAAGATTGTTGGCTAACCTTGTTTGGGTGGGGCTTTGAGGGGGACAAAAAGTTTTCAGATGAAGAAAGCCACGAAGCTCAAGTCAATGGACAAGTAAGAAAAAAAGTGGTGCAGAGACTCTTCCTCCGAGTTGCAAAAGGGGAAATTGGTATCGATATCAGGGATTATTTCTTGAAGTTTCGTTCTTACCGGAAGGATATTCCGAGCAATACTCCACAACAAAATTTTGTGTCTTTCGCAAATCTTTGATCTCCATAGAGTTTTCCAAAAAAGATATTCCCTTTCTTGCTCAAGCTGGAAACGTGTGTCATTCGCCAAATAAGCTGATTTTGCCATTAGTTTTCCGGATTTGTTTGGAGTCCAGACTAAAAGGTTACGGGACTTTGATGGTGAGATGCGAATTTTCAAAATCTCGCCAATATGATCATCCAAAAACAAATTTTTGCAACTTTTCAAGATTCCATGAATTTGATGCTTGATTGATCAAAGAAGACACTTTAGAACCGATAATGAAATCGGTAGACATAATATCCGGTTAGAAAGATTGGATGGATGGAATCCAGGGATCTTGGCCAATATCAATGCTTTCTCCAGTGCCAACTATATAACAAAGACCCTTTCGAAGATGTTCCTTACTAGAGCAAATTCCTTTCCAGATCCACAAAGCAGATTTCGGAGGAGAGTAGTCCAAAAAACGTTTCCCTTTCAGATATTTTTTCTGCATAATGTTTACCCAAAGTTTGTCAGGTTCCTTAAGCACCGTCGATCCCAGCTTAGACAGTAAAGCTTGATTGAATGCTCTCATGGCTTTGAAGCCCATCCCAACTCTGCTTTTGGGAATACATATAGTGTCCCAAGCCTTTGGGCAATATGACTGATTTTTTATTTCATTATGCCCCCACCAAAATCTTTGAAAAGTGCTATCAAGTTGGTTGCATAGTTTCATAGGAAGAGAGAAAGTTGACATGGCATACATGGGGATGGCCATTGCCACTGACTTGATTAGAGCACCTCTGCCAACAAAGGAGATGCATTTAGATTTCCATCCAGCTAGATGTTTTCTAACCCTGTCCAGAACATTGTTGAACAGTTGTGTTTTTTCATGTTGGGTGAACAACGGCAATCCCAGGTATTTGTCTTGAGGGGGAGCTTTCTTGATTCCCAAAATACCACAAAAATTTCTTCTGTTAGCCGCTTCAGTGTTTTTGCTGAAATAAACTCTTGATTTGGTTTTGTTTGTAATCTGGCCCGACCAATCAGCGTACTTCTTGAGACATTTCATGACTTCCTCTGCTTCTCCTTGGTTGGACCTACAGAATATTATTAGATCATCAGGAAATAACAAGTGGGCTATTGCGGGGCTTGAGAAATTGACTCTGATTCCATGCAAACGTCCTTGGGTTTCAGCTTTCAGAAGGAGTCTTGTTAGAACTTCAGAGCCTAATATAAATAGAAAAGGCATGGATCGCCTTGACGAAGGCCCCTGGTCGGTTTTATGATTCCATGGGGAGCTCCATTGATGAGGATGGACATAGAAGCCGTGCTAATGCATTGATCGACCCACTGAATCCACTGATTACAAAACCCGAAGCTCTTGAGCACAGAGAGAATGAATGCCCACTCCATCTTATCGTAGGCCTTCTCCATGTCGATTTTGATAGCCGCTAACCCTTTGCTTCCTTTCTTTTTTAGCATCGAATGGCCAATTTTCTGAACAAGAATGTTGTTATCGTTAATGATTCGGTTTGGTACGAACACAGCTTGTAGAGGGGAAATCAGTTTATGGAGAATGGTTTTCAGCCTTGCCACCAAAATCGAAGAGATTATTTTGTACGAGACATTGCACAGGCTAATAGGTCTGTAATGATTTACGGAGAAAGGATTATCGACCTTAGGAATCAAAGCTATGTGAGTGTGGTTTAGTTCTTTTAGCAGGTTGCCACTAGCAAAAAAAGATTGGACACACTTGATGACATCGTGTTTGATGGTTTTCCAGTAGGTATGTGAGTGTGGTTTAGTTTTTTTATGCAAAAGTGATAATTTATTATTGACCAACCTTAACAAGTTAAATAAATCACTATGCATAGCAAAGTTATATTATTAGTGGTCAAATTGAACAATCTATTTTGTATTTAACGTATTTAATAGTGACGCTTTTATAATGTATTTTTTATTATTCATATTTTATATGAACTTGAACCTTTTGAATTCTTTTATGTTAGTCATAGTTTTTTATTCTTTTTTGGCACCCCCCGATTAGACTTTCTGGATCCGCCCATATGCACAAACAAGTTACAATGACCTTGCATTGAACAAGTGATGAGCACTGGCATCTAGTACAAGCGGGAAACGCAAGAGAAATCATTTCTCCTATATACATCCTTTTCTACTAGTCTTCTTTGTTGATTATCCAGAAGAATTTCATATCATTTTGGTTGAAACTTTTTTCTTGCATGTAAAAATATATGATGGCCATATCCTCTATGCATGAAGGCCTTTCCTTTTCTCCCACGAGATCTTCTAACTGAAAATTATAAAGATAGCTTAGCAGAATGCACGGTGAGGAAGATATGAAACGACATACTTCATGTAAAACTTTATGCCAAAGTTGTCTTATTTGGATTCATCCTTGGCTCTTGCTATCGTTATGCACTTTTATGTTTTCATTATCAAAATCTTACCAACCTTGTAACTCTCACATTTTCGCTTTCACTTTTTCTCTCGCTCGACAAATTAGTAGCTAAAGATAAGTGTTCCTACCCAATCTTGGCTGCACCTATAGGCTCACTGGGAGTACCAATTCTCATGACATGTTGGCACATTAAACGGTCAACTTTTCAACGCTCACATGCCGGTCAAAGCGTCACATAATCAAGTCATCATGCATTTTCCCTTTGTGAAGCAACCTTAGTGTGCCTTCCCCCTTAAGGGGGTTGACCACCTTTGGGGGGGGGGGGTCGGCCACTCGAGGGGTCGGCCACCCTAGGGGGTCGCGCGCCGTAGACGCATCGACCGTCGCTTGCTGCCGTGCCCCGTCGCCGCGACAACCATCGCTCACAGTTGCTCCCATCCGCACGACAGCCCGCGACTCCCGTCGCAGGCGCTCCAACTCCGCGACTCTCGTCACCCACCCGCCATCTCCGCAACTCTCGTCGCCCATGCTCCAACTCTGTGACTCTCGTCGCTCGCCCACCATCTTTGCGACTCTAGTCGCCAGCGTGCCATCTCCGTGACAGCTCAAACTCCACGTGGCAGCTCTGCCACTCCTGTCACCCCCGCTCAAACTCCACGACTCTCGCATCCCGCACTCTAACTCTGCCACTCTCGTCGCTCGGGCGCCATCTCCGTGACTCTCGTCCCCCGCGCGACAGCTCCGCGACTCCCGTCGCCCGCGCTTCAACTCCATGACTCTCGTTGCCCACGCGCCATCTCTGCGACCTTTATCGCCCGCGTCCGCACGATAGCTCTGAAACTCCTGTCGCCCGATTCTTACTCCTCAACTCTCCTCACCCACGCTCCAACTCCGTGACTCTCGTCCCCCGCACGCCATCTCCGCGACCTTCGTCTCCCGCGTCCGCACGATAGCTCCGCGACTCCCGTAGCCCGTGCTCCAACTTCGCGACTCTCGTCGCCCGTACAACATCTACACGACCTTTATCGCCCGCGTCTGTGCGCCAGCTCCATAACTCTCGTCGCCCGCGCGCCATCTCTGCGACCTTCGTCGCACGAGTCCGCATGACAACTCCGCACTCCCGTCCCCCGCGCGCCATCTCTGCGACCCCTATCGCCGGTGCTTGCTCAATGCTCTCTACAATGCTGGTCACATGACGCTTGTCACCGACCGTGCGCAGTCGTCACGACGGCTGCATACTATCATTTAAGTATTGCTCTGCGACGTTCGTCACAGCGCATGTGCGCCCCTTTTCATGATACGTGCGCCCGGCACTAAGTATTGATCCGCCACGTTCGTCGCAGCACCTGTGCACCCCTTTTCCATGATATGTGCCCCCGGCACCAAGTATTGCTCCACAGTGTTCGTCACAGCGCCTGTGCGCCCCTTTTCATGATGCGTGCCCCTGACACCAAGTATTGCTCTGCGACGTTCGTCGCTACGCCTGTGCGCCTCTTTTCATGATGCGTGCCCCCAGCACCAATTATTGCTCCGCGACGTTCGTCGCTGTGCCCGTGCGCCACTTCCAAAACACGTGCCCTCGGCACCAAGTATTGCTCCGCAATGTTTGTCGCAGTGCCTGTGTGCCCCTTTTAATGATACGTGCCCCCAGCATTAAGTATTGCTCCGTGACGTTTGTCGCAACGCCTGTGTGCTCCTTTTTCATGATACGTGCCCCGGCACCAAGTATTGCTCCGCGGCGTTCGTCGCCACACCCGTGCGCCCCTTTAGATGATGCGTGCCCCCGACACCTAGAGTTGTCAAATGGGCCGGGCTTGGGCCGGCCCAGCCCAAGCCCATCAGGCCTCTAGCAAATCGGGCCGGGCCTGATTCTAGGGATATCTGGGCTCGGTCTAAGCCCAGGCCCTAGGCCCAACATTTAGGGCCGGGCCCGGGCTCGGGCCCAAATTTTTTTTTTTTGGCATGTTCTTGTTGTCAAGGTAAGGATTTTTAAAATGTGTGGGTGCCTTCGATGGTGGACAAACATGAGAATGTTCTGGTGCATGGACAGGCGCCTTCTTGGGGGGGTAGACATGAGACTTTTCTAGTGCATGACAAGGAACCTTTGCTGGGGCATGGACATGAGAACTCTCTGGTGGATGAGTAGGAGCCTTCGAAGGGGCATGTACATGAGCCTTGAGTGAGGATTTGGTGTGCTACGAGAAGAACAAAGAAACAAAGTTGGGCAATCAATCAATTTAGTTGCTAACTCCTGCCCAAAAAAAAAAATGACGGCCCAGTGCACAAGACTTCTATCATTACTAGGTCTATAGGAGTGTTAGATGTATAGTGCTAACTGGCCCAGTGCACAAGACTTCTGTCATTACTAGGTCTATGGTAGTGTTAGATGTATAGTGCTAACTCATATTTTACTGGTAGGACTCGCGTATAGGTGACACATTGTTAAATGCAGTCGTGCAATCACATGATAACTTTGTAAACCTCCATGCATATAAAATTCGAACGCAATATCATCATGGACAAATGTATATTTAGGGTAGTAGCATACATAAGATACTAGATCAAAGGGATAATTCTTCCTTAAATGAAAAGTTAATGCTCAAGTTACATCTGGGTCAGTTTCCTCTGATAAGTTTAGAATAATAAAAATGAATAAGGGAAAAAGACTAAGCACAAAATGTGCATACATCATTTAACAGGAGCCTTCACTGGTGGATGGACAAAAGGTTCCTCTGGTGCATGGGCTGGAGCCTTTACTGGAGCAGGAGCCTTCACTAGGGCATGAGCAGAAGCCTTTACTGGGGCATGAGCAGGAGCCTTCACCGTTGGATGGACAAAAGGTTTCTCAGGCAGAACCGGGCCAGAACCGAGCCATGCCCAGGCCTTTTCGGGCCGGGCCGGAGCTTTTATTGGGAAATGCAGGTCTGGCCCAGGCCCTAAGCCCTAAAAGGCCGGGCAGCATTATTCATGAACGGGCCGGGCCAGCCTGGGCCAGAAGGGGGCAGGGTCGGGCCAGCCCGCGGGCCGCCCGGCCCATTTGACACCTCTACCGACACCAAGTATTGCTCCGCGACGTTCGTCACTGCGCCCGTGCCCCACTTCCACAGCACGTGCCCCCGGCACCAAGTATTGCTACGCGACGTTCGTCACCCTGCCCGTGCGCCCCTTTTCATGATACGTGCCCCTGACACCAAGTATTGCTCCCCGATGTTCATCACCGTGCCCATGTGCCCCTTTTCATGACGCGGGCCCCCGGCACCAAGTATTGCTCTGCGATGTTCGTCGCTGCGCCCGTGCGCCACTTCCACTACACGTGCCCCGGCACCAAGTATTGCCTCGTGATGTAGGCACCGTGCCCATGTGGCACAATCATGTTACAGGCCTCCGGGCATCACACTTATTCACCACACCATGAGCCCCCGCAATGGACGTGGAACATGCTTCGATCCACTCTCCGAAGTGTTCAGCATTCCAGGGGCTCTGCTCATAGTGCTCCTGCAAAAGGACCCCTTGCTGTGGGATGGGCTTAACGCCATCGCCGGCTCAATCAAACTGCGAGATGGGCTTAGAGCCATCGCCGGCTCAATCAAACTGCGGTATAGGCTTAGCGCCATTGCCGACTCAATCGAACTGTGGGATGGGCTTAACGCCATCGCCAGCTTAATCAAACTGCGGGATCGGCTCACAACCTTAAAGCCATCCCCGGCTCAATCAAACTGCGGGATGGGCTCACAACACTGAAGCTATCGCCGGCACAACCTTAAAGCCATCAGCATCACACTCGTAGAGGGCTCCGACACGAAGACTTCCCCGCAACGGACTCTAAGCACTGAGCGGCTACCATGCCCACTCATGTTGCTGCTAATCATTGACACCACCAGGGCAATGACCCCCGGGTCACTTCGGGACGGGAGTAGGTCCTCGGAGGGCATCGTGCCTAGTCCGCCTGGTAGTTGGCTACAGGGGCAACCCTCAATGCTGTCTGGTCCTCTGCGTGCATCTTGATGCACCTAGTGGGATTCAATAAGGGCTTGGACTGGTGGTTGGGGCAACAGGCTACTCTGGCCATGCTACTGCGCGCATGATCAGTCTCCTCAGATAGGCAGAGAGATGTTGTAAGGGCAGGGCAGCACGAACTTGGGGACCGGTAGCCCAACGGAAAATCAGTACTTTGGACCCCCCATGGCGATGTGCCGTTCCCAGGGGACGACACATGTCAACTTATGACACATTCACATTTTTGCCTATAAATAATGGACTTTGGAGTTTATTCAAAGACGGCTCTCTCATTTTTTGACATTTCCACTTTCTCTCTAAAAAGCCTATTCTCTCTTGAATTCTAGTGAGAGAAACACATTTGGACGTCTGACACTGGACCCTTGACGCTGTACCCTTGACACGGACTGTCGACCGCCGACCCTGTTCGTCGTCGCCCTGCCTTGGGAGCCTTGCTTTCAGCCCTTACTCCATCCTTACTGTCTCTCACTTTGCCTACCTGGAAGCTAACTCAGATTGTATCCTTTATGACACCTCCACGTAACAGCGAACCCTTTTTCCTGGGCAACAATAAGAAACATCTATTTTTATATGTCATGTTTGAACTTCATAAAGCTATATAGTTACTTATAATGACATTTGAATTGAATAACAAAAACCTTTAGTCTAAGGTTCAAAATAAGCCGTCGACACCTGTCCATGTTAGCCAGGATTTGAAGATTCAAATTTCATATTTTGGCAACCGATAAAGGTAACATCTTTTCATAACGACACAAATTAAAAGCTTTAAACTTTCTCATGTATCATAATTAAGCTTTTGAAGGGTTACAACCCACACTCCATCAAAAGATACAACTTTTAAATTTCAACACAGCCAAAAAGCTAGATCCTGGTTGGCAACCTCCATTTCGCCGGCCAGTATTGCCTCTGATGGTTCTTTTCGGGCCACCAAATCTCTCTCTCTCTCTCTCTCTCTCTCTAATATCGTAGGCTGGCATCTCAAAGACTTTTGTCACAGCACTAAACTCTTTACTCATTGCCATCATTATTGAGCAATCCCTATCGTTATTTTCATCTTCATCATGGGGTCTAAAGGTATCATATTACTCAGGTCCCGCAATGGATCTGATGGATTCAAATCATCAGTCACTGCCTGGTTACAATACTTCTGTTGGAGGTGATAAAATTGTTGAAAGTAGGAAATAAACACATTACAGTTATTTATTTCCCACCTTACCAGGCTTGTAGTGCTAGAACAAAGAAAATGGTTCTACCCAAGACTCCAAAAACTAACAAATCATACAAGTTGAGAAAAGAAAACACATGGTAACGTCTGAAAATGTTAAATTTTTCAAAATTAACCTTAACCATGTTTGAGCTGTGTCACTTCACTATTTTAATTGAAAGATCTAGACAAAGTGGTGCATCTAACGTTTTTGTCACTACTAGAGTGATTATCAGATGTCAGCCATCCACCCATCTTATCCAACTTTACACTATCTCCATGCATGATAAAGCTTACTTCAGGTGGAGTTGGACCCACATTTCCTTTTCTGCCAAGACAAGAACCTATTTTTCCTCTCAATGCCATTAAACTCGAACCCCAACAAAGGCCTCCAATCATTCAACTCACTCATTGTTCATGTAGGGAGACTTTGGTATTGGATGTGTATGCAAACATATAGCTACTTACACTATTGAAATGTGACCACGTAATGTTGCAGGAGCAGGGGGTCAGTAGTCCAGGTCCTGCAGCACCTGATCAGCTTGGATTATGGTTCACTCGTGTGCTGCAATTGCGTGCATGGATGGAACGTTCTGCTCCCCCTTACCTCCCTTCCAAAACAAGCCATCAGCTCTCTCTCTCTCTCTCTCTCTCTCTCTCACACACACACACACACACACACACACACACACACAACTATGTCTGAAGTTTACGGAGAGCCAGTGAGATTCTTCTGAATAAAGTAAAGTTTCCCATTGGGCGGTTTGGCTTTTTGTGGGTGACGCTAAATGACTCTTACCCTTCTTATTGAAGTTTGGATTGGCTTGAAAGTTGAGAGTGAAACTTCTTGGA
Organism: Escallonia herrerae; assembly: GCA_033070095.1. Classification (NCBI taxonomy): domain Eukaryota; kingdom Viridiplantae; phylum Streptophyta; class Magnoliopsida; order Escalloniales; family Escalloniaceae; genus Escallonia; species Escallonia herrerae. Next base: position 86,891 of record JAVXUP010001752.1, on the reverse strand, counting down.
AATATTCGAGGGTTTTCAGGTATGAGGGGTTGTTGCATGCAAACAAAATTATGATAACCTAACTGCGGAACCTCCCCTTTGTTGAGGACATAATATGGGCTATAGCAATCATCTTGCACCAAAAATCGTAATACAAAATCGTGCCAAGAAAATATTGTAACAAATGAAATTTTAAGCACGTAAGAACTAAGGTTTGATACTCATACCACAATATAAATTACTTGATTGTTAAATAGCTTTTACAACTCAAATTAACTAACACCACACTTAGAGCTCAAAACTAATCTTATGACTTGAGACAAATAACCTTTTGGTCAAAGACCTCTATCTATACTACTAACCTAAAGAAGAAAATTAATTGAAACAAAATAAAAACTCAGCGGTAAGCTAACTTATTTCTTGCCATAGCTGTCAGCGGTAAACCAACAAAATCATCATCGTGCTGCTTGATGACGTATATAAGCTGGATGAGCCACCCATATTCTATATGTTGCCATAGCTGTGCTACTTCGGATTCTACTTCAGTAGTCCAGAGAAAACCAATTTTGATACTCCCCTCGAACCTAAGCTGGACATATATCTAGTTGTAGATCTCTGCGTCGATATGTCACCACCGTGACCCGCATCAGAAAACCAACTACCTCAAGTGAGATTCCCGGTTCATCAAGGGTTCCCTAATCAACTGCGGCGTATACGTAAGACAGAATCCACCAAACTACTTCCTGATGTGGCTGCCTTAGACATTGCATGAACCCACAAATGATCTCAATTGAGTAGAATATATGTGGCCATGTAAGAGCCGATTATAGTCTTTCAACCAAGTGTTGCTACGTGGTTGTGTCCTTTATCACCCTTGTGCTCCCTTTTTGTGCAAGGGTTTCGACCTTAATTTTCCAACACAACCTAAGTGCTCTATACCCCTTTGTCCAATATTTGTTAAAAATGCAGTTGTTGTCAATTCGCAAATCCCATCATTTTAGTGGGATGGACAAAGATATCAAATACAGTAATTTTTACTAACTTAATATCAAAAACACCAATATAAGAAAATGCGATAACAGTACATCACATCTGCATCTTAGGATATGACTCAAATTCTAAATTTCGACTCTACAATCTAGCACTCATACTCTAGTCTGGTCAAGCCAACGACCCTTGACTAGCCTAGCAATCGTACGAGGATCATTGGGTTTGTCATTATCATGATCTTGGCGAGCTCTACAAACTTGTGGTACTTGACCTTACTTTTTGTTTTATCAGTCCCAGGGTTCTGTTATTGAGTTCATATATTGCCCTCCCAGAAACCAATACATCATTGTTCGTCACGGATTGAGCTACTACTTGGAGCAGACTGCGCCGACAAACAAGAAAATTTCCTAAAAAACCATTGAAACTTATGCTACGTTAATTCGACAGGGAATGAACTTGGAACCGTAGAACATTCTCTCTGCTTGTTTCAATCATATTTGCATCGGAATTTCAAAATCCATGACGTAAATTAAATAAAAAAAAAACGAATTTGGGTTATGATACGAGTCAAACTCGGTTTTGTTCTTTCATAAGTGCACTCGGAACCCATTTCCACATTATCAGGATCAAGTATTTGAGACTGGTCCGCAAGGGCTGATGTGGCCAACAGTTGACCAGGTCAAAACTTCGTGATAGAGAAGCTAACTAGACCCATGGTCAAAAGTCAAAACTCGGGCATTTGTTGGCTGCTGGTTGAAAGATACGAGGGAAGACAAGTTCAGGACCATCATTAGACAAGCCAATGCTCCAAGGGAAATAAAGTCAAGGCTTCTTATCAAACATTGAAACTCGGCTCCACAAGCACGCCCCCGAAGGGGTTGGGACGAGACCTCATGCCCACAATTTGCGAGGTTGTGTTTAACCCCTTGGAAGTGAGACTCTTCAAGGCCGAGGACCGAGGGAGACAAGTGCTTTGGTGCCTGAGACCAAAAAAAATGTTACAGTGATCAGACTTCTGTGAAATGTGACGGGGCAAAAGATGAAAGCCACATTCCTTAATTGCATACCATTCCCGTGATGATGCGTGCCACATTTTTAGAGGTTAAAGAAAGCATTGTTCCCTTGAGCAGTCTTTGCAGGGACCATCATTCATCCCACACCTTTTTACTATAAAGAGAGTCTGCTTTACTAGGATAAACAAAGTCTACTCAAGCCCAGCTGTGATAAAGTGGATGCGACTAAAGCCCCATTTCATAGTCATTGCTCACCAAAAAGAGCGCGTGACCATAGCTATCCACAATATAGATACCATGCCTTGAAATAAGGAAAATCAAGAGAGAAATTGAATAGTAGCCCTATGTAAAAATCACAAATCAAATCACACTTGAACGAGTTTTCCCTCTCAATTTACTAAACAACCACAAGATAGGAACATGATTTCTCATTTATTGCCCTTCCAATCCCAACCCAGACTTGCCTCCACATTTGTCGCTCATCTCACCGGGGCTGTGTATCCTTGTGTGTCACGAGTCTAGCCAATCACTCGCTGGTCACACGTGGCATTCCCCTTCCACGTCATCAAGAAGAACCCTGAACACAGGGATTTAACTTGTATTCATGGAGTTATGCTTTCTTGATTGTTGAACTCCTATGCCTCCAAAAAAGACCAAATGTCTTCTCTAGTCGCCGTCTCATTGTTTAGGGTTAACTAAATAGGTAGCAAGGGAAAACAAGAATCCCTAAATTCGACTCTAGATGTCCAATTTAAAACTTCTAACCTACAAAATTGAAAATTCAACTTTTGGGACTAAGTTACATAACGAAAAGATGTTAGATGCTCCATCATACCCTAAACGTCTCAAACTTGGTATATGGTGATTTTTCTGACTTCAATTCCAAAGACGCAAATTATCCAAAACAACAATTCAAGCAAAACAAAACCTAAGCTTAACCCAAATTTAGTTTGAATTCGACGTTGTGGGTTGAATGACCTACATACACGACCGGTCTAGTCAGGATCAAAACCATTATGGTTGGACTGACCCCAATGTTATAAAAGTGCGCCTAGGCGCGGCGCACCATGGCTCACAACTCGCCCCTCGCCTAGGCCTAGGCGCAGCGCGTTCAGTAAGGCTCACGTCTATTGTGCCCAGGCCTAGGCCTCGGCCTGTATTTTTCTACAGACCAAGTTCAATACAATTTCTTTTAGTTGATTGTTTTAGAACTCTTTTTCGCCAACTGTTCTAGTTGCTTTAGAATTCTAATTAAGATAGAAGTTTAACCGTAGCAGAATTCTAATTAATTCTAAAAAAATCCTAATCCGAACCAATTTTTTTCTAATGGCAAGTTTAGAAAATTTCTTGATATTTCTGACAGACCAAAACTCGGTCAGGGAAGGGGATTAATCTAATCAAATTTAATGTATGACTAATCCAGTCTACGCAATGAAAAATAAAATGACAAGAATATAAATATTATACCTTTTGATTTTATGCAATGCACAATGAACACTCACAAGTATGGAAAGGAAGGACTTTCTAGTCTACCCCTCTCTCTTGTTAATTTATATCTCGCTAGCAGCCCTTTGAGGGGATTTTTCTCTCTAACTATACCCTCCTTTCCTGGGAGGCCTAACACTGTATATATAGAGGTTTGAAGGTTTAGGGCTATATAAAACCTGCATAAAGACAGTAAAAGCAAACCTAGCCGCCACAAATAGATAAGGCAAAATAAACCAAAACACCCTTACTGAATGAGATCATGCCGTTTTTAGGTGACTGGCCTGTTTAGACGAAAACTAGTCAGCTTTCTTTTTCTCTTAAATTTACTTTTAAACAAATACTTGAAGGAAAATAATACCTTTTTAATTAATCACACGTGATACATACAAAATCGGGCAGAAATTCAAATCAAGACCAAACCAACTAGCTAGACTCTCTATTCTATCTAAACTCTAACCCAGGTTAAGCACAGACTAACTGAACTAACCAACCGGACTAAACCAACTAAACTTGGCTTACTAAAGTAAACTCAAATAATTAAAATGAGGCCTATATATATATATATATATATATATATATATAATAAAGCCTATAATAAACATAAAACAAGGTATACAGAAATAAAGTGTCTACACATATTAAGGATCTGAATCTTCTGGGGTGAAGTTCATCACTATCTATGGGTGTGTCATTAAAAGAGGGACCTTTACAGTGACAAATGTGCTTTTTAGCAAAAATTATCTCCTTTAAATTAGGGCCAAACATTACCCTTCGATTTCATTAAGAAATACGGCGCATCCAAATCGTACTCGCTGGTTAACAGCGAGGTGGTAGCTCCTTGCATTGAACATCAAGTTGTAGCTCGAAGTTTTCGCGAACTTTAGGGCCTTGAAATTATTGATCAGAATATTTCATTCCTTTTGACGAAGAACACAACCACAATTTTTAATTTTTCCATTTTGAAATGCAACGGACCCAATTCCCAGTACTAGGGTACAAGTGATTGTCAAGTTTTGTTCCCAGCTCTTCCAGGACCTTTATAATAGTATTTTTTTCCATCTAACCTTCCGAGTTACTCGCTTTAACAGAAGGAAAAACAAAAAACATAAGAACAAGTAGATAGATTTTGGCTGCAAGGCCTAATTGAAAGTATTTTTTTAGCGTAATTAATTAAATGTCACTAATTATATTAAATGGTCATTCTTTGTCGCTCTATATTGGTTGTAGCTTTTTCCTAGTTGCAGCCAAAACTTTTTCAATACTTGCTATTGCCCATGCCGCCAGCCCTCCTTCTCACATGGGCTCTAATGTAGTGGTTAGATTATGAGGAGTTGCATATCCGGGGAAGTAAGCCTCTGATCATGATTTTAATGGAGACCAAAGTCAACGACGAAATGATCTTGCCTACATGGTTGCGTGTGTCGCCATCGATCTATAGGACTTGCCGTCGCCATCGTCCATGGAGGTGGTGTAGAGATGGAACACGACGACACCGCCTAAAATGTGCTCGCCTCAAGGTTGGGCGCCCTTCTTTTTGCCTAAATGAAATCTCTGGTGGCCTAGGTGGGTGGAAAGGCATGGCCAACGCCTCGCTTTGCAATGCATTTTTCCAATTGCCTTTAAATTTGCGTTCTTAAACATTTGAAGGTCTTGACATGCTTCGCACATCCCTACTGGCTGCGTTTCTGATGAACGAACTTTGGCTGCAATGACCCTCGCCTAAAATATACACACACACACAAGAACTAGGTTATGTAGGTTGTGAGGCATTTTATTTATGTAGAGTTTGACAATGTTTTTTTCTTTAGTTTCATCTCCAAAAAAAACATTTGGCAGACAATTTTCATATTTTTTTTCCTTCAATTTTTTATACCAGTTTTTAAAATAGAGCTATTTTTAAAAACTACATTTTGGAGTTTTCACTATTGATTTTTGTTTTGAGATACAGCCATCAAACTTTATTACAAACAAATTAAAACTCACATTTTAAGAAAACTAATTCCTTTTATCATTATCACTGATCAATCCCACTCACCTACCCCTCCTCCGCCCAGAAACCCTAAAACCCAAAACCCATCTCACCGTCCTCGTCTCTCCTTAATGAAACTCAGCACAACAACATCTCAACCAACACTTCTGTCCACCACCAGCCCTTTGTAACTACCATCGTCGACAAACGCATTAGCCTTTGACAGCCACCAAAGGCTCGTCGCGTCCCACGTTAGCTTCTGAACCATCAGCCTCGCGAATCGGCCTTTGACACCCACAATGGATCGCTGTCATCCTTGTCAGACTCCTAACCCATCACCACGGCATCAGCGTTCGACAACCACCAGGGATCGGCACCATCCGTCGTCAGCTCCTAAATCATTACCGCCGCGCATCATACTCTGACGACGACCACAGATCGCGACCATTCCTTGTCAGCTTCTGAACCCATCACCATCACGCATCAGCCTTCTACAACCACCATGGCTCGCCATCATCCACCTTTAGCTCCTGAACTCATCACCGCCGCACATCAACCCTGCACATCCCACCTTCATCATGCTTGGTGGCGTTGATTCCAGCAAAGGTCATGACATTGTGCGGGTGTCAATGAAGATCAGGCGGTGGATTGGGTCATGGTGGTACCAAGGGGAGGGGGGATGGAAATGCGGTGGTGGTGTTAGTTTGATGGTAGTGTTCGGAGGTGTTATAGAGAAGAAATCCAAGAGAACTGAAAATAATGGAAGTGAAACTCAAAAACCAAAACTACTGGCCAAACACACGACTCTTTTTGTAAAAAATTGAAAACTAAAGAGGGTTTGGTTTTTATTTTTCTGAACACTCGGAATAAAAAACTACAAATGTTCCAAACACACCCTTAGTTTACTTGTCCCTAGAAGGTAAATTTAGCTAACCTGCTGTCTCTGCACTACTTAACGCACTTTACGCGCGCACACAGGCGCAGAACAATTCTTAAGGGAAAGGTACTAAACTTGAAAAAGAAAACTGGGGAGGGCATAAAAGTAGAAGTACTGAAGGCGTGTTGAGTTGGAAAGGGGTATGCAGTTCATTGAACAGACCTGTCATGGGTTTTGTTGAAATCACGTGAACTGATAGTGCTTTGGTTCACGTATGCCAAACGATGGATACGTAACACCGGTGTCACAACATGGCTCTGGTTCACTTTTCTCTTAGTTTCTTCTAACTGCAAACACCAATATTAATTTACTGTACGTGTTAAAATTCCACCTGACTACGTCTGGTTATGGGCATCAAATCCGGACGCTAGGGTTATCAAGTAACTCCACTAGTAAAATTTACTCGTGGCTTTGATATATTATTACGGTATAATATGTAATTTAAAAGTATCATTATGAAAAAGATACGACAAATAGACATTTTATTCGTAATCGATGAGGTATCTCTAAATACATGCATAAGTAAGTGAATATACCAAGAAAATTAGGGGTTGTACGTTTACGTTTTTCAGTTTTCATTTTTGTAATGATGATGAAAAAAATACATTTTTCGTGTATGTTTACGTTTTTTCGGTTCCGTTTTGGATAAAATTTTCAAATAGTGTCAAAAAAGCTGAAAACACCCAAAGGGTGTTTTCACCTTTTTCTCGAACTGTATTCTCCTAATCAGAACACCACCTCTTCTCCCTCATATCTACCACCCTGTTTCAACAAACACTCACCAAACTAGACCACTCATTTCACTGGGTCTTCCTAGAAATGGAAATAGTGGGGTCCATTAATGAATTGATTAAAAAGTTGGTGAAAATGAAAATGATAAACGTACAGAAAAAATTGAAAAAGTAGATACAGAAAAAAGTAAAAGTACACAATACGATTTTAGAACTGAATACAAAATTCTGGAAACAAAAAACAGAATATAGAATACAGAAAAAAATCTCGTAAGCGTACGGGCCCTTAAGAATCTCGACCAGTATTACAGAAAGATATGATTACCACATGAGACTAATACACAAGATAGTAGGTTCGTTTATGATGTCTTGTTAAAGTGCAACGGAAAGCAAATCCACTACTAATAAGAAGCAAATGAGCCCCTTATTTCAAAGCGAGGTAGGATAAATCTTACGGACACACAGTGAACAAAGGGATCCATAGTTTGAGTGAATCTAATTGATGTCTTGATTTTGCAAGCATGGATTAAAATCTGAATACCATACTGTCCTGATTAAAGGGTGAGCTGAGTTCTAATAAGACTATCTAAAAGTGGAGCACCTTTTGCTTTTTATATTCTCAAGCCAACAAATCAAAAGCAACAGAAATATGTCTGAAATGATCAAAACTTTCTGGAAATGTTACTGATCACAAGCCAACTAAAGCGAAGCCACAAAAAGAGACTTTGATCCATGTCGGTAAGTCCGCAATGGTGTGATAAACTATAAGAACCTATTTACATAGTATTTTGTTTTATTTTCTTGCTTCACATATTGATTTTTAAATTTGAAAACTTAATTACATACTTCGTTTCTTTGGCTGTTTCATATGACAAAAAATAAATGAATAATACACATTGGCGTTACTATTAACGTGACCTCATTTGACTTGTGAAACAAGTAATATAAACTTGCACTTAGAGTTTTCATTTCGAACCAATCGGATTGTTAAACTAAGTTTTACAACTTGCAAAAGTTCATTTAGAATAGGCAAAACAAGAGGATTTAAAGGCTCAACTGGTACCCATCTGCCTTTCTTTTCCTAAGCAGTCAAACTATTATTACTGTACGATGTTTTTACTAAGTTGTAGGACTTTTTCATGATTTGACTCAATAGTCAATTGAAGAGCCATAAATTAACCAAATTATTTTCAATGCAAAAAAATAAAAGGACATCATCATGTGTCAATGTTGGTTGTAGATGTATCTTATGTTTCTCTTTCGTTTGCGTATAGTGTATTATCATTTCTGTGAAAATCATGAGATGTCATGAATAGTTTTATATACTTTCAAAATATAAGTAATAGGATTGTATCCTCAAATTTATGTATCTATTTATATTAGCAATACTATTTTCTATTTACCAAGGAAAATAGCATCACTGTTTATAGATGCCCTAACACTAACTTAATCTGTTATAAACATAAATTGCTGAGGTAGTTCAATGTCCTGCGAGGATTTGGCCAAACAAAGTAGCCTCTTGCTTGTTGTTCTTCTTGTGACGATGGCCTTGAGTTTTCGCTTCAAGATTCTGTACCTTTATATCTCTCCTTTACTGCACATACACACCCCCCGAGAGAGAGAGGTCCTTCTCCCCGTTGTCCCATTGTGACTGTTAGACAGAGAGAGGAAAGAGTGGTCAATAATCAGAATCCTAGGAACTGTACAAGCGTAAGCAAAAGGAGAGAGGGCATCACTGATACATGTGTACTCCATTCTTTGTCATAACTTTTGACATTTCTCTTCTCCATTGGCAAAATACGTTGTATATGTGCCCTCCCTTTCGCTCCACCCTATTCCTCTGCAAGGTCGCTAGAGTTATTGCAGGAAAAGCCCCCCGAGTACTACATTTTGGTAATTATGTCTCTTAAAAGTTACTTTATTGCTAACAACATAATTCGTGTTAGAATAAGTAGGCATATCAATGGATTGAAATCCAGTCAAAATTCAATGTAAGTTCAATCCATTTTTATCAAAAGATAAATGGATCAAAAGATAAATGGATACGAGGAAGAAAATTGCGTAAATGGATTCTGTACTCAAACCAAAATCCATTAATGGTTCTCCAGATTTACATTATGATTTACTCAACAGTTTTGCTACTAGAAAATATTGACCATACAAAAGTCCAAAAATGAAAATTACTACATATATCATTATGTTCTCTTTTGTGTTTTGACCATTGTCTTTTGCTGAAAAAAAAAACCTAATAAACCATGTTTCTGCCTAAGGCAGTATAATAACCTAAACAAGTGCCATGTGTTCAATATATTACTTGTGAAATCCAAGACTTCACATCTACTCTAATTTGACCCCTCCACCTTCACAATCACACATCACCACGGCAGCGCACCATCACTGCTGCCATCACCTTTACCACAAACCACCACCGCAACCCAGCACTACGATCCAGTCACCTGCACTGCAAAACCTACCACCCTAACCTTCACCACATAACTCACCACCACCAACCTATCTTCCTCTATGCACAACATATTTATACACACCACAGCAACAACACACTGGACAAACGCTCGCATGCACGTACACACCGTCCCCTTCGCCATCTCTAGCCATCAACTTTGCACTGCCACAACACTGTCCTTCGCTATCTCCATCTCCAACCACATCTTTCGCCCTTCCTGTAGCCATGAATTAAAGAGTGCAACCATAAGGGGGGCATGTGTTCTCCACTAGAGAGGAGCATGATGTTGGAACAGGTGGTTTCCGGTTGCTGGCAGCATTGATGTGATTAAGGGGTGCAATCACAAATCTTAAAAGTTTGGGAATTTGTGACGTAAATATTTAAGTAAAATGTGATATAAGAAATAGACAAATGGCACTTCATTAGGCCTTTTTACTGTCTTTCGCAGCAACGTGGTTTGTTGCCAACTTTTTTCCCAATTTACTTAATTGCAAAAGTGGCTCGTCCCAATTGCATTTTAGGTGGCCCATATTCCTCAATAGCTACTTTTGCAAAACATATATTTATAAAATTATAAGTAAATGCTATTTAATTATGCGCTTACTTCTAAAAAGTGATTGTAATTATGGGACAAAGGGCGTGTCTACTTGTGTGTATGTGTGTGTGTGTGTGTGTGAGAGAGAGAGAGAGAGAGAGAGAGAGAGAGAGAGCATTTGTGCTTGTGAATGTGAACTGATGGGTTGGATCACGTTAGATATATTGATTGAGATCCAATCCGATCTAAATTTTAGCGAAAGCCTACTCCACGATGGTAATAACGATTTCGTTATATCTAGTTATGAAGATTACAGATCTTTGTCTCTCAACAAGCCCTCTCAAAGAATGGCTCTTCTCTCTTGTTCTTAAACACAATACAAGACAACATGTATAGACTTAGAGATAAATAGTGACTTCCTCTAAATAACCAATGTGGGACAGACTTATATACTTAGGACTATGTTATAACCTTCTCTGAATAACCAATGTGGGACTCCAACACATTCTGGGTTTTTTTATCCAAGACACATTATCATAAATTTTCACCTTGGTTTTGATAAAGCAAGCCACAAACAACCTAAAAATATTATATGTTGCTACCACACCTGCCCCTTAGGGCTGCACCTCAAATACTGTTGATACCGATCAAATCTAAGCAGTGCTTAAACTTGATCTCTGGAATATGCTTTGTCATCATGTCCGCTGAATTTTCAAATGTGGAAATCTTTTCTACCATAACAGTACCCTGAGAAACCACATCCCGAATAAATTGAAACCTGAGATCAATGTGCTTGGTCCGCTCATGGAACATCTGATTTGTGGTCAGATGTATGGCACTTTGGCTGTCACAGTAAATGGTGCTAGACTCCTGCTTCAACCCTAAATCACCAACCAAGCCCTTCAACCAAATGGCTTCCTTCACTGCTTCGGTTGCTGCTATGTGCTCAGCTTCTGTAGTAGACAAAACAATAATAGTCTGAAGAGTAGCCTTCCAACCGATCACACAACTCGAAAAAGTGAAGACATAGCCTGTTAAAGATCTCCTCTTATCCAAATCTCCAGCATAGTTTGAATCCACATATCCAGCAACTCTACTATTCACATCACTGCCCCAATGATAGACTAAATCAGTATCTGTAGTACCTCTCAGATATTGAAGTATCCACTTCATTGCCTGCCATTGAGCTTTCCCAGGATTACCCATGTAACTGCTAACCATACTGACCGCATGAGAAATATCCGGTCTTGTACAAACCATAGCATACATGAAACTGCCCACTGCACTAGCATATGGAACACACGCCATGTGCTTCACCTTCCCCTAGGTCTGTGGGGAATCAGCTGTTGAAAGCTTGAAGTGTGCCACCAAAGGAGTAGTCATAAGTTTGGAGTTTTCCATACCAAAGCATTGCAGTACTCGCTCAATGTACTTTTTCTGGGACAAGTACAAAATTCCTACAGGTCGATCCCTTTGAGTATCCATCCCTAATTCCTCTTTGCTGCACCCAAATCTGTCATCTCAATTTTTCTTTTCAACTGCTCTTTCAAACCATTGACATCTGACATCGATTTTGTAACAATCAACATATCATCAAGATACAACAGCAAGTATAGATGAGAACCATCTACGAGCCTCTAGTGATACACACAACTATCATAAGCACTCCTGGTGTAAACTCTCTATGCCGTGAAATTGTCAAACAGCTTATACCACTGCCTTGGAAATTGCTTTAATTCATACAAGGATTTTTTCAACAAGCTAACATGATCTTTCGTACCTTGGATCATGAACACCTCTGGTTGATGCATGAATATCTATTCTTCCAACTCACCGTGTAGAAAAGCTGTCTTGACATCTAGCTGTTCTACCTCTAAGTCATATAGAGCAACCATAGCAAGCAACACTTTTATCAAAGTACGTTTTACTACAGGAAAAAATAATTCATTATAATCCATACATTTTCTCTTAGTAAAGCCCTTAGCTATATATCAAGCGTGCTTTATACCCTACATCTTTCGTTCTAGGAATTCCCTCCTCCTTCTTGTAGACCCATTTGTAACCAACAATCTTCTGGCTCACAGGCGGTTTCACCAATTCCCACATTTGATTCTTGTGAACAGATTCCATCTCTTCACTCATAGTAATTGTCCACTACGCTGATTCCGTGCTCTTGATGGCCTCTTTACACGTAACAGGCTTTTCAGCCTTAATATTCTCTGTCACACTAAGAGCATAAGCAATGATATCCGCATATCCATATTTCTGAAGAGGTCGAACCTCTCTTCTCGATCTATTTCTAGCAATGTTATACTGCTGTTCCTGAGGTTCTTCATTCTCCTCAGTAGAATAAGAACCACCTTTGTCATCTATAGGAATTATAGGCAAAGAATCTTGAGCTCGAACCTATAGCTCCACGTTCCCCTTAACACCCTGATCTTTCCCTGCATCAACCAACTCCTTCTTCTTTGAAAGTATCGAAGACTCATCAAAGGTCACATCTCTGCTAATTAGGAACCTGGATGCTTTAGAATCAGGACACCATAACTTGTACCCTTTTACCCCACTTGCATAGCCTAAGAAAATGTAATTTTTTTGCTCTCAGCTAAAGTTTACCATCATTAACATGAGCATAAGCAGAACAACCAAATATTCTAAAATTTTCATAATTAGCATGCTTACCAAACCAAACTTCTTCATGAGTCTTGTAATCAATTGCAGTCGATGGAGACCTATTTACCAAATATGCAGTTGTGTTAACAGCTTCTGCCCAAAATTCCTTCGATAACCCGACATTTGAAAGCATACATCGAGTCCTCTAGAGGAGAGTCCTATTCATTCGTTCTTTAACCCCAATATGCTGTGGTGTTTTTCTAACTGTGCAATGCCTCACTATGCCTTCATTCTTACAGAACTCTGTAAACTCATCCAAGTAGAATTTCATACCATTGCCAATCCTCAAGCATTTAATTTCTTTACCAGTCTGTTTTTCAATCATCGTTTTAAACTGCATCCACAGTGTTCAGACATCACTCTTCTGTTTTAGAACGTACACCCAAACCTTTCTTGAAAAGTCATCAATAAAAGCCAAGATATATCTGCCACCACCCTTAGAAGGAATTATGGAAGGACCCCAAAGATCTGAATGGATATAATCCACCGTACTTTTGGTGGCATGAACAGCCCGACTGAATTTTACCTTGCACTGTTTCCCAAAGACACAATGTTCACAAAAATCCAGCTTTTCAATTTTCTTGCTTCCTAGTAAACCTTGTTTGCTCAGCACATCCATACCCCTCTCACTCATATACCCAAGACGCATATGCCAAAGCTTGGTAGTGTTAGAATCTATATCAAAAGATGAAGCTGTTGCTGCTGCTCCTGTAACTGTGCTACCCTGTAACAAATAGAGACTATTTTTTCTCAACCCTTCCATCATAATAAGAACACCCTTCATTATCCTCATAACTCCACCTGCAGCTCGATAGCTACAACTATTGGAGTCGAGCGTACCCAAAGAAATTAGATTTTTTCTCAGCTCTGGAACGTGCCTGACATCAGTCAAAGTTCTCACAATATCATCATGCATCCTAATCTGAATTAAACCTATCCTGACCACCTTACAGGTGACATCATTTTCCATATGAACTTTACTACCATCAAATGAGTGATAAGTGGCAAACCAATCTCTATTGGGACACATATGATAAGAGCAACTTGTATCAATAATCCACCCTTCATCTGAGGAATTGATAGTTACCGAGAGAACATCTGCTCCATCAAAATTATCTTCTACTACTCCAGTGTCAGCAGTCTTGGAATTATCCTTTGTCTTCCATTTACACTCAGGACAATCCTTTCTATAATGCCCTTCCTTATGACAATGACATATAGCACTTCAATTTTCTGGCCTTTGACTGAAACCTAGATCTTCCTTTATTTTTAGACCCAGTATGGTCAGTGCTTCGGCCTCGAGCCATTAGACCATCACCACGTTCCTCTATCCTATTTTCTAAAATCTTCTTCCTTAATTCCTGAGAATTTATAACAGCTTCAACCTCTTCCAGGGAGATACTATCCTTCCCATATAATAAGGTAGTAACAAGATGTTCATATGATGGAAGTAAAGTACACAACAACAGTAAAACTTTATACTCATCTTCTATCTTGATATCAATATTTTGCAGGTCCAATATTACCTTATTATATTCATCAAGATGATCACTAATCGATGTACCTTCTTTCATCCGAAGAGAATACACCGTTGCTTTAAATACAGGCGATTTTTGTCAAAAACTTCGTCATAAATAAGCTCTCCAATTTCAACCACAATCCAGTCGCAGTTATTTCCTGAGAAACCTTTCGCAACATGTTATCGGCTAAACACAGCAACATGGCACTATGGGCTCTCTCTAACATGTCTTCTTTTTCATCAGCAAACATCGTATCAGGAAGCCCTTTTTTCAACAACCCTTGCTGAATTAGAACAGCAAACATTGTCATCCTCCATAAACTAAAATCGTTCGATCCATCAAACTTCTCCAAAGCATACTTTGTCGAAGTAATTGGTGCCATTAAAAGGTGTTGTCAATCTACCGCTGAACCTTAGCTCTGATACCACTTGTTAAACAATATACTAGATTCCACACCAAGTAATGAAGAAGAGAATAAAAAACAATAATAAAAAATAGAGACACACAAGACACAAAATTTACGTGATTCGGCGAAAGCCTACTCTGCGGTGGTAACAGCAATTTCACTACGTCTGGCTATGGAGATTACAGATTTTTGTCTTTCAACAAGCCCTTTCAAAGAATGGCTCTTCTCTCTTGTCCTTAAAACACAATACAAGACAACATATATATACTTAGAGATAAGTAGTGACTTTCTCTAAATAACCAATATGGGACAAGACTTATATACTTAGGATTAAGTTATAACCTTCTTTGAATAACTGATGTGGGACTCCCATACATTCCGGCTCTTTTTATCCAAGACACATTATCATATCCAATATGATGATTCAAGTTCTTATTAAGCTAGATTAGATTTTTTGACGAAATAGAAGCATGTAAAAATGTTAATGTTTCTATCATATGTGATTCTTTTTTCTTAAGGATAACTTTTTGGAGCGATCAGAACTGGTATTTAAAGATAGTACATTTGGTGGATAATGGTTATGGTGTCTTACTTGCAAAAAAACTGGCATGCAATAGTGGATATGATGTCGAGCGTGAGGGAAACATCGATAGTAAGGTGCTTGATGTTGCAGGTTGGGTTATATAGGTTAGTAATCATGGTGTGTCTTAAGTTACGTAAACTCTTGAAGCTATTATAAAATGTTTCAACTCTATATGTCATATTTAATATATTCCCGCACGTTAAAGCCCTTGTCTGCACAATCAATGAAAGACAAATCAAGATACACCACTACCAAAAGCACAAAGGAACAAATTTCTCATTGCATTATTCAAAAAGCAGCCATAATGCAAACGGAAAGGACTGAATCCATGATTTTTTGAACCAGAGCTCTCATACTGTTAAGTTATTTGTTGTTCTAAAAGCTTAAGTTATTTAAAAGGAACCTAGTCCACAACAACTTCTGGCAATTGGAGTATGATCTGGCAGTCCATCTATCGTAATGGACGGGCCAAATTAAAATTTTATTTAAGCTTTTCTGTCATCTGCTACATTATGTAACGGCCGGGTCTTGACCAAAATTCCTCACAGGGATTTAGTGACTTGGGGCAATTCACGGGAGGGGGGAGATGGGGACAATGTGGTAAACTTCACAGTCCACTATATAATGTAGCGGATAATGAAGTTTACTTAATGAAATTAGATCTAACCGTCCCTCTGCGATGGATGAACGGAAAAATCGTGCTGGCAGCTTAGCTTAAATTGTTAGCGATATCGATTGATCAGCTTCCATTGAACATAGACTCAACAATATATGTCGTGTTTAATAGTTTACATGTGGATGCTGCAAAAGTGATGCATAATGGTCGTTGACTTTGATTTAATGGGAAATGAAGGAGGTGGGTGCATGTTTAGCATAGTCAACCAGGGAGAAGGTGGAAAAGAGCGGCAACATATGTCTGTTGGTTGCGAGATGATAGTGAATGTGGTGGTCGTTACTAGAAAAGAGGGTGGCATTGGTGCTACTTTGTTGAGAAGTACTTACTTCTTTGTTCGTTAGAGTGTGTGACTTTGTGTTCAAAATGACAACTTTTAATAATGAAAAAACTTTTGATTCTCCACAAATAGCGAAAGGAAGGTGATGCATATAGAGCTCGATTGGGTTGTCAATGGTGATTTTGGTATTCAACCAATTTTTTGTGTGTGCATGCACGCGCATGGACGTGTGTCTATGTCTGTGTCTGTGCACGCGCGTGCCAGATTGTTCAAGTTTAGATTGATGATGGTAATGTTAATTGTAGTGGTGTCGTGGTGGTTGGCGATGTTGGGGCGGTGCCGTGGTTATAGTTAAGGGTGTTGGATGGTGTCGTGGTTATGGTTAGTGATGTTGGGGTGGTACCATCATGGTGATGGAGTTGAAGAGGCATACTCAGAGAGAGATGGGTTGGTGTTGTGGTCTTGTTAATGGTGAAGGATAACGGTATATGGTGTTGATCTGCGATAGATGTGTCAAATGGGTCGGGCGGCCGGGCGGCCCGACCTGGGACCCTGGGCCGGGCTGGCCCGGCCTTTTAGGGCTTAGGGCCTGGGCCAAGCCTGTATTTCCCAAAAAAAAGCTCGAGCCAGACCTGAAAAAGGCCTAGCTTTGGCCCGGTTCTGGCCCAGCCTAGGTCTGGCCCATCCACCGGTGAAGGCTCCTGCTCATCCCCGGTGAAGGCTCCTGCTCATGCCCCAGTGAAGGCTCCTGCTCCAGTAAAGGCTCCAGCCCATGCACCAGAGAAACCTTTTGTCCATCCACCAGTGAAGGCTCATGTTAAATGATGTATGCACATTTTGTGCTGAGTCTTTTTCCCTTATTCATTTTTATTATTCTAAACTTATCCACATAATATCTTTTTGTAGGTTACATCCATTGCAGAGGAAACTGACCAAGAGGTAACTTGAGCATTAACTTTTCATTTAAGGAAGAATTATCCCTTTGATCTAGTATCTGATGTATGCTTCTACCCTAAATATGCCTTTGTCCATGATGATATTGCGTTCGACTTTTATATGCATGGAGGTTTACAAAGTTATCATGTGATTGCACGACTGCATTTAACAATGTGTCACCTACACGCGAGTCCTACCAGGAAAATATGAGTTAGCACTATACATCTAACACTACCATAGACCTAGTAATGACAGAAGTCTTGTGCACTGGGCCAGTTAGCACTATACATCTAACACTCCCATAGACCTAGTAATGATAGAAGTCTTGTGCACTGGACCGTCATTTTATTTTTTGGGCAGGAGTTAAAAACTAAATTGATTGATTGCCAACTTTGTTCTTCTTGTAGCACACCAAATCCTCACTCAAGGCTCCTGTACATGCCCCTTCGAAGGCTCCTACTCATCCACCAAAGAGTTCTCATGTCCATGCCCCAGCAAAGGTTCCTTGTCATGCACCAGAAAAGTCTCATGTCTACCCCCCCAAGAAGGCTCATGTGGATGCACCAGAACATTCTCATGTTTGTCCACCATCGAAGGCACCTGCACATTTTAAAAACCCTTACCTTGAATAATTAAAACCCTTACCTTGAATAACAAGAAAATGCCAAAAAAATAAATTAGGCCCGGGCCTGGCCCAAGCCTGGCCCTAAATGTTGGGCCTAGGGCCTGGGCTTGGACCGGGCCCAGATATCCCCAGAATCAGGCCCGGCCTGGCCCGGCCCATTTTGTAGCCCCCTTGGCCCGAGCCCGGCCAATTTGTTGGAGGTCGATGGGCTTGGGCTGGACCGGCCCAAGCCCGGCCCATTTGACACCTCTATCTGCGTATGAGCGAAAGGAGAGAAAAGGGGAAATAAGAAAAGAGAGACTTAAGGGCAATTCATCTTTTTAAAAGCATGAAGGATAAAAATGATATTATGTCATAACCCTTTTTTTTTGCTTTCTGTAATTACCCCCTAAACTGAAGGATAAAAGTAATACTATCCCTTAAGTAATTTTTCTATTTGTTTTGTTTTTGGTAACAGATCAAGTACTACAAATTATTTTAAATTATCTTTATGCCCTTCTTTCGGTCGAATATCTTACTTTTGTGTTTTTGCTAAGAGATAAAAAAGAGGAAAAGGAAAGAAAGTGATTGACTACCTCCCCTTTCTCTAGTTTGTAAGTTTTTTGAGGAGAGAAAAGAAGAGAAAATGGAGAAAAGTTTAAACTTCTTTCTCTCCAAATCTTTCCTTTCAAAATTGGAAAGAAATAGAGAAATAAAACTCTCATAAGTCATACATTCATTATACACATATTACCCTTACCCTTGAGATAATGAAGACTAAACTTTTGATGATTTTAAGGCCTAGAATTTCTTACAAAAAAATATTCTGGATGTCCAGATGTTTGTAGTTGACTCATAGCTAGTAGTTTGTGTGTTTTTTTATTTTGACATTAACCGGAGATGTAAGACTTAGTTATTATATCAGTATGGTATGAACTTTATATGATGTCCTTAATAACTAATTTGTTTTTTAGTCAAAATTATGTTTTTTTAGATCATACTTTTATAGTCTTCGTTAAAATTATCACAATGTGAGAGGTGTGTGTGTATATATACATACATACATATATATATATATATATACCACATAATATGTGTATACATTCTCTCTAAACAAGTAAACATGTAAACAAGATGGGAAACAAATTATTTTCCTTTCCCTTCCTTTTTCCTCTCTTCTCTTCTCTTCTCCTCCCATCCCTTCCTTTCTTTTCTCTCGTCTCCTCTTAAAACTCACGGAGCCTATGAAAGTTCATGATTGGATCAATTTGACACCATTTCATTGATTCAGGCACTACATTGACTCAACTCATCAAAGTTAAGGTACTAAAACTCAACAAAGGGGGGATATTCATTGAGATAGCTTTTTACAGAGATGGGTCCATCGTACTCTACATAAATTTAAAGCTTTTCCGTGGACGACACGATCCGGGTCTGCCGCTCCTTTCACCATTGCTTTCTTTCTCACTCTGTCTCACTCACACACCCACACACACCTCTCACTCTATTTTTCAGTTGAAACCAACGAGCACACACACAAGTCCATGGAAATGGAGGACCAGTACGGAATGGCGGATCTGAGGCAGTACATGAACGGTAGGCCACATCTTTTCACCGCCATCCCTCCACCGCCGGCAGATATCCTAGCCGGCCACCACCACCACAATTTGACTCCTCAGCCCCAGCACTATGATATGGTGATGTTGGGTCGTGAGGTAATGCCGCCTCTGGGAGGAGGAGGAGGAGGAGGGCTTTTTCATGATCATCATTTTCGTTCACCTGATTCTACTGCTAATGCTGCTAGTGGCAGTGGTAGTGGTACTGGTGGTGGCTTTGAGATTATTGAAACTGGTGGTGGCGGGGACGGTGGGACTGGCAGGTGGCCTCGGCAGGAGACGCTTACGCTTCTTGAGATCAGATCAAGGCTTGATTCTAAGTTCAAAGAAGCTAATCAAAAAGGTCCCTTGTGGGATGAAGTTTCTAGGTATTTAATTTTGTACACAAATTCGCCCTAGTTCATTCCCCTCTCTCTCTCCCCCTCTCTCTCTCTCTCTCTCTCACACACACACACACACGAAATCTGGGGAATACAACATATTGGTATGTTAGAAAAACATGAAAAGTCACTCTTATCCAACTGGTTATTCTAGATTACACCTTTCTCTAAGCAATTTTTGTGTTAAGAACATGGCAGCACTTTGAAGTTCAGTTAAAGTGCTCACGTGTTATTTTCTTCTTCGCTTTGGTCTTTCTGCTTCCATGTTAGACGCATACCAGTTGAAGGACTCTGGTGTTATTTTCTTCTTTGCTTTGATCTTCCTGGTTCAATGTTAGAGTCATTTCCTGGTCATTTGTTGTAGTTCTACTCCATCACTGGCTTTCCATGTGAAAAATGAGCACCTTTTTTAGGAATCCTACTATTGCTTTTCCTGTCAGTTTGATGATTTCCTTGCTAAAATGAGCACTTATGTTTTATGTCCTTTATGAAAAAGGTATCATCTTTGTTCAAGAAGTTAACACGGGTCAAAATTCAATTTCAGTTAATAGTTCAAGTGAAAGGTCTCCTCTTTCTTTAAAAAGCAACATGATTTTTCAAGAAAACATTCCAATCACTTAGATCATCTTTGCGTTATTCGACTATGGATATATTCCAGCGATTTGTTTAGTTGTTTCAAAACGATTTAGTCCATGATTCCATATTGGGTGTATTAACTGGTCATCCAACAACAAAGATGATTAAATCTTCACAATCAATCAAAATGTTTTGAAACTTTTGCTGTTTCACCATCTCTGATCATCCGCTCAAAATGAAACCTTGATCCTTCTCCAGATTCTACACCTATGAATATAGAGATTTGGCTATTTAATCTGAACAATATGCTACTTATTTTCTGAAAACGCAGGATAATGTGTGAGGAACATGGGTTTCAAAGAAGTGGCAAAAAATGCAGAGAAAAGTTTGAGAATTTGTACAAGTATTACAAAAAGACCAAAGAAGGTAAGGCTGGAAGACAAGATGGCAAGCATTATAGATTCTTTCGACAGCTTGAAGCTCTCTATGGTGAAACCACCACCAATATTCCAACTTCAGTCACAGAAACCAACCAGCTTCTGGGAACCACTAGCTTTCGATACAAGCAGCCTAATCAAGAACCCCTAATTCAAGCTCCAAGATTCTGCGAGAATAGCCTTAGCCTCTCTAACAACTCCTCTGCCTTCGATACTTCTTCCTCCGAGGAAAGTGACTCTACAGAGAAGGGGAAAAAGAGAACAGGAAAAAGGAGTTGGAAGGTGAAAATAAAGGACTTCATCGACACTCAAATGAGAAAGCTGATGGAGAAACAGGAGGTTTGGTTGGAGAAAATGTTGAAGACAATTGAACATAAAGAAGAAGAGAGAATATTTAGAGAGGAAGAGTGGAGGAAACAAGAGGCAGCTCGGGTGGAAAGAGAGCACAAGTTTTGGGCTAGTGAGAGAGCATGGATTGAAGCCAGGGATGCAGCACTAATGGAAACTTTGCACGAGTTAACTGGGAAGGAAAGAGTGACTACTAATTCATTATCTTTAGAGCGAAGAAAGGATGATGGTAGTCAAGAAATGAACAACACTGGAAAAGGAGAATGCTGGCTAGAAAGTGAAACTACAAGGCTAATACAATTGAGAAGCAGCATGGAATCAAGTGGGTGTCCGGAAGAAGTTATGTGGGACGAAATAGCATCAAAGATGGCTTCTTTTGGGTATGATAGAAGTGCTTTCATGTGCAAAGACAAGTGGGATAGCATCAATTCTAATTTGATGAAACTAAAACCTAGGGAGTGTAGCAGGAAGAGAAAGGAGAATTTAAGAAGCACTTGTTACTTTGAAAACAATGAATCTTCTATGTGCAATATTCAAGGAGTAGTTTATTCCCAAAATAATGGTCGGGACGATGTGTCGCCTCCGAGTTCTAGTGCTGCTGGCAATGCAGTTCAAGATACGTGCTTCAGGTTCTTCATGGGTGAACCTGAGAACTTATGGGAGAGTTATGGTGTGAAACTCAACAAGGGTGAGAACAACTAAGTCATAAACCTTTGTTTCTTCTAGTGTTGCTCAGATGAGGAGGAGATATGTAAAGGGGTTGGAAAGAAGTGAGGACTAACCTTGTTGGGAGGTAAATGATTAAACTGTATTTTTAGTGTGTTTATTCAAATTGCATTGGCTAACTGAGGATATTATTTTCTATCTTAGCCATATGTTCCCCCATTGTTCCTTAGAATATTAAGCTTCGTCCCTTTCTTTGAGCGGCCTTTCTTAATTTTTCTTTGTTATCATGGTAGTTTCAAAGGTTCTCTTTTGTTTTGTTTTCCTATGTTTTTCTTTGTTCATCTATTTTTATATCTTGAGGGGCTTACTTCAATTTAGTATAATCCTGAACTTTAAGAAGTAACCAAAACATATGGAAAGCGTTCGACTAATTACAAAGATGGAAGCATACAAGAAGACCAAAATCCTCTGTGACGGCAACGTACTGAATCCCAGGAATACAAAAAATCCTCACTTGCCTTATATACTGGCTTTACAAATCGGGTCAATCCATGTTGGAAATATGAACAATATGTGTAAATTTAGGTGGGGAGGGGAGGAAGAAGAGCTCTACTCTTGTCCTGCAGAACCTAGCGAAGCAACATACATGTGTCTGTTGTTGCAAGAAACGCTATTCTCAGTTACGTGATTTTGGGATAATGGAGGGAAAAACTAGTGAGAAGATCGTCATATGCCTATATAATGAGCTCTCCCTTCATGTTAGACAGGTCTAACATGAGTTTTCACACCGGCTTAACAGCTTAAGTCAGTAAAATTTCAAATACAAGAATCTGTGCTGATACTAAAAAGGCAAAGTTACCGGTTGAGATTCAAGCAAAAGCTACAGCATATTTAAACTCTTTACAGATATTTGTCTCCAATTATTCCTTTATTGCAGAATATTGTGAAAGTAATGAATCTTCCAAAACTAACAAGGGTGATTAACAGTAACAATTAATGACAAAATTACAAGGGCATACCAGAAAACTACAAAAAAAAATACTACGTTAACGGACAAATCTAGAAAGTGCATGAAGGGTCACAGCCCCAAGTTAGTTTGGGATTATTGTTTCTGGTTTTGAGCGGGACACCGTGATTTGAGCAGAAGCACCTGCGAAGGTGCTTTATTTTGTTTGAATGTAGGGAACTACAGTTCGGTCTCTGGACTACTCAGACGCAAATGTGTTCCATAAGTTGCTTGCAACTGCGCCACCTAAGTTTAGGAGAGGTATGGATTTTTTCCTCTTTTTTCTCCCTATAAACCATGGAATTAACCAAGAAGAGAAAGAAGGAAAACCAAAACCTGAAGTAACGTTTATGAGACAATAGATTTGGACTTGCTACAAATCATTACAGACAATAGAAACAGTGTTTAAGTTAAAAAAAAAAAAAAAAGCTCTTACTAATTTCCCTTCATACTAATTAGACCTTTCACAATTATGTATGACCACGAACCAAAATTTTGGTTCGTGGTAGTCGGCGGTGGCGGTACATAGTCGGCGGTGCTTCTGGTGTTGCGGGACACAGACATGTGGCAGCGGATAGCTGTGCAATGGTACGTAATTTTGGCTGGTGGTGATTCAATAACATATATGAACTTTCACAAAAATGGGCTTTAAAACGTAAACCAACATAACGCAATATAATATTAAATCAACTCATCGTAACCCATTTGTAAGTAAGTGAGTTGGGTTGGGTAAAAGGCAATATTTTCGTGGGTGAGATTTGTTAAACTCATAAAAGCTCAACTTACAGCCTTACAAAATTTGGGTGAACGTTATTTCGTCATTCAACTAATAAATAGGTAATTGAGTTTTTCTATCATCAATCTCTGCTAGGGTTTGTCATTTTCCTTGTAAATTTAGAGAACTTTTTTCCTTTTGGTGCATTTTTTATTACTTTCTCAAATATATCAAGTTTAGCCTTTCTTCACGGATAAACAAAACTTTGTCGGACTAAGAAATGGCACGGAAAAAGAGGAAAAAGAAAGAGAGTGAGAGATGGCCACGAATAGAACTAGTCTTATAACTTGCAAGCGCTTAGATCGGGAAACTTGGAGATTTCGTTAAATTTTCTGAAACCTTCTTCTTTGTGCAGTAAAAAACTTGCAAAAGTGTCCACATATTCATCAATTATTTGGAGTTGAAGGTTGTTCCTCCAACTAGGTTTTAACCAAAAGTATCTCCTTCCCCTATGGGCGCTTCAGTATCCACATATTCTTTTCTTTTTTTTATTTAGGGATAATTTACTTTCGTTCTATCATATTCATTCAATCTTTATTTCTGTGTAGGATATGACAATTTCGAAACAAATGCAGGAAATAAAAAAATATGTATAAGCTCGTGACAAATCACGTAGAGGTGGCATAACTGCAGCCTTAGTTTATGAATGAACCTAGTGCACGGACGCCATGCATGATGTGTCATACATTAACCCTAGACAGAGAGGCTGTCGTACTTCTGAAAGAGTAGAGAAGCTTCCCACTTTGGAACAAGGAAACCCAGCCAAACAAACAAACCAAGGAGAGAAGAGACGTTTACAGTGATTGTCATCACAGCATTGTACCAATTTTCCTTCTTTCATCAGCCTTTTTACTTTGGTTTCTTTTCCGTTTTCCTTCTTCCATGATTCATCTGCACTGCCATTGCTCCTCCCACGACCTCTAAACCTTTTATACATGTCATTGATTTAGCAGTCAAAGGAAACTGATAAAGAATCTGGGGAATCCCAGTTCAAAAAGTTCATCAATTTCTTTTTGTTCATGGTGATGATGCAATTGATTTGACTAGTTACTGAGGCAACAGAAAACCTGCCACGCCTTTCCAATTAACTCACTCTTCTCAGAATCCTAAATTGGGAATTCTGACTTCTGTCTGTTGTTTAAAGTTGCTTTGGCCAGAAAGAGCAGTAATCAGTTCCACTAATCTTTGAGTTGCCCTTGGGCAGGTCGCACTGGCAGAGCTATTTGATGCTTCTGCATAGCCATTTAAGGTACTTGGGTAGGACATTGGTTTCCCCATTTAAAGGTCTAAAATAAGCTCTCACACTCACCCTTATAAATTTTGAGAAATAGACCAAAGCTAATATGGAATACTAATTTCATCCAATACCCCCCCCCCCCCCCCCCCCCCTCTCTCAGTGGCTAAGCAATGTGAATTTCTTTTCATTTAGTTGAAGAGAACACACAATAATATTAAAAAAATTATCTCATTCTTCTCCTTCTTCTCACCATTATTATACCTTTTTATAGTACTTTTAGGTAACTCCTAATCATGTAATTAAGTTATTCCTAACCCACTTTGCATAAACATGTTAGCCTCCTACTTTCACTAAGCAATATCAATAATGCACTTGTAACTTAACTTATGCACTACTAACAACTTTAGTAACCCACTAGCATGTCATATCAATAATCACTCTAAAGAGCTAAATCAAGTTTATTTTTCAACACCCCCTTTAAACTTGATTTGTGTCTTCAATTATTCTTCATGATTAAGGGGCTTGATAAGTGCCAATACGGTATTCATCTCCAATTCCATCAAGAGCAACAATCTTCTTCTTGTGGATACTTGATCACTTGTTGCACCTCTGACATTTCTTCATCACTTGCTTGGATAATTGATCGTTGTGGCTCTGATACCATTCTGATATCACTTTGTTGGAAATAAAAGTGGTATCAGAGTCGCAACGATCCTAGTGGACGTTGCGGCTTTAAATTATAGTCACTACGATTATAGAGAAAAGTATCCAAAATGGATATTTGGTGTGAGAAGTTGATGTTCTCAAATTATGTGTGAGAAGTTGATGTTCTCAAATTATGTGTGAGAGTGAAGAGTGTCCCTTCGTTGTATCTCAAATATGTGATTTGTGGGATGTGGTTCAACCACATAGTAGCTTGTAGAGAGGAGTTCGACAAAAGAAGGAAGAGAAGCCACTCAAAACAAAAGTGGTATCAGAGTCGCAACGATCCTAGTGGACATTGCATTGTTCAATTGTAGTCACTGCGGTTGTTGAGAAAGTATCCAAAATGGATATTTGGTGTGAGGAGTTGATGTTCTCAAATTATGTGAGAGTGAATAGTGTTCCTTTGTTGTATCTCAAATCATGTGATTTGTGGGATGTGGTTGATGAAGAACCACATAGTTGCTTGTCGAAGAAGTTCGACAAGAGAAGGAAGAGAAGGCACTTGGACAATTACAGAAGGTCGTCCATACAAAGATATCGATGCGCATAGGAGATGTAAGATCTCCAAGTGATGTTTGGCAAATGATCGAGGTCATCGCTTCTAACTGTAGACATGACTTCTTACCCAAAGAGTATTGGATCCAAAGATAGGAATAAAATGAGTTCACAATCAAAGATGGTGAACATCTCGAAGAAGAAACTCTAATGTAGGATGAAAATGAGTTTCACTCTTCTGAAGTTGAAAAAATTGTGGAGACGATTGATAAAGAAAAGTTCAACGCTTTTGAACCCAATAAGAACGAAGAGTTAACAAATGGAGAAAAACCATTTGAAAATATGGAGGAGAGCGAGACCCAAATAGTGATGACAATGCTCAAAATGAAGAGATGGAAGATGAGAGCATTGACAATAAGGCAAAAGCTCACGAAAGTTAAAAGGTAAACAACTCGGTATGACCTTTAATTTTTCTATGAGATAAGAAAATGTTGTTGAGTCATTTCCATTATATGGCCTCGTTTTGAAGAAGAGAGTAATGATTACCTTTTTATGGCTAAGAATGAAGTGGTAGTGCCACAAGGATATGCAACTAAGGTTGATGCTTTTAAATATTATTTCATTGAAAATCATCCTAGCGAGTTGTTTTTCATGCCTGCGAAGGACAATGATTTTGTTAAAAGTCGAACAAGTTATCTTCAACTTGTTTTAGAGAATTTGTTGAGTGACACAGGTTGGATGAATATGGAGATTTTCTTGACACGGACGAGTTACTTGAAATGTCCAAAGAAAATGGTCAAGATCTAATATGCACAAAAGTGACGAAGAAATGCAAGAGGTACAACAAGAAGTTGTGCCACATGTAATACACGTCAAAAGAATTGGCGAAGAAGATTGTTGCTCTTGATGGAATTAAAGATGAATATTGTATTTATACTTATCAAGCCCTTTAATCAAGAAGAATAATTAAAGACACAAATCAAGTTTAAAGGGGGTGTTGGAAAATAAACTTGATTTAAGTCCTTAGAGTGGTTATTGATGTGGCATGTTAGTGGGTTACTGAAGTGTATTAGTACGTAGTGCATAAGTTACAAGTGCATTATTGATATGTGCTTAGTGGAACTAGTGGGCTAATATGATTATGCAAAGTAAATTAATGGTAGCTTAATTACATGTCTAGGAGTTACATAGAAACACTATAAAAAGGTGTAAGAATGGTGCAAATGTAATACAAGAAGGAAAAGTACGAGATAAAAATTTTAGTGTTATTGTGTGTTCTTTTCCAAGTTCTCTCCATGACATCCTTCTCATATTTGTGAGTAAATGAGTTTGAGTGACCATTTTTCTCCAACACATACTTTAAATTTCTTTAAGATTTCTCATCATAATTGCCAATGATCTTATTTATAGTGTTCACATGTCTTTGGAGATTAATTCATGGGTTAATTTTAGTTCATAGCACAAATTTCATTGGATAATCAATGAACAAGCGGAGAAGAACACTTGGCAAATTTCATCAGCTTTGGACCACCATCGTATGACCAATTATTGGTATTGCTAGTGTACAATTATCAGAGTAGGGGAGTAAGGTCAAAGGGACATATATCTTATGTACATATAGAAAGCTCATGCACCAGCAAAGATTATCTCATAAATGAGAATTTAGATTTAGATTTCTAGATCAATTAAACTCAATTAAATGTATTAGTTAACCTTTTTGCAAGAAGTTGTTGAAGCTCATGCGACAATTTTAGGTACTATGCATCTTGCAAACAAATAATTATCACTATAGTGTGCCAAAACTTAGCAGCCCCACAAGAAGAGACAAAGAGAGGCGGATAGAGGGAGGAAGGGAGATAGGTTGTTAAAAACTAACATCAAGAAGTAAGCTAAGAGCTAAAAATATGTTAGTTTGTGTAAATAAACTGGAAGCAAAAGTAATGATGGAAACTCACACCTGTTTTGGTTTTGAGAAGATGTGGATACGGATCGTATGTTGTGACTAGGGTTATCATGTCAGCACCAATGGTACAGCAGTTCGATTTAATCTAACAGGCAACCTGCCATAGTATGTTGCATTTAGCGGTGCCAACTCTGAGGTTCTGTTGGCACCAGCATGGACACCAAGAGCGAGACAAACTTTTAACTTAAAAATTTTCTCCCTTGTAGATCCTCCTAGAATTAAAATCCATCTTTTTTGCTCATCTGTGTTACCACCATAATTCCATGGAAGCACCACGAATGGATTTGGATGCATGAAAGAACCACCAAAAGCAAGGAAAGCATCGCCCAACAGCTTCAAAGACAATGTTCCCACTAGATTGCCACCAACCATAAGGTACTTCTCCACCTAAATACGTACTATTAGCTTTCTTCTTCTGGGTCCAACTGAGGCAAACTTGACTTGATTTTTTGGTATGTCATCAAATAAAATATTATAGCAGAAGAAGTAGGCGGGCACTACGAGGCATTTTTCAAACAGCTAGTGTGCAAATTGAAGATGTATATTTTGAAATTAAGTTCCCACCTCCCCTTTTTTGTGTTCAAGTTGCTACTAATGGAGCGCCAAATGCTTGCACCATTAGTGAGCAAATGAATTACATTGTCCAATTCATGAGATCTAGATGAATGTTAAACACACAAACAATGTGTGTACAAAACTGACATTGAATTCCTATCCAAAGAAATTTGATCCAATCTCGAAGTATTTGATATCTAACTATTTGGTCATGTTTTTAATACTACAAATTCGGCATTAGCTAATGACATAGTAACATGTTGTTTTGACTCCCAAATGTATATTAAATTTGACTCGCAAATGAAGTGACAAATTCTAAGTTACAATTTCACTTCTGATAATCCTTCCCAATAACTACTGTGAGGTCTCAGGCAAAGCACCAATCATAGGAAATGATTCGTAACTTTCAGCCTAAACACTTTAAATTATCTCCATTAGTATGATATAGCAACATCGAGAATTCCCTGAGCTGAATAGTTTGTCATAAATCTGGTTACCAACCTAGATGTGGTTACTAACAGGAAAGAATTCTTCATGGAACCTAGGCTTGCCTCGAGAATTCAACTTGTCATTGTCCAATACCTTGAACAATTGTCCCAAGTGTAAAATGATTATTTGACCCCATAACCTAAAGATTATCAGTTCATCAACTGCCCGGCTATATTGATCATGTTATCAAGAATCGAGAGATTATGACAAAAGCAACCCGTTGGATATATGTGCATGCAAGGAAAGATTCTATGTGTATGTGGACTAGATTCCTTCAGGATCAGATGTTTCTAGATCTAGTTTTGATAATGTAGACAAGTTATAGCTCCTTATATAGTCGAAATACTTATACTTAACACTCCCAAATTTGCTCAGTGAATAAGGTCATCGTAAAGGTGATGTGGCTATTAAGGGCCATTCTCAGCAACCAGGCGCGCAAAAAAGTAGTAACTACTTTATGGCATTCTCAACAACCCAAGGCAAAAAAATAATGACGGCTAGCTCTATAACTGGATAACCTAAGCTTACAATTTGTTTTGATGATAACAGAATATTGATTATTTTTTATATATATTTTGAGTGGATTCTTAGTAGGTATATATGCATACACACTCATGAAAACACAACTAAGAAATTAGATTGAGATCAAAGGAGCTTAAAGCTATAGTGGAGATGCTAAAAAAGTTTCATCAAGTCCTATGTCAAAGAGCAACATAGAATACATAGGCTAAATTACTTTCAATTATGATTGATCTTCATTATTATGTACCTCATCTTATTTTCAAGCTTGGATTAATGAATATGGTCTAAAATGACCTTAGCATACCTCTTACAGTGCATGTGTGTTCACAATCTTTCAAACAAGTATGTTTCTCGAAAGTGGATGAACTTTGGAGCTAACTAAGATCTTCTGAAACAAAAACTTGGGATCTAATCTTTCATATTTTTTTTAAAATTCTTATTAGCTTTCTAACTCAAAAATCGACACCTCAATCCTATTATTCTAGAAAAAGTTTTCTTGAGATAAACAATGCAAATGACTGGATTGTCAATACAATCAACTTGATTGAGGCAATAGGCCTCCAAAAGTAGAATGTAGTTCTTAATATTGTTAAGTCGATTGAATGTTCCAAGATTCAAAAATAACAGCTAGTTTTGCTAAAATGCATGCTCTTTCTTCCAATAAAAACTATAAAATGATTCGAAACTTCATCATACCTAATTGAAACAACATTTTAAGCCTTCCATTTGTTGAAGAAACATTTGAGCTTAAGCGTTATGTATTTTCTCTCTTTAATCTCATGATATGATATGATATCAATAAGAGAGAATCTTTATGAACAAACAGTTATTGAGGGCAAACATATTTCATGTCGTGAATTCTTTCTTTTCTTTATTCTACTAGAGCTTCATTTATATTTATTTCCTTTCAAGAGGGTTTCTTTTAATACAATTGATCACTGTACAAGAATTACAATCAAGGCTTGTGCTTGCTGTGTTGATGTCACAAATGTTTGTAAGGGTTTTGATCTTGAACCGAAGAAGAGTGTTGCTAGTATGTAGAGACCCTATTTTTATAAGTGTTATTTTATATGTTAACTGTAGGCTTTCTTTTACATTATTTAGGCCTGATATAATTTTTTGGAGTCAAGTTTAGTAAGTCTAGTTGGTTTGGTCCGTCCAGATGGTTAGTCCAGTCAGTTTGAGCATAACTCATGTTAGAGAATAGATAAGATAGGAGGTCTAATAGTTGATTTGGTCTTGATATGGATGTCTGCCTTGAATTCATATCAATGGTTAATTGAAAAAATGTAATCTTTTTCCTTCTACAATTGGGATTCAAATGGAAATTAAGGATGGATTGGGTACCGGCCGGTATTCATCTAAATCGGTTGGTTCTTCTGTGTGTCAGTTGGTTGTCCCTTGAACAACCCAATTCTCCATAAAGTCAGGCAGTAAGGTTTTTTAGGTCTTTTTTGGGTCATTTACAGTTCTATTTCTTAAAGGCGATAGGGATGACCAAATCGTCTCCTTATGTTTTTCAACTGCTCCTAGATCTCTCTAAGAAGGATTTTGGCTACCCCATAAGGGATACTCAGTTTGAGAGAAATTTCTACCGAAAAGGCAGAAGTTATGAGAGCTAGCAAGAGAGACAAGTAAACTAGAAATTTTTATGGATAACCCGAAGTCAACGGTTAGACAGTCTAGGAAAGAGGTAAGATTCTTCATAGTTATTTTGCATCTTTTAGATTAGAGTAGACTAGTCATATTTTACATTTTCATCCCCTGCAAACGAGTTTTGATCTATGATAAAAAAAAATAGAGAAAAATTTTACTAAAAGAAACTAAAAGATTGGAAAAAAAACAAAAAAAATTGAAGAAAAAGAATTAAAAAAAAAAAGCATTCAACTTGAAGAAGATGAATTGAATTAGGTAACCAAGAAACCACAGATCAATATTCAGCTCACCTCCTTAAGTTTGGTTGAACCTCGAGGTTTTGATCCCGACTTGTCCCATCGGGATTCGACCCCTGTTATCAAATTCAAACCAATTTTAGGTTTTCTTAAATTTGTTTGCCTTTATTTGTGTTTTTAGATTAGTTCTATTTTGAGATAAACATCATTTAAAGAGACGTTAGAAATATTTACATTTATGTCATAAAACTAGCCGCTGAATCTGAATCTTCAGCTTCGTAGGTTAGAAGCTTTAATTAGACAATCTAGAGTCAAACTTTAGGTTTTATTATATTTCTTTGTTAGTCATTTGGTTGACCTAAAAGATAAGATGGCAATTTTAAAAAGACCCCATGGTCTTTTTTGGAGGCAGTTTGCCACAGCAGCAACTCTGTTGGGACCAAAATACGAAAATTACTCTCTAAAACTTGGTTTTTTGTTTTGCATCCTTTTATGTGATAGAATTTTTTTTATATATTTATGTAGCACATGCATTTTAAAGTGTTTCTTTTTTTTCCACTGCACACACTACAAGAAAAAGGGCTTTTCGCGATGGGAAAATCCGTCGCTAAAAGCTCAATATCCGTTACTAAAAGTTTTAGCGACGAATATACCGTCGCTAAAAGTCCCTCGTATAAAAGCCGTTATTAAAAGTTTGGCGACAAAATTTTTAAATCAGTCGTCTAATATTGTACTTTTTGTGACGGATTTATTTATTAATTAGCGACGGAATATCCGTCGCTAATTATATTTTACGTATTTTAATTTATTTTATGTTTTGTGAATTTAACGACGGAATAATTTTTTGGCGACGGAATGTTCCGTCGCTAAATAAGATTTTTGGTGACGGAATATTCTGTCGCTAACAAGTTAATAGAAGAAACACTTTTGGCGACGGAATTAATCCATCGCCAAAAGTCAATTTTTTTAAAAAAATATTTTTTTATTTTTCTATTACCCAGGCCTGTAATGAAATTTTCAATTCTCAACAACGCACAATAATCAATACACAATTCTCAATAACGCACAATAATCGATACACAAAGAAATATATACAATCAATTATAAAAAATAGTCATGATGTACAAGCCGGGCGGGGGGAGGGGGGACAAGCTGCAACCACCGGGCAGGGGAAGGGTAGACAAGCTAGGACCGGGCACGAGAAGGGGCTCATCAGGGGTTACCTAGTCCAGGATCTGGATCCTGCTGATCCGGGGCCGGCTCGGCATGTTCGGCAGCGGTACCCTGCTGATCCTGCTCCTTGATCAGCCTCAAAACCACCGTAGCAATGCGCTGGATCTCCTCCTCGTCCAACGGATGTTGAGGAGCCGGTGTCTGTTCAGGGGCAGCGGGGGGTGAGGAGGCTCCTATCATGGCACGAGCAGTCGTGCTAGGCAGGCCGTGTATGCGGCCTTTCGACCGATTGACAACCTCTGGCGTATCCAGCCATTGCTTCAACGCCCCAGTACTCACACCCGTACTAGTGGACACTGATGGCTGTTCTGACTCCCTAAGCAGTTCATACGAGGCCTGCAAAAATAGTGATTTAAATATATGTTAGGGCATTAATTAACGCAACAGACATTGAGGATAGTAAGAAAAAATTAACAACTTAATTAAACACATCGACTTACATCGATCCGCCGGGCAATATCCGAAACATAGTCGCCGGCCCGACGCGCCTCGTCCTTGTCCTTCTTCCGCACGTGTGTCTGATTATACGTCAGAGCTACGACCTCATCCTCCTCCAGATCTGGGTTCTGGACCGCATTCATGTGTCGGACTATGTCGTGTGGCACCGACCCCCCATGTGCCTCGGATCTCTGTTCTATCTGTTCTCGGCCCCTTCTTACTCTTGGCATCCCAACTTGGATCCGCAGCCCACCGATCTATCATATCCCTCCATACAGTCGGAGATATCCAATGTGAGGAGTATGTCTTCATCTCCAACATCGGGGCACCATCGGGCAGCATCTTCTTCGCCCGGTCCCGTGCGTCGTAGAGCCATCGGCGGTAATTCTTGGCGATGTAAGAAAAGAAGGCATGTGGCCCCAGTGCCTGCTGATCAGCCGAGTCAAACGTGAACCCCTCCTGCAAGGCATTCAATAACACAAATTAATTTAGAAACAAACTCTAATTAAACAAATACTATCGCAAGAAAAATACTTCAACGTACCAGCCACTCCTCCCATAGGGACTCCCTCGTAACGGCATCCCAGTCCTTCCAGTATAGGTGTGGCTCGATGAATCGACCCTTCACAAGAACGCCGATCTTCGTCCTCGCCTGATTCTCCAAGATCCTGCCAAAGAAGTAAATAAATAAATTAATACTATTCAAATATAAATTAACATCCCAAATGTACAAAATAAGGCATGATGTGATTTTTATTTACTTACAGGCCCTCCTGGGTGAGCGTAACTCTCTGTTTACGCTGGGGGTCAATGCGTACCCCGCGTGTCGGGCCACGTCCTCATCAAGATCCTATAAAACACAGACATTAATACAATTCAAATATAAATTTGCAAAAAGGTACTAAATACCGTTATCAACTATACCTGTGGTGGAACCCATGGAAGAAGAAGAATCAACGCGCGTGTGGGATGAATCTGCCCTAGGGCTGGGGCGACGGTTGGGGCTGGGGCTGGGGCTAGGGCTGAGGCTGGGGCTATAGGCGATCACTCTGTGCCTCATCATCAGTGAGCAATGACGAGGTGGGACCCACTGGGGCGAAGCAGCTCGGCATCAAGCCCGGCCACGAATAGCTCGTATCCTATCCATATCTGACTTCGTATAGATAAATTGCAAAGACATTAACACATTAAAAACAATAATTTGGCAGAAATCATCATCGGTACTATATATATGAACGGAGGTGCAAAAACACATCAATATAAACCAAGTTCTAGAATGTTACTACATTTTTTTCCGTGATGTTACAACATTTGGCAGAAATCATCATTGTGCCGAGTAGTGCTGATTAGTCCTAATTAGCGTTAATTAGGCTTAATTGGGTTATGTTAGGGCTAATTATTGTTAATGAGGAGTAGTTTTGGCTAATTATAGCTAAATATGGTTGATTAGGACTAATTAGGGTTATTTAGTCCTAATTAGGGTTTAATTGTGTCGAGTATTGCTGATTAGTCCTAATTAGGGCTAATTAGGATTAATTAAGTTATGTTAGGACTAATTATTGTTAATGAGGAGTTGTTTCGGATAATTATAGCTAATTAGGGTTGATTAGTCCTAATTAGGGTTTAATTGTGCCGAGCAGTGGTGATTAGTCCTAATTAGGGCTAATTAGGCTTAATTGGGTTATGTTAGGGCTACTTATTGTTAATGAGGAGTTGTTTCAGATAATTACAGCTAATGAGGGATGATTATGACTAATTAGGGTTATTTAGTCCTAATTAGGGTTTAATTGTGCCGAGTAGTGTTGATTAGTCCTAATTAGGGCTAATTAGGCTTAATTGGGTTATGTTAGTGCTAATTACGACTAACTAGGCTAACTATAATCAATATGCGCGTAACTGGGTTCATTTGGGCTAATTTGGGGTAATTACAACTAATTTGATTTTTATTAGTTTCTTAGGGTTAATTAAAACTAAGTAGGCTCGTTAGAGCTAATTAGGGTTAATTGATTTATTAAAATATTATTAATCAGGACTAATTACGGCTAATTATAGCCAATGCCGGAACTACGATGAGATTCCAGGGGGTGCATGCTAAAAATGTCGCGTTAACCTAATTAACCTAAATTGAATGCACAGTCAACAATCTCAATTTCGACACCACATATAGGGTGTCGATATGGTGTTTGATACGTGTCTGACACCTCCGGACACGTGTCCGACATGTGCGACACCTACGGACACGTGTCCTAGTCCTCCGGACACGTGTTCGACACCTACCGACACGTGTCTGACACATATCGACACGTATCCGACGCCTCCGAACACGCACCTCCGGACACATCGGCATACGTTGATTTATTTTTTAAATGTCGGACACTGTTGATCAGACGTGGTGTCCGTGTCTGCGCTAACTAACAGGTATCTCAATCTAATTGGGTCCCATCCTCAGTCAACAATCTCAATTCTCAATTCTCAAATGCTCAATGCAATAAAAATTAATAAAAATCACACATTCAATCCAATTGGGTCCCATCCTCCGTCAACAATCTCAATATCTCAAATGCCCAATGCACGATTAACAATCTATAATCATCAATTAACAACCTAAAATCATCAATTATTAATCTCAATTACTTCAAATGCACAACTAATAACCTAAAATCATCAATTAACAATCTAAAATCATCGATCAATAATCACAATTCTCAAATGCACAATTAACAACCTAAAATTATCAAACAAATGATCAATGCTCAAATGGGAAAAAATTGTTTAAAATGCACATATCCGATGCGCTTGAATTATTTCAATTTGGGATTCGATTCGATTAGGGCAATTAATTTAGGGTTCAATTAGGGGGTTCAGTTACTTCAATTTAGGGTAGTCCTAGTTTAATTTAGGGTTCAATTCAATTGGGGCATTCATTTAGGGTTCAATTGGGGGGTTCAATTAGTTCAATTTAGGGTTCGATAGGATTAGGGCATTCAATTTAGGATTCAATTAGGGGTTTAATTAGTTTAATTTAAGGTTCGATTCGATTAGGGCATTCAATTTAATGTTTAATTAGGGTTCAATTACTTCAATTTAGGGTTCAATTAGGAGTTCTATTAGTTCAATTTAGTGGTCGGTTGAATTGGGGCATTCAATTAGAGAGTTCAATAAGTTAAATTTAGGGTTCGGTTGGATAAGGGCATTCAATTTAGGGTTCAATTAGTTTAATTTAGGGTTCGATTCGATTAAGGCATTCAATTACTTTTTTAGGGTTCAATTAGGGGATTCTATTAGTTCAATTTAGGGTTCGGAGAATTGGGGCATTCAATTTCGCATATCAATTAGGGGGTTCAATTAGTTCAATTTAGGGTTCGATTGGATTAGGGCATTCAATTTAGGGTTCAATTAGTTTAATTTAGGGTTCGATTCGATTAGGGCATTCAATTAATTTAGGGAGGCGGTGTTGGTGGCGCGATGACGGTGGCAGGCTTTTCACGTGGCGGCAGTGGAGGGCTTTTCATGCGGGGGTAGTGCAGTGGAGGGCTTTTAACTTACGGCGGTGGAGGGTCACCGTGGAGGGGGATCGCTGGAGGTAGGTCACTGTGGTGGTTGATCGTCGGAGCTCAGAATGGCGGTGGGAGATTTTGAGAGAGAGAAACGGGAAACGAGAAAGAAGCAGATTTCGGTGTTTTAATCGAGGACTTTTAGCGACGAGAACACACGTCGCTAAAAAGCCATCGATAAATTTTACGGACGAAAGTTTTAGCGACGGCACAATTCCGTCACTAAAATAATTTTATAAAACCAGTGAAAAAAACTAATTATGTAAAAAAGTTTTAGCGAAGTAATTCCGCCACTAAAAGACCGTCGCAAATACACCGTCGGCAAAAACTTTTGCCGACATTTTACTTCGTTGATAATAAGTTTTTTACGACGGACTTTTACCAACGGTGTTATCCGTCGGTTAAAGTCGTTTTAGCGACGGAAGGCAATCCGTCGGTAAAACTCCATCACAAAAAACACATTTTCTTGTAGTGTCGCTCTTTTACATTATTACATTATTACCTTCCGTCAGACTTTTACATTATTACTAAAAGTGCATCGCTCTTTTAGTGACGGCTTTGAAGTTTAAGGAGGATATGTTGGAGAGTAAAGTGGAAATGGACTCGGCAGTTTATTCTGCAGAGAATGCCTCTCTATATTTTTACCATTAGTTCAGTACTAGCAATAGTGTTTTGTACCAAAATTAAAAGCCAACAGCTCAAGGTGAGTACCCAGCACCACACATGAAAGATGGAACCCAGATTCGTTGCACCTCTCACACAGACCCATATACCTACACCTATATTCTCACAAGCACACAACTGTAGCCCTTCCCCCACGCATACACCATACCCTACAAGTCATGACAATTCATGGCTGCCATAATCACCACACTCAAAAATCATACAGCCCATGGCAGTCATCGCTCTCTTTCTACCACCCACGAAATTGATGTAGACAGTAAGGGAGCATTGTTTTTACAACCATTAAGAAATTTGATATAGACAGTAACATAGTTCAGAAATTCCAAGAACTGATATACAATTCAATAAGTAATAATGTATATATGTAAGTAAAACCAATTGCTACATCATAATCAAATTTAAATTTCCTAAGAAATAATATCTAGGTAGAGACTTACCCGAGTTGGCCGTAGCTCGATTCCATAAATTGTCTATGCTAGATCCGGTCGGAGCTGCAAACTATGCTGCCAGAGGTGGTGCGGCGTTGGGGTAAGATGAGGGTGTCGCCGGAGAGGTGCCGGATGTGGGTTGCCGTAGAGGGGCTTGCCAAATGTGGGTTGCCACCACCGGTGAAAGATTTTAATTAAGAGAGAGAGAAACGGGAGAAAGAAAAGAAAGAGATCAGATCTGAACTTTATAAGAGGACTTTTATCGATGGGAAAAGTCCGTCGGTAAACGTCCGTCGGTAATAATCCATTTTTATCGACGGACTTTTTAGCGACGGCCATATACTGTCGCTTAAATGGTTTCTAAAAATTACTGAAAACTATTAAATTCCCTAAAAAAAATTTAGCAACGGGGCTCCCGTCGTTAAAAGTTTGTCGACAAAGGTTGTTGCCAACGTTATATTCCGTCGATAAAATTTTCTACCGACGACGTTTCCTGTCGCTAAAAGAGCTTTTAGCAACGGAATACATTCCGTCGTTAAAATTCCGTCGCTAATTCTACCTTTTCTTGTAGTGACATATACACACATTTTCCCTCCCACCCATTAGATAGCAATGGTTAAAACCCTCGAGCTTCTTAGTTGTGGGGTGATATTCAACTATGCCCTCACCTCCATGACCATGGTACCAAGATCCTCTTTGTTTCTAAGTATATTAAGCAATTTATCACATGTATCACAGACCACCCATTATTAACTATCGGAGTAACGGGTGAGACATATATCGTGCAAATAGAACTAAGCGAGCAACCTAATCCAAAAATGGCAATAGCCACACACGTGGACCAATTTTGGAATTTTCCCTTTGACGATTACACGTGATGTACATGTTGGAAAACTCGATGGTACATCATAAATTTGACTAGAATTATCGAGAAAGTCAAAATTACCAAATAGGTTCCTTTTAACGAGTATACCGGACGGTTCACGGAGGGCCAAAATATAGGACTGTGTGAACTAGCTGGTAAACCACCCAGAAAATAAAAAATCCCCAAAAATATACCAGCATAGTACAACTATGAACCCTGAGCATATGAGTTGATCGGTTCATTGGTGTACCGACCGGTATATTTGACAGGGTTTTTGATTCCCAAATTACTCCCAAATAAACATGCCACTACGTCCTAAGATTTTACCGACCGGTATATTTGTCGGGGTTTTTCATTCCCAAACTACTCCTAAATAAACATTCCACTACGCCCTAAGATTTTACCAGCCGGCTTGGATGAATGCCAACGTGTTGTAAAATGTTCCTTAAACAATATGCATTTATTTTTCATAGTTAAGAATAAGAAACTGTGGTATCAAACCACAAAATTATCTTGAGTTCCCATGGCCCAATATTCCTAGCTCAGCGATCTTGTCTATTTGCACAGAAAAGTACGAAGGGATTTCCAAGAAAGTTTTAATGCTTTATCCCCATAATGGGTATTTACAGTCGAAGAATTGGAACTTTTCAAGGTAAGCGTTGCTACAACAAAAAAACATGAGAAGAGGGACGATCAGAAAAAATGAGGCCAGCATGCAATATGAGTTGGATGGAGCCCACAAGCTCGAGATACTAGAGTGTAAGGAGGAATTAGTGACCTTGGAACCCCAAGTCTCTTGCATGAGAGGGACGGATGATCCCTGGACTTCAGTACCCGCACTATGGGCCCAAACGATAAGCTTCCAATGAAGTTCAATTTGCTTGACTTAGATAAGTTTGATGATGGAACTTCGGATGCAAAAGTCCATGTAAAGATGTACATCCCAAAATTAGCGATAAGGAGAGGTATACCCTACATCCGGCAGGCCGGCCAAGACAAGTTTGTTTGAGGCGAGATATAGGATTCAAAGGTGGCATACGGTCCAATGATTAAAGACTGTCCCGATGCCAAATTTGATTCTGAGCTGGGATCATTATCTAAATCCATTTCTAATAGCTATTCTAAGTGATATGGGTAAAAATATACACCTGTGGGAGAGCGACACGTGTCGCCACCAGAGAGTTCCGAAACTGCCCCATGACTCTAAAAGAGGTGGGAAGTGGCGTTTACCCACTCTCCCATTATGGGTAATAATCACCCATGAATTTTATTAACTCCCAATAAAAGTTACTAAACACCCCATTAAGGGGACGTAACCGACTCTTTAATACATTCCTATAAAATGAAAGAAAAAAGGAGGAAGAAGGTAAGTTCTGACTATCTAATATTTTCATATGCTCTCTCAAAATTACTTACTGACTTAAGCATCGGAGACTCCCCTCCGGAACCCCCTCCGGGGTCCAGGCACGTCACCGTTTGCTAAGTCTGCCTAGCTAGTCGGTCTCACGGATGCTTCCACATTCTTTCTCAAAAAGAACATGGAATGGGGGGGGGCAAATGATATGGGTAAAAATATACACCCGTGGGATAGCGACACGTGTCGCCACCAGAGAGTTCCAAACCCCCCCCCCATGACTCTTGAAGAGGTGGGAAGTGGCACTTACCCACTCTCCCATTATGGGTAATAATCACCCATGAATTTTATTAACTCCCCATAAAAGCTACAAAACTCCCCATTAAGGGGACATAATCGACCCTTTAATACATTTCTATAAAATGGAAGAAAAAAGGAGGAAGAAGGTAAGTTCTGACTATCTAAAATTTTTAGATGCTCTCTCAAAATTACTTACTGACTTAAGCATCGGAGACTCCCCGTCGGAACCACCTCCGGGGTCCAGGCATGTCACTGTTTGCTCGTGTTGTGCTTTGCAGGTCTGCTCGCGTGCTCGTTTAGTCCCAATCGAAGCTCGTCCGGTACTGATCAATTTTTTGCCACAACACTAAGTAATCTTTCCTAGCATATTTCCTATAGTTTTTTATTATTTTATTACTTTTTGATGGATAATATAGTTGTTGAATCTACTTAAACTTTGATTTTTGATTTTAAATCTTGAATTATAACAAATGATTGAAAACAAAAAAAAATCTCAAATTAACATAAATTGTGCATATATCTTCCTAATTAGAACTACGTCAGACCTGATTCTCCCATGGGAAGATGTAGGCAGCTTAGTCGCCTTCTTGGCTCAGTCTGCATAGACACTCGCAAAGGGCTTTGAGTATCTTATATTTGGGTTTTTGAGTTTTGTTATCTATCCGTTTTTTTTACCCCAAACCCTGGCCTACAGAATGTAGAGGTGTCAAATAGGCCGGGCTTGGCCCGGCCCAGCCCAAGCCCATCGGACCTCCAGCAAAACGGGCCGGGGCCGGACCAAAATCTGGGGATATCTGGGCCCGGTCCAAGCCCAGGCCCTAGGCCCAACATTTAGGGCAGGGCCTGGGCCCAAATTTTTTTTTTTTGCATTTTCTTGTTATGCAAATCAATAAAATTGAAAACAAACGTAATTTCTCATGGCATTTCTGCAATCTCCCACTCCATTGTATCTACAAACAGCCAACATGTCAATATGCCCTAAGAAAAGAATGGAAACTAATAAAAAGGACTCTAAAATCACAGGTGATGGTCCCTTTTAAGGGTAGTATTTGCAGCATAGAAGAATAACCAGACTTTGAGAGAACAAGAGCCACAAGGTAGAACAACAGATGCTGGCAAAGCATTTTGTGACTGTAAGGAAATCGTACTCCTGTCCCTTGACAATACAAATCCCATCTCGCCCAACTCCAGAGAGTCGATGGAGTAGTAATCACTACATCGGCTTTGGTACAAAAACCTCACGACATCACCAGCATCTTTAACCGTCAGATCCTCAAAGGTGACATCTTCTACCCCAATGGCATCCTGTCTCAACG
The DNA here is from genome assembly GCA_033070095.1 of Escallonia herrerae. Taxonomy (NCBI): domain Eukaryota; kingdom Viridiplantae; phylum Streptophyta; class Magnoliopsida; order Escalloniales; family Escalloniaceae; genus Escallonia; species Escallonia herrerae. The sequence goes on along the minus strand of JAVXUP010001752.1, from coordinate 45,276 downwards.
CCCGCAGCTTGGTATCATAAACTCCACTTGACTATATATTTCCAAGGAGTTCCCAGGCCCTCTGAATCTCCAAAAACCGATCTCATGTGCCGTGCTCTGGGTAAGACGTTTCAGCTGCCTTTTGTATCTTATCAGGATGGGAATTAAGGTAGCAGATTTGTAGCTTGTACGGATTTCTTCTAAGCATGCATCTTCCTTCACCCCGAGAATGTCATAGTGAGTTTTGAGGATTGAAGTGTCACCAGAAAGCATGGTTGCAAGCTATTCTTGTTGGCTTCTTTTCACTGGGAACACAAAAGAGAATTCAATATATTGTCAGCATAATAGTGTTCAGCATAAAAACAGGAATAAAGATGAGAAAAGAACCAAGCAGAACTAAAATAATTTAGTAAATGTAAAAGTTACCATCATTTGTACAAACCTATCGATGACTGCTTCAATTCGTTTATTTCTTTGTTGAAAATGCTTTAAGCCCTAAGGTTTCATTATCAGATCTCCCTAGGTTGAACTCTTAGGTCAGGGCCGGGCCGGGCCTAAAATCGGCCATTTTAAGGCCAGGCCGGGCCTGGCCGGTTTCTCAAAAAATTAGGCCTGGCCCAAGCCCTAAGGGTTAGGGCCAGTCCAGGCCCAAAAAAGGGCCGAGCCAGCCCCCGGGCTGCCCGGCCCATTTGACACCTTTAACAGAGTGTCACATATACAAAGTCACCATTAAGGTTCTGTTCGTCTAAGGTAAGGGAGTCAAATACTAATGCTTTTTTACATTTACTTGAGGAAGATTGAATAGTCAGTAAAATGATCTCTAAGTCAGACCGGCAATCATAGATAAGCTTTTATCTCTGACTCTGTTATCAGAGTCCTTTTCCTTTTTTTTTCCTGATTCTTGGAAGAGCTCTTTAGTCCCCCACTACCTTTTACAGGCATGGTTCCCTTCCAAGTTTCCTTTGTTAGACATTTTTTGGTTATTTTAATTTTTTTTATTTGGAAGACCTCCTTCAAAGAATATACCTTTGACATGGGCTTTTATTCATTCAACTGAAGCCCTTTCGTTGGTGTCCAAATGTCTTCTCCTATTGTACAAAAGCACTAAAATTATAAACGTCTATTCCTTCCTTCTTCTTTTTTTTGTTGGCCAGTTTTAACCTATGCACCATGGATGCTCATTCAACTCTTTTTGTCAACAATCAAATCATAACTCATGAAAGACGTACAAGGTCGATCAAACGCACAGGGATCTTCAACTCTTTTTTGTCAATAATCAAATCATAACTCATGAAAGACTTACAAGGTCGATCAAACGCACAGGGATGTTTGGATAGATTTCCTTCATTATCAAATTTTCTCCTAAATCACTCAGAAACCAATGCATCTTGATACCTAAGAAATCAACCAATAGGAGGAAGCGGTTTTGATGGGATGGGGTAAGTATTGTACACCACCCGGATCAGCTAGAAGTTCGATGTGAACCAGCGATTCAAGATAAAAGAAAAAATGGGCTATTCTCAAGATAACTTAAGGGGTACACAAGGAATGCAAACTTATGACAGCTGTTAGGCAAAAATTCCTTTTCAAGGTAGATGAGTACGAAGAGAATCCGAGGAAAAATGGAAGTGTGCCTTTGAAGTTTTGTGATCTTTTTCGGTTCAGACATTGGGATTTTCCTACTATAGTTTGGCTGGAAATTCGACTTGTATTATAGGGAACTCGATCCATGATACCAAGTGAGATTCCTGAACTGTGCAAAAATTTGAGCATAGTATTGAGAGAACACGCTGATGAAGGAGTTAAGAAGCCAACATATTCACTGTTTCAAAAGAATTTTCTAGTAAACCAGCCAGCATAGAGCTTAAGTATATCGGCCAGTACACTTTGGCACATAAATTTTTGGCATGTTTTGCTTGGTTGTTTGCCTATTTGTCCAAACTAAATATGCACACTCCAGTCATATTCATATATTTCTATTATGCAAGCACATTATATTCCATTCATTTTCTGCATTGGGAATTAAATTTGCATTTTTTTCTAGAGCAAGAAAGTAGAGGGAGTTTAACTGGAAATTCCAAAAAATAAGAAAAAAGGAAATTAAATGTCCATTAAGTTTAGTCATACTAGGCCCTAGGTTTCCACTTCTGGCCTCTAGTTTTCAGAATAGTTTATAAAAAGAGATATATATATATATATATATATATATATATATATATATATATGAAAACAAAAAAAATAAAAATGAGAAAATTTTGAGTTTAACTGTGATTTTCCAGTCCCATTCTTTTTCATCTCGACTCTAGAATAGTGTCAACGTATCATGCTCTGTCACTCAATGACCGACTACTATTTGGCATAGCTGGTTCCGACATGCCTAGCTCATGCTTATCCTTCTTGAATCTAGAAGAGACTCGACCTAACCTGTTCTTATTGCTCAATGACCAAACTCCCAGGGCATTATTTGCTCCCTCTTTAAGTGACTCCTGCTATTCACCGTGAATCTTGATGACCAGCCGCTTTCGTATTTTGTTCACTCTGACTTCTAGATATGCATATTTTCTTGTATCTAGGCTACTTGCCTCTTTTATGTGTTTTTCGCTCGGCACTTAGATATGAGTCCCAGTGTTCTTAAGCATCTAGCCGTCGTTATTGCACCCGAGTCTCAGGTTTGCTATTATCAGTATCTCAACAACCAACACACTCAATCTATTGGCTCTGGCCTAAATATGCTTCTCATTTGTGATTAAGCAACCAATACGATCAATCTATTGGCTCGGCTCTTAATAATGAGTTTCAGTACTCCTAGATGACTAACACAATTGATATGTTAACTCAGACATCTAGGAGTATGTACTTTGTCTGGAAACAAAGGTAATCAATCTGTTGGCTCCAACATCTAAATGTGCTTCTCTTCTCATGTTTAAGCAACCAATTATTATTACTGTTGGCTCCGACTCTTAAACATGACCTTTTAGAATCATTGGATGACCAACACGACCGATCTGTTAGCTCTGACATCTAGGGATATGCCTTCTAACTGAGCAACAAATATTTGTTATGTTGGCTTAGAATCTTAGGTAGTTCATTTTAGTGTTCATATACAACCGAACATTGTTACTGTTGGCTCTGGCTTTCAGGAATGCACCCTTTATTTGGTGATTAATTATTGTTACTATTGACTCTGGCTCCCCATAAGTTAAATCCCAGTTTCCTTTTGATTTTGCTCGATGACCAACCGCTTCTACGCATGGCTAGCTCCAGCTTTGAGTGATACCATTATCTAGTTCTCAGATACATATTGGTGTGATTCTTTTCCCTGTGATATGTAAAAAGCCTTAGAAAACTCTGATCTCTCTTTGTGTGAGTCTTCGATTTAGCTATCGGTTTTGTGGTCCTTTTTTGTGTTTTGCTACAAAAATCTGTTAATCTTGGTGATGTTCACTAACACACGAGCTCCCAATTTAAAAGGCTCTATAGACACTCAATTATTGTAGGTCTTATTTAAAGGCTTCATTATCTATATTTTAGACCTGATATTTATTATTTGAGTTTTAGTAAGTCTGGTGTATTTGGTGTAGTCCAGTCAGCTTAGGCTTAATACAAGTTAGAGTTTAGATAGGATAAGAGGTCTAGTAGTTATTTTTTACCTTGATTTGAATGTTTGCCCCGAGTTCAAGTCTCTTTTTGTATTTTTAAAATACCAAAATCTCTATATAAAAAAAAGTTCTAGCTACCCTAAAAGAAACAACCAGTTTGAGAAAAAATCTTACCTAGATTAGCAAGAGAGAGAAATAGACTATAACAAAACATTTGTGTGTCAACCAGTCGTGCATTACGTGGTATCATGGATAAACTAGTCGACGATTAGACAGTCTAGGCCAAGGGGTAAGACTCTTCACAGTTCTTTTGCATATTTTAGTTTAGAGTAAAGTAGTCGTAGTTTACATTTTCCTTCCCCGCAACTAAGATTTGGTCCATGTCAAAAAATAAAAAAATCACTACTCTTGTCATATGAAGAAATTGATTAGTATTAGAATTCCGTTAGTTAATTCCAAAGCAACTAGAAGAGTTGGTAATTGAAAAAGAGTTTCAAAAGCATTCAAGTGCAAAAAGTTGAATTGAATTAGGTCTCGAATGAACCGTAGGCCGATATCTAGATTGCCTCCCCTAGGATCCGTTGAACTAAGATGTTTTGATCTTAACTTATCCAATTGGGTACATAGACCATCCGGCCTTTGTTACTGAATTCAAACCAAATTTAGGTTAGCTTAGGTTTTTTTGCCTTTATTTTGTGTTTATAGATAATTTTTTTAGTGGGATAAAAATCATTTATAAACAAGTTAGAAAATGTTTAGGGTATGACAAGATGCCTAACAACTCTTTGTCACATAAACCAATACCCGGGTTTGAATATCTAGTTTCTAATATTATGAAGGTTTAATTTAACATCTAGAGTCAAATTTAGGATTTTCTTATTTTTCCTTGTTAATTATTTAATTAACCATGAAAAAGAGATGGTGACTAAAAAAACTCAATATATTTCATAGGCAGTTCGTCACTCACACAATGTGCTATAAGATTTAATAAATCACCATTGTCCACCGAGGAGGTGGACGTGTATATATAGGAGAGGCATCACTTGGCTATGTAATCCAAGCATTTATCAAGATTTATACTCTCTTTTTGTGATATAGTGCAAAATTCTCCCAAATACTTGTCATTGTCCTATATCATATGCTTGTGCCACCACCGAGTTAAGCTGACTTAGCATTCCAGTAGAGGCTCGAAAGTGTTAAGTGTCACAACATTCTCTTAGATTTGTCAAAGTTCATGACATGTGTTATCAAAGCTAGGGTTACCAGCAGTCGTATCAATCAAGCATAAAAAAATAACAACCAATAATGTTACTAATGGCGCGACATTAAGGATGTCGGAGGTGGTAATTGCAAGTGAACATGGGCAAGATCTTTTGCCTCCACAAGGTGAGAAGAAAGGCGGCTGAGGCCAAAGCAAGTCAAGGATTACCCTTGCTTTTTTGGACAAATAAACGTGTATCCTAGAGGAAGCCATGGGTAGCGTCAATGATTGATTGAGCAAAATCTTTAAACGTTGAAAGACCATGTCCACAAAATGAGCTACGTAGAGATTTACGCAGTTGTTTGCCGACATTCACGAGAAACTAGACGTTGTTAAGGTCGGCGTGGAGAAGAGGAGACAATATATGACAATGTATAACCAAGCAATAGCGGGAAAAGTTTTTGTCTTTAATAGTCCAAGGGTGGACATGCCAAACCAAAGGAGTGCGGAGAAAAGTGGGTTGCCCAAGAACTTGACAAAATTGATCATTTGCACATGGAGCGGTACTTTGAAAGTGTTAACACTGTTGAAGAGCAAACTAAGGTAAGAATTTTTACCCATACCTCATCAACACGTCATCATTATGGTGACGTAGAAAACATTATTATGTTGAAAAAGGCTTATGGACTGTAGCACTTGGGTTGCATCTTAAAGGGAGCCTAAGAGGCAATTCTAACTGGAGAATGTAATCTATGAAGCTAGAAAGAAGTTAAAGGAATGAAAACATAAGACTACTAAAAGTACCTATAGGAGGAGTTTACTACACTTATGTTGCATAATCCTAACATATCCCATGAAAATCTAATCCTCAACTTTGTCCACAATCTCCAAATTTAGGCCAAGCATGTAATATCCCGCATTGTTTAGAGCTATTCAAATAATTATCTGTGATCCGAAAAATAAATGGGTGATAATTTTGAGCAGTGCTAGAAGATTAGAAGAGAATGACCAGTAAAATATTTTTGGGGTCAAAAATGGAATTTGGTAAAGTTTTGGGGCCATTTGTAAATATGGAAAAATTTGGGGGACTAAATTGTAAATTATTATTTTGGATGAAAAATAATGAAATAAGTGGTACGTGTGTGCGTGTGTACGCGCGCGCGCGCGTGTGTGTGTGTACATATATATATTGGTGATATCTAGGGTTAGTGTTAAATTAATGAAGATTAGAAAAAAAATTCGGAGTAAAAATATAGTTTTGAAAACTTTTGGAGTCATTTTGTAATTTTGAAAAACATTGGGGGCGTACACATAAATTATATTTTTTGGTGATGAAAAATAGAAAAATGAGTGATAGTATATGTTTTAGTAACATCTAATTAAATTAATAATTATTAGAATAAGCTTGGGGCTTAAATGTTACACAAAATTTGGGGGCTATTTTGCAATTTTGAAAACTTGATACTTATGTGTCAAACTTTGGAGAAATGAGTCTTGTAGTGATGCCACCTCTTGCTAGTTGTTTAGTGACTAGTCTAATTTTCATATAAAATAAGGATAGGTGTTATAAAAGAAAATAAAGGGGAAATCGAGAGAAATAGAAAGCAAAGGAACATGAAAAAAAAAGAAATAAAAAAAATAGAGAAACAGGAGGGGAAGGAAGAAACAAAGGAAGAAGTGAAGAGCGGAATTCAGGCAACGGGAGAAATGAGAGAGGAAAAAGGGATTGGGAAAACTTCCAAGGGTAATTTTTTCACCTTTAGTGTGTGTTTTTAATAAGTGTTTCTGTGTGTGAGTGTATGTGTGTTTACTGTATGTGCATGTATGTGTGGGTGCGTATAGGTGAGTTTCAGTGTGTGTGTGTGTGTGTGTGTGTAGAGGAAAGGAGAGGGTCGTGAAGGCTGTGTGCAATGTATGTGAAGTCTGGGGGGGGCGTGAGTGTAATGTCCAATGTATGTGAAGTAAGTGTGTGTGTGTGTGTGTGTGTGTGTGTGTGTGTTTGATGGGTATATATGTGTGTAATTGTGTACGTGAAGTGTGTAATGTGTGGATTAAGGTGTAATTACGTGTATGCAAGTGTTTTGGAGGGTGTTTGGAAGGGTGGCAATGTGTGTAAATGAATGTGCAATTGAATGAGTCTCAACAGCTGGAGGTTGAAGAAAGTGTGTGCGTGTGAAGGTTTAATAGTGTGTGCATTAAATTTGAATAGTGGCTGTTTTCGGCACTAAAGGTAGAAAATTAATTAAGCAGTTTTGATCCGAATTTTTATAAATAGCTAGGGTCATAATTTGGCAAAGTCGAAAACAGTAACCCCATTATTTTTATGAGACGTACTCTCATAAGTTTTTCAGAAATTTTCGGTGTTCGTAAAGGATGCTAAAGTAGGGTATCGAATAAAAAGAATTATCAAATTATTTAACATAGTAAGCCAAGCTCTTTTAATCTAAAAATTTTAGGGAAAACTTATTTTAGTGATATGTTTCATTATCTAAAATTTGGTGTCATTCTGAGGCAAATAAGTATTTTTAAAGAAACCGGCTTCTCAGCGCTCGGCCCGGACATTCGTTCGGAATTTTCCGACGAAAATTCTTTAAAATAATTTTTAGCCTAAAAATGACTTTGGAATACTTAAAATAATATTTTAATGTATTTTTAAGATTTTTCCAGAGCCAGGAACTCTAGGGGTATTTTGATAATTTGCCACCCAAAGGGGTAAAGGGGTATTTTGGTAATTTTACTTATAAAAGTATTTTTGGGTAAATTCACATGCAGTAAAGATATTTTAGTAAATCTATTTATGGAAAGGCAATTTTGGTGATTTATGTGTGAGAGGTATTTTTGGTAATTTTACACCTAAGGGGCATTTTGGTAATTTTACATACCTAGTGGGGGTTCATTTTAGGAGTATACGTGAGTCTGTATTGAGTTATAATATCGTAGTGTAGACTGTGTTCTGATGATTTAATTATTCTATTTAGGACAAAGAGACAGACTTTTCGATTAGGCTAGCTTAGCTTTGGATCCAGACAAGAGTTTTTATCTGAATCCTGGTAAGGATTCTTATCTGAACCCTAATTTTGATAACTGGTGTTTATAAGTATTCTTTTTAATTTTCTTATAGCTATTATAAAACACTAAGTTATATTTTTAATATCAACATGTTATTACCAAGAAAAACCCAACATTGAACCTAAATAGGTTGTTTGAAAATCTATCGATGCTCGCCTGTTATTACATGCTGAGCAAATTCGATAATTGTTTGCATTCTTTCTTCAGAATTGTTGTGCTTAAAATCAACAACTGTTCGTATTTATAATCGCCTGTTGCTTAAAATCAACAAATTCGATAATTGTTTGCATTCTTTCTGAGTGATGAATTTGATTTCGGTTTTTTGAGTTCGTGTTAATAATCATTGTTATGTTGATTTTGTGTTGACCTGGGGGTCTGTTTTGCGAGGAGGCATTATAAGGTTAGTTTGATCCTGCGTGGATCGCTGGCTAGTACTCACTGGGACTAGTATCGTACATCATGCATGTGTACATCTGCACATTTGCTTGAATGGCATCGCGTATTGGCTTTGCCTGAATGGCATCGCGTATTGGCTTTGCCTGAATGGCATCGCATCTGTCTAGGATCAACATCTTTAAATTTGTGTACATTGTATCTTACAGTCATTATCTCAGAAATGATTGGAAAAGATTGTCTCAAACTGTTTGTGCTTATTTGAAATCCCTCCCCAAATTATATCCTTGGGAAAACAATCATTGTATTTTGGAATAATGGCTTTAAGAATGATCCTTAAATGATCTTTTTGGAACCTGCCTTAATGTTTATTTTAGTATTTATTTATGATGAACTTTGATCATTTTAAAATTCACCGAACTATTTAGATTGTTTGAAATATTTTTTAAAATCATCGTCGGTTGGATTTTTTTGAATCGTTATATAATTCTTTTGATTGTCCTTGAGTGATCTTACTGTGCTCTCAAAAGCTCACCTTTTGTTTGACTCCCTTTTGCAGGTAATGATCAGTTGTAGCATACCCGAGAATGGATTTAGAGTTGTGTGAGATTCCGGTAATCCCACCACTACTGTATAGTAAGACCCATGTGTGGGTCGGTACTGTTAACTCGTACTATAGAAGTTCGAGGATGTAAAGAACCTAGGTTTTAATAGTTTAAGTTTGAGCAGTTTTGTAATCTTGCATTTTGAAGAATTTGAATGATGTAAGATTAAATGCTTTGAAGTATGTGTTAGTAAACAGGATATGATAGGTTTGATATAATGTGGTAGGTTAATGTTCTGGGAGTTTGAGGCGATGGAGTTCCGGATTTCCAGGATGTTACCAGTTGGAATCAGAGTAGTTCGATGTTGTGGTATTAAGAATATAGGTATATGATTCTATAGGCAAGGAACCACAGGGTATATGTAACATGATTCTGTAGAATTGTATCCAGTAAATGAGAGCGGGGTATGATAATGGTAGAGTTAAAAAGTCTGTCTTCAATTTCTAATTGTATTATACTTTAGACATGTGTTGGTATAACTTTGATAACTGTTAATTGTATTAGTATGGCTCGCACTTTTAGCACTGACAGTGGAGATAGTACGAGAGGCTGAGAGGTCCCCAATAGATGAGATTCCAATAGTTTTGTATAAGATGAGCAAGGATCCTTTCTCCTCATTAAAAGGACCTGATAAACAATCTTTAGATTGAGAAATGTACTGTGTGAAGGTTTTATGATTGTAATAGGGGCACCTATACATCAAGGTCGGAATTTGGTTGATAGTGTTCAGAATTGCAACCACTAGTTCTGGCTCCTGTTATTCCCCCTATTATTCCCCCTATTATCATAATAGGGGGAATAACAGGAGCCAGAACTAGTGGTTGCAATTCTGAATACTATGAACCAGATTCCGACCTTGATGACATATAATCTAATAACCAATGGCAAGGAGTACCCAATCCGGTTCAACCATAACCATAACCTCAATGTGAGAGTACCATGGATGAACTTAACAAAAAATGCGATTAGCATTAGGGGGGTTACTGGAGAGAGTTAGATTAACAAAATGGATGACATTTTGAGAAATTAATTGTAGTGAGAACCAAAAGGTTGAATTTTCTATTCTATAAATTGAGAGATGAGGCCGATTAATAGTGGAAAATAGTAGAGAAGAGTCTGACTCATCAGCAATTGATTGATATTACTTAAGAACAGTTACGGAATTATTTTTGATCGGTATTACTCGACAAGTTATCATGACCAGATATTGGGAAAATTTGTTAACGTGACGCAAGGAGACCAAGAGTCCATTGACGCATCGGTTTTCTTGTCTTGTTAGATTAACAGTAAGGATATTCCTGACAGAGCAGATAGATGCCGGAAGTCTGAGTGGGGGGGGGGGGAGCTTAGGCGTGAACCAGTGTAATTAAAGGCGCAGGCGCACCTAAGGCGCAAAAGTCCCTGGAGCCTAAGCGCAAGGCGCAGGCGCGCGCCTTTTCGAAGCAAGGCACAATATTAGAATAAATAAATAATAGTGCATTAAAACAATAAAATTAAGTAAAATAAATCATGATGGGTCAGAATTGTTGATATTTGGGAAGTGGAGTACTTATTTGGAAAGGGGAAGATGAAAATATTTATGCTCTTTTTTGTCTCTAAAAGTTGTACAGGTGATTTTTAAGATTTTTAGCGATAAAAGAGAAATTCAAATATCACTTCCCCTTTTATTTACCTCTTTTTAAGTAGGGAATTTGTTTAGAAAATATGTTATGATATCAATTTATTTGGAGAAGCCAAACAGCAAAGCAACTGTTTCGATCTCTCTAACAAAATTCTAAAAGGATTTCCAGCACAGCACAATTGCAAACCAGATTCCAGCCGACCATTAAGCAGATGAGTCCAAAAGTTGCACTAAACATGGTCCCACAGGCCATATCACTATCAGAATCAGATCATTATTCATATCCACAACCATCAACCCCTTTGGATTTGATAATGAATTTCCACCTACTTTCTGTCACAACCATCAACCCCTTTGGATTTGCTCCCTCCGCATCGACGTCGAGGATCTCGGCACCGACAAGTACTACTCCATCGCCGAGGAGATCGGCCGCCGCGTAAGCTCCGCAGCAGGCACCGCCACAGCCTCCCCCACGGCACCCAAACCCTCGGCCTCGTCCCCTGTGGCACCGGCGTCTCCATCTTCACCAACAAGTTCTCCGGCGTCTTCCCCGCCACCTGCCTCTCGCCCGGCGATGCCCTCAACGCCCGCTCCATTAACAACTCGAACGTCCTCGCTCTCTCTGGCATGTCCACATCGCCAGAAACTGCCATCGAAATCCTCAACACCTGGCTCAACACCCCCCAGACATGCGCCTCTCGTGCCGCCCAGCGCCTTGCGCCTGATGAGTCCAGGCGTTCGCCTTCTTGAACGCGCTGAGCCTAGCCTAGGCGAGGGGCAGGTGGTGAGCCTTAACGTGCCTCGCGCCTAGGCGCGCTTTTTATAACACTGGCCTAAACTGAGAGAATGAGTGATCTCAACTCGATTGATGAGCTATATGGAATGTCTTTACTTGGCAAATGCTTTGGAGCAGTCCAAGTCTGACAATAGAAGAATGTATGAGCAAACACAGAGTGGATAGAAGAGAGATAGGCAAGAATTATTTTTAGGATAGATATGTAGGAGCTGACAGGTGTCAGCAACTTTAAAGTCAACACAGCAGGGTGCCCAAGGCCCAAGGTAGGGCAAAATCAAGGATTTAGGCTTGCATCGGCTTAGGGATTTGGACCTGGGCAGAGTTCTGTAATTCGATCAGGGCATGATACGGGATTTAGAAGAGCGCAGGATGTAGGCGCTCGATTAGCTCAGAGTACTAGATTTCAACCATCGCAGAATTCTGGAGTTTGACCTACGTAGAGTACTGGTTACGGTGGCGGGTCAGCTTTTCCAATCACCCCATGTGTCATGTGTGGGAGATATCATGGTGGTAAGCCATGCTATAGAGTTACCGGAAGGTGTTTTAAGTGTGGCAGTATGGAGCATTAGGCTCGAGACTGTCCGGTTATTAGAAATAGTCAGTCAGTGAACTTTATATCCTACACCTACAGCTAGTGCATCAACAAGTAGTGTTACTCGTCAGGAAAGAGGACAAGGTCAATAGGGCAGAGGCCCAGATCATCAGCTAGACTTTATTCTATGTCTTTTTAGGATGTTGTTACATCCGATGTTTTGGTGTCAGGTACACCACAGGTTAATCCATTAGATGTTTGTATATTGTTTGATTTTGGAGCATCATATTCTTCTGTATCCTTTACTTTTTGTAACGCCCCCAGAAATTCAAAGCTCTGCCACCCCGAACTCCCGGGTCGTTAACCTACTGGATCACATCACACCTGTCAGACCTGTTCACTAACACATATTCCAAATCATCTAATTCAGTATCAACTCAGATTCATCAAATACAAACTTACAAAATTGCTTAAACTTCAACTATTAAAACCTAGATTCTTTACAAACTCGAGTCCTTATAAACCAGGGTAACGGTACCGACCCACGCAGGGGTCTCATTACACGAAAGTGGCGGCTCACCAGAAGCTCACACAGACTCTAACCCATTCCCAAATCTGCTACAGCTTATCATCACCTGCATAAGGGAATCAAACTGAGGGTGAGCTTTCAAGAGCTCAGTAAAGTCGTACAAGGACTACCAACAGGATTACAAAACGATTCCAAGAATCCAACGGACAAAGATTTCCCGAATACTTCAAACGGTCAAAAACTCAATGATTCTCAAATGATCAAAATTCACAGAAACAGATACCAAAATAAACAATAATACCCGTGATGGGTTCCAGAACAATTAATAAAATATCATCTTCAAAATGCAACAGAGTGCTCTCGAGATATTTCAAACGTACACAGATCATCTGAAAATAGCTCTTTTCAAAATACACAGAATTTCTCAAGGGATTCCAACCCAAGCACAAATTATTTCAGAGAATGCTTTCCAGTCATTACCGTAGCAGTCACGGCAATATATAGAACAGAGAAAATCAAAAATCAATGTTGATCCTGAGCGATTGCAATGTCATTCCGACACGCTAACAGAATGTACACATGCATGTTGTAGTAGAATAATTACTAGTCTATTTGGGTACTAGCCTTCCATGCAGGATTCAGACCAGCCTTATAACGCCTGCCTCAGAACATAACAGATAGCCCAAGTCAACACAGAAAAATCAACAATATCAATGAGCATTAACATAATCTCAATCACTGAAATCAATTCAGATTCCAATAACAATAATCATACTGGCATAAGTCAGCATTCAGAACTTTCATAAGAAAAATCACAGATTAACAACAAAAACGATTACGAGTAATTATCGAGTTTTAAGCACAATAATTCGAAAGAACGGATACAGAAAATTGTCAAATCTACTCAGCACACAATAACAGGCGAGCAGAACCAGATTTCCAAATAATCGATCCAGGTTCAATATTAAGGTTTTCTAGACAATAACATGCTGATAGCCATACAGAATTCAGAGTTCGGCATTATCCATAAATAAATCAAATGAGTACTTACGAGTACGAGTTATCAAAATAAGGGTTCGGAAGAAAATCCTTCTCCAGGATTCAGACAGAATCTCTTACCTGGATCCGCAAATAAATTATCATAACTGGAAGTCTTTAGCTTTAACCTAAACAGAATAATCGAATCATTAGAATACAGCCTACTGAACAAAATTATAACTTAATACAAACTCACACATACTCCCAAAATGAACCCCCCCTCACCAGGTATGCAAAATTACTTAAACGCCCCTGGGGTGTAAAATTACCAAAATGCCCCTATAGGACTTAAATCACCAAAATGGTCTTCTCGTGAGTAGAATCACTGAAATAAACTTCTCATATGTAAATTTATGTAAGAATACATTTCTTAGTTCAAATTACCAAAATACCCCTTCGGGGTGGCAAACTACCAAAACGCCCCCCGTTACACTTTAATCATCAATATGACTTTTGCAAAAGCAAAGTCACTAAAATAATCTCACTATATGTAAATTTACTTTAAAATACCTCTTATATCTAAAATTACCAAAATACCCCTTCGAGTGGTAAATTACCAAAACACCCCTGGGGGTTTCCGGCACCGAAAAAATCTCAAAACTATCTTAGACCGCTATTTTAAGTATCCTGATATTATTTCTGGACTAAAAAGCATTTTAGAAAATTTTCTTCCAAAAATTCCAAACCGATGTCCAGACTGAGCGCTAAAATGCCAGTTTCACGAAAAATACCTATTGGCCTCAGATTGATACGCAATTTTAGAATATGAATCACATCAGTAAAATAAGATTTCACTAAAATTTTCAGATCAAAATAGCTTGTTTTACTACAATAAATAAATTCAGAATTTCTCCTAATTGATACCCTAATTTAGCGCCCTTCGGGGATCCCGAAAAATTCCCAAAATTTTCCAGAACGTACATATCAAAAAAATATTGGGGGTTACTATTTTGGACTTTGCCAAATTTTGGTCCAAACTATTTTTAAAAATTCATTGAAAAACTGTCCAAATAGTTTTTCACCTTTAGTGACAATTACGGTCACTATTCACGATCAAAACACCTACCATTTCACCTTAAATGCACACACTTCGTCTTCTTCCTCTATTTTCTTCACGGATGAAACCTTCACTTCACCCAACTCACCTACCAACTCTGAATTTCCTAAACACACACACATTACAACCCTAAAATCTGTATATATACACCTATAAAACACAATAACACATAATCAATCTCATGATTCATATATACACTCACACCCATGGCACACACACACACTGAATTGAAGAACACATATACCCAGTTATGGTCCCCTCTGCCGAGTTCCACCACAGTCACCAATCTCTCATATTACTACCATACACATATAATTAAACTTCTAAGTCCCTCTTGTGAATCCCCTGCCGGAGCACACCTACTGTCACTCATTCTACACGCACACGCACACACTTATTGTCATAAACACACATCAACTCACACGCCACAACCTTCAGGCACACCCAAATTACTCCCAATCTCATGCAATTTAATTCTATACAACACTAATCCCTCTAAACACCAAATCAAATCACAATCATTCTTAATCCACCTCCTGTGCACAAAGAACACTCACCCACTGCACAGTAAACTCACACACACTGAGCACCCAAAAACACACACTGAAACACACGGTGAAGGTTAGGGATTTACCTTCTTCACGATTCCTTTCAATGTTTTTTTTTCTTTGCCTTCAATTTCTTGCCCGAAATTCCTCTCTTCTCCCCTAATTTTTCTCTGCTTTCTTCCTTCTACAGCTTCTCTATTTCTTGTTTCTGTTTCGGTTACTATTCTTTTTCCTTTCCCGAAACGGAAAGGTTTCCCCTTTTGGTTTTTTTTCTTTAGACTTATCCTTCACTTCTCAATTATTTTTTTTTCTTTTTCCTAGCTTAGTCATTAAGCTAGTAGGAGGTGGCACATTAAAAAAAAGGTTCCTAAATTACTTTTATAAAATTGCACAAATGCCCCCCCCCCCCCCCCAAAAAAAGTTTTTCCAAAATTAAGAAAATGCCCTCGAAATTTCAAATTTTACATTTTTGTCCCAAAATATTTTTAAGCTCCTATGCACTACTAATACTCTAGTATTACTTAAATTTAAAACCCGTTTATTTTTCAAAGCCCAGTTGGTATTTTTAACCGCCTCCTAAAGTTTGGGATATTACACTTTTGCATAGAGATTAAGGTTGAAAACTTATCCTTTAGGAACTGATCTTGATATACGCACTCCATTTAGAGAGTCTTTACCGTTTCTAATGTTCTCTATAGCTGTACTATCCATGTAGGGGACAGAGATCTTCTTGTGGAACTCATCTCATCTGCAGTTCTAGACTTTGATATCATACATACTAAGCGAGGATTGGTTATCCTCTAATCATGCATCTGTAGATTATCAAGGGAAACCCTAGTAGTATTTGAAAAGTTCGTAAGGTATGAGTAGTAGTTAAGTTAGTGATTTGATTTATGAGTAAGAATGGTACTTTTTGGAGAATGACAGGTGTAAAACTGAATGTTTGGTTTGAGGGTACGACAAGAAATTTGGAATTCTACTATGTCATTTCATTCATTCGTTTGTATATTGAACTCAAGTGCGACTTAATTGAATGCCAACTTACTCCAAGATGTCGAAGAGGATGTCATTCATATTAAGTCATCTTATCCTTTTTTCAGGATATTTATTTGTTTTTCTTTCGAATCTATTTGGACTTGATGAGATATTATCTGGCCCACTGGCCATGATAAAGCTATGAATTCCATTAAGAACCAAAAAATCTTACTAATTGTAACTGATTCGAGTCATTAGGTTGACTTTGCTTTGTCATACCTACACCATTATTTATGTACTCGTCATATTTTGGAATGTCATAGAAGTGTATCGTAAATCTCGAGAGCCAACAGGTATAATTTTGTTAAAACTTATTGCATTTGATTGCCTGATTACGATTATTGTTATCATTTAACCCTAAATACTTGACTGAAAAATTTGTTTATTGTGATTAATGCTAGATGATTTGCTGTGTAACCACCACTATTTCCTTATGATTGGTGTTTGTTTAATATGTTCCAAAATGGTAACAATGTTATAATTGTTGCTTACAATTAATCTGATCATTAGAATTTTGCTTTATTATATTCTCAAATGAATTGAAAATTGGCAATATGTTATGCACGTGTATCTTTATCTGATTTAGGATTTGCATAGTTTTACCTACCCTAATATGAGATTATATCGACTCCTAAGCCTCTGATTAATCAGTGAGTGAGGGTAGAGTCTGAGAACGTGGATTAGATTTAGACAATCTATTTGATGGTTCAGTATAAGATTGAGATTTTGGTTAAGAACGCAATAGGAGACCCCATGTTAATTGCTTTTAGAACTGAAGGATTATAAATGTTTACCTAAAATAGATAATTAAAGGATAAGACTATAAGATTTTTGAATAATGTGACTGTGAATCAGTAGTGATATGATAACTTAGAGCCTTACACTCTAGTGAAGTTCAATACATAGGTATGCAGAATCATATCTTGTGTTATCTTAAGGTAACACGTTTCTCGGTGATGAATTCGATAACAATAGGACTCGTTTGATTTAAGACATCAGAGCGCGCAGCGGGAGCCTAGTGGCTACAGGGTTTGGTTTTTTTTAATGTGTGAATGCTTAAAGCAATAGGTTATCCATATTAGTGTTTAAAGACTGCAAGTCACATATAACCATCGTTTGGTACTTTAGTATACCTTAAGCTTGAAGTCAAGCTTGCCATCATTAAGTAGACTGTACAAACGATATAATCTCTGGTATAGTATCAGTACAATGCAGTGGAAGCTATGGTATTAGAGTTTAATTTAGTACGATTCATATGTGTTGAATTTGGAGTAGTGTAGATTTAGTTTAGTGAGTTTCATAATAGCTAAGTCATCGTTTGTGAAGTTCTGAAACAATTAGACCGAAGTGATTGCCTGACCAACTTGAGTTTAGCATTACAATTTAAAATTTAAAGGGTAAATTACTCTAAACACCCCTGAGATTTTACGTAATTACACTCCACTACCGCTATCTTTAAAAATTACACTCCAACCCCTCGAGGTTTGTACCCGCATTACACATAACTACACACATTTAACGACAGGCCTAACTCTGTGAAAAGATTCTTTGACACGTTACTTTATGTAATTTTCATACCCAAAATGCCCCTGAAGGAGTGAAAGATTTCAAACCCTAGTTTTGTTTTGAAAACCCCTAATTTAAAAATTAGGGTTTTAACCTTCTTTCTCCGCCTTTCAATCCCTCTTCCAGAACCCCAGCTCCCAATGTTTCCAGAACCAGCACACTACAGCCACTAGCCAAGTTCCAAACATGTGTCACCTTCATCATAACTATGCCTCGATCTACGGTATCCACTCCAGCACCGGTAACCTACCCTTTTCAGCTATCTCATCACTGCCTGTCCCCTGATAACCCCAGAAGCCCCTCACAACCGTCGATCAACCACAATCGGAATCACCAGACGACACATCGGCGTTACCAGACCACACCATCTTCAATAGGGAGCAGGATCAACCCTAGGACCCTCCCAAACAACTTCAATCAGAGGAAACTACCTTCAATCGAAAACCCGCACGAACACCTAGGCCCCTTACCGACAGAATCTAGATCCAAACCACCTAAAATCACAACTAACAATCGGCAATCAAACCCAGCCAACCTTTCTAGGGCAAGGGGGAAACAAAAAAACCCTAGTAGAAAATCCTTGCCCTAGACTCACCGTCCAACTCTAACCCACGGCAGTACCCACAGACCAACCCCGTTGCAAAAAAACCTACACCCAAAACCACTAGCTCCCAATTTTTCCTACAGCTGACGACGCTGGTGGGATTCGTGTCGCTGTTGCTGGGGATTTCACTAGCTCTGATGCTGTGCAGATCGGTGACCTTCTTTATCCAGTTCATGTGGTAGGGGCGATCGGCGGGGTGGTGGTCGGGCTGGCGGTGGCAAGGTAGGGGAAGAGAGAGAGAGAGTAAAGTTTTCCTCCAAAATTCTAAGAAAACAGTCTGAGGGGCATTCATGTCTTTTCGCATTGCACCATTAACACCGTAAGAGAAAAAGTTATTTTTTGAGCTGAGTGTAATTTTTAAAGATAGCGATAGTGGAGTGTAATTACGTAAAATCTCAGGGTGTTTAGTGTAATTTACCCAAATTTAAATTATTGCATTCGGTTATCTGGGGAACAAGAATTTAGGCGCGAAAGTTAGTGGTAGCTTAGCTACTATGTGGTAGTTAGAGGAGGCATAGTGCCTAGACATTATAGATGATGAGAAATCTGAGATCAAATTTCAAGGACGAAATTTTTGTAAGGTGAAAAGAATGTAATATCCTGTATTTTTTAGAGCTATTAAAAATAAATATCTATGACCTGAAAAATAAACGAGCGATAATTTTGACCAACGCTCAGAGATAAGTAATGAATAAAATGTTAAAATATTTTTAAGGTCAATATGGAATTTGTTAAAATTTTGGGACAATTTGTAAATATGGAAAACTTTGGGGGGACTAAACTGTAAATTATTTTTTTAGATGAAAAATAATGAAATGAGCTATATGTATATATATTTTGGTGATATCTAGGGTAAATGTTAAATTAATAAAGATTAGAAAAGTTTTGGGGCAAAAATATAATTTTAAAAACCTTTGGGGCCATTTTGTAATTTTGAAAAACTTTGGGGTGTAAACATAAATTATATTTTTGGTGATTAAAAATAATAAAATTAGTGATAGTATATATTTACTGACATCTAATTAAATTAATAATGATTAGAATATGTTTGGGGCTTAGATGTAAATACACAAAATTTGGGGCTATTATGCAATTTTAAAAACTTAATCCTTATGTGTCAAACTTTCGAGAAATGAGTCTTGTAGTGATGCCACCTCTTGCTAGTTATTTAATGACTAATCCAATTTTGATATAAAAAAAGGATAGATGTTATAAAGGAAAATAAAGAATTTAAAGGGGAAATCAGGAGAAATAGAAAAAAAAAAGAACAAGAAAAAAAGAAAGAAACAGGAAAAAAAACGAGAGAAACATGGGGGAAGGAAGAAATAGAGGAAAAGGAGAGGAATTCGGGCAAGTGGAGAAATGAGAGAGGAAAAGGGGATTGGGAAAACTTTTAGGAGTATATTTTTCACCTTTAGTGTGTGTTTTCAGTAGGTGTTTATGTGTCCATTGTATGTGGGTTTACTGTGTGTGCGTGTATGTATGGGTGTGTATAGGTGAGTTTCAGTGTATGTGTGGGTGTATTCTGTGTGTGTGTGTGGGTGGGTGGGTGATTATGTGAATAATCTGGTGGTGAATGTGTGTGTGTGTGTGTGTGTGTGTGTGTGTGTATCGAGTAGAAAGAATTATCGAGTTTTTTAGTATAGCAAATCAAGTTATTCTAATCTTTAAAATTTTAGGGAAATTTTTTTATTGATATATTTTATTATCTAAAATTTCGAGCCATTATGAGGCCAATATATATTTTTAGCGAAACGGACTTCTAAGCGCTCGATTCAAACAACGGTTCAGGATTTTAGGGTAAAAGTTTTTTAAAATATTTTTTAGCTCAAAAATGACTTCAGGATACTTAAAATAGCGTTTTAATGTATTTGTAAGATTTTTTTCAGAGCCGAGAACCCCTGGAGGTATTTTGATAATTTGCCACCCAAAAGGAGTATTTTGGTAATTTTACCTATAAAAGGTATTTTACGTAAATCCACATATGGTAAAGATATTTTGTAATTTCATTTACTGAAAGGCGGTTTTGGTGATTTATGTGTGAGAGGGGGTTCATTTTGGGAGTATGCGTGAGTCTGTATTGAGTTATATTATCGTAGTGTAGGCTGTGTCCTGATGATTTGATTAGTCTATTTAGGACAAAGCAACACACTTTCCGATTAGGCTAGCTTACCTTCAGATCCAGGTAAGGGTTTCTATATAAATCCCGGTAAGGATTCTTATCCAAACCCTAATTTCGATAACTGGTCTTCGTAAGTATTCTTTTTGATTTTCTTATAGCTATTGTCAAACACTGAGATATGCCTTTGATATCAGCATGTTATTACCAAGAAAACCCCAACATTGAACTTGAATCGGTAGTTTTGAAATCTATCGATGCTCATCTGTTATTACATGTTGAAAAAATTCGATAATTATTTGCATTCTTTCTTCAGAATTGTTATGCTTAAAATCGATAACTATTTGTATTTCTTCTTGCTATTGGTTTGTGGAAATTCTTGTGTTTAGAGTGATGAATTTAATTTCAGTTATTTGAGTTCATGTTAATACTCGTTGTTATTGATCATTTTGTGTTGACCTGGGAGTTTGTTCTATGGGGAGGCGTTATAAGGCTGATTTGTTCGTGTGTGGATCGTAGGCTAGTACCCACTGGGATTAGTATCGTACATCATGCATGTGTACATCTGTGCATTGCCTGAATAGATTGCATATTGGCTTTGCCTGAATGGCATCGCATCTGCCCAGAATCAACATTTATAAATTTGTGTACATTGTGTCCTATAAGATTATCTCGGAAATGATTGGAATAGATTGTCTCAAATGGTTTGTGTTTATTTGAAATCCCTCCCCAGATTTTTGTTGAACTCGTTTTTAAAATACTTTGAAAAACTATCATTATATTTTGGAATGATGGCTTTGAAAATGATACTTTAATGATCATTTTGAAATTGTTGCAATTGTTAATGTTTATTTTGGTATTTATTTATGATGAACTTTGATTATTTTGGAAATCACCAAACTATTTAGATCGTTTAAAATATTTTTGAAAATCATCGTCGGTTGGATACTTTTGAATAATTTTATAATTCCTTCGGTTATCCTTGTGTGATCTTACTGAGCTCTCAAAACCTCATCCTTCGTTTGACTCTCTTCTACAGGTAATGATCAGCTATAGTATACTCCAGAATGGGTTTAGAGTTGTGTGAGATTTTGGTGGACCCACCACTACTATATAGTAAGACCGTTGCGTGGTTCGGTACTGTCAACTCGTACTATGAAAGTTCGATGATGTAAAGAACTTAGGTTTTAATAGTTTAAGTTCGAGAAGTTTTTTATCTTGTATTTTGAAGAATTTGAGTTGATGTCAGATTAGATGCTTTGAAGTATGAAGTAGTAAAAATGACGTGACATGTTTGATGAAATGTGGTAGGTTAACGTTCTGGGAGTTCGGGGTGATGGAGCTCCAGATTTTCGAGATGTTACAAAGCAAGAACTTCAATGTCGTGGCGTGAAGGACATTGAAGAGGCCATAGCGGTGGCAGAATCCTTGACACAGTATGCAAGGGGTGGAGACTCTTCCAAACCTAAGGGTGGACAGGTGGTCTCGAAGGGTAACCATACGAAAGGTGGCGGAGAAAGTATAAAACTTGGTATAAGGATTGAAACAACCACCCTAGCACAAGAAAGTCTGAGGGTGACAACAAGCTAGAGAGAAACATTTAAGCCTAAAGCTCGAGGAAGGATGCCTCTTCAATGCCTTTGGTCGAAGAAAGGAAGGAGTCCAACCGACAAGCCATATAAATAGGCTCATTCCAGATTCTTAATACGCTCCACACCAAAGTAGTGTCGCAAGTCCAGACAGTTATAGGACAAGTTTCAACGAGCAAAGGGCTGTTATATGTCATGGCAAGGCTTAATGGGAAGCCTGTCGAGTGATTGTTGACACAGGGGCAATCCACAACTTCGTGATGATAGATTAGGCCAAATAGTTAGGTCTTAATGTTATTTGCGATGGAGGATGGTTGAAGACTATCAACACCAATGCTAAGCCCCATGTAGGTATGACACAGCAGGTAGAGCTATACTATGGCACATGGAAAGGGTTCCTAGACATTTTAGTGGCACCAATTGATGACTTTAAGATTGTGCTAGGCCTTGATTTTTTACGGCAAGTTAAGGACTTTGTCTCACAATACAAGAATGTAGTTTGTATCAAATAAACGGGGGAGTCATGTGTGGTGCCAAAGTCCAGGGGGCATCTAGCACCAAAAGATTGGCATCTATGAGTTGTCAGCCATGTAGCTTATGAAAGGTGTTAAGAAAAGCGAAGAGACATACTTCGCAGCCATGAAGATGGAGGATATTATCATGCTATTGATTTTTTACGGCAAGTTAAGGACTTTGTCTCACCATACAATAATGTGGTTTGTATCAGACAAACGAGGGTGTCGTGCCAATGTCCAAGGGGCATCTAGCACCAAAAGATTGGCATCTATGAGTTGTCAGCCATGCAGCTTATGAAAGGTGTCAAGAAAAGGAAAGTGACATACTTTGCAACCGTGATGCCATTGTCCAAGTTTATATCCAAAGAAATCAAGGACGCTTTTGAGGTAAAAAAGGATGTGATGCTGCCCGAGTTTCCTAAGTAGCTACCACCTAGGCAAGAGGTGGATCACCAAATAAAACTTGTGTCAGGGCCAAGCCACTAAGTATGGTACCTTATCACAAGGCACCACCAGAGTTGAAGAGTTACAGAGGAAGTTAATGGAAATAAGGGAAGCGGGGTTCATCAGCCTTCCAAGGCACCATAAGAGGCACTTTCAAAAGAAACAAGATGGATCCTTATGGATATGCACAGACTACAAGGGGCATAACAAGGCAAGGATGAGGAACAAGTAGCTTATTCCTCAGATCACAGATTTTTTTAATCTACTTGGGAGGGCAAAGTTGTAAGAAACAAGCTATATCTCAAGCAAGAGAATGCTCATTGGCCAAGGACGAAGTGTACTCCTTGGTCACAAATATAAGGGCAAAATTCTAAAGATAGACGAAGATAATGTAAAGGCGATCAGAGGATGGGAAGAACCTATCAAACACTCTGAGTTGCGGTTGTTTCTAGGCCTTGTGCACAGATATGTGGAAATTTATGAACGAAAACTTGGAAAGAGAGGCCCAGTTGACATAGCTGCTCAAGAAGTTCAAGGCATGTGAGTGGTCTAAGAGGTGCCAAAATGCCTTTGATTGGTTGAAAGATGCAATCACGGAATGGCTTGTTATAGTAGCTCTTCCTGACCATGCCAAGGTGTACGATGTATATACAGATTCTTTCAAATTTGCTATTGGCGGAGTCTTAATTCAAGAGGGGCAGTTGATTGCATTCGAGAGTAGCAAGATTAATGACACTAAAGAGATGTACACGGAGTAAAAAAAGGAGATGACGATGATCTTTCATTGCCTAAGGACTTTGAGGCATTACTTGTTGGTGAGTCAGTTTACGATCAAGTTTGCAACATTGCCACTAGCTAGTTTTGATCTCAAAAGAAGTTAAGTCTTAAGAAATCTAGATAGCAAGAATTCTTGGCCTAATTCGACTATGTCAGGGAGTACAAGCCGCACAAGGCCAATCTTATGGTCAATGCCCTAATTTGGAAGGCAGAATTAGCGGTTATGTCTAGAAAATGAGGACATACTCAAGATGAACAAGGAAGATTTGTAGCATGACCCCCTAGCAAAGGGCTTGTTGGTGCTTGTGACCAAAAAAAGAATGCAACGCCTTTGGGTAGAGGATGGTTTGCTCTATACAAAGGTTAGGATGTGTATGTTCATAAGTGAAATAATTCGAGGAAGACCATTATCTAGGAGGGTTTACGACACGTTATGACCTTGACATCCGGGGCAACGATCGACTTATGACTTGGTGGAGGCACGTATTTTTGGCCCTAGATGAAGTATAAGATCGAGATACATGTGAAGACTTGTCTTGTGTGCTAACAATACAAGGTGAAGAACCAATTGCCCAAAGGATTGCTCAAGCCTTTGCCTATCCCTGCATGTCCATGAGAGAGTGGGAGCATAATCTTCAGCATATGCTTGCCTAATTTGAGAGATGTGGCTCAACTACAATGAATGTAGACCGGGTCTCCAAATATGCAACTTTTGTGGCAGCACCAATCGATTGAATCTTTGGAAGAAGCAGCTCTCGGCCATTCTTAAAGAATGTGGTGAAGTATTGGGGGTTGCCTCAATTCAGTATGAGTAACCGAGATATTTTCTTTATGGGCAATTATTGGATAGAGTTGTTTAAATCCTAAGCTACGAGCTACAATCGCCTACAAGCTTTCGCCTTCAGACCGATGGATAGACCGAGTAGGTGAATGCTCTACTAGAATGCTATGTGTGGCACTTTGTGAGTGACTCCCTCTGGATCCTTTCTAGTTGTGCTTGGCAAACAGACGCTGAGCTAAACTCCTAGATATGGCACAGTTTTCCTACAATCTACAATGGAGTGAGGCTACGAATCAAAACCCTTGAAGATTACTACAAGATAAAAACTGCTCGTTTCAAATGTCTCGGGGGGCGACAAGAAGGAAGAATGGCTAAGACTTGTAATGAGCAAGCCGATGTTGCTCGCTCTTACCTCAAAAGGCTGGCCGAAATATGAAGAGGTTGGTGCAAAAGTAGACGGCACCCTAAAGAGTATCAAATTAAAATGATGGTGAAACTATTGCCACAAAAATTTAAGATTATAAGAAGGGTACACAAGGGCTAATACGGAGATACAAAAGGTTCTTTCCAATCGCAACTAAGGTTCGGAAGTTTTCCTACCAATTAGCATTGGTTTTGCGACTCAAGATACATCTCATCTTCCAAGCAAATCTGCTAGAGCCTTTACACGATGATATGGAAGACCATAACCAAGGACAGAATCATTGAACGTCAATAGCCATTAGCAAGTTACATGACAAGGAGGCCAAAAACATACTAAGCGACAAGGTCGAGCAAAGGTGAGGAGTTCTACCCTCGAGGCACTACTTGGTGCAATGGAGAGAATTGCCAGATAATGAGGCAACATGGAAACCAGCTGAAGACCTTTGGCAATTCTCGAATATCATTCACCGAAAATTAGAGGAGGCTACGATGAGGAGGTCGCTAGATTAGGTGGGGAAAGTGCCTTGCACCACATAGAAGGATGCAGATTTTAGAGGCTTTACCATACAAACACAAATGGAAATTTATTGGACTGTAAATTGCGGGGGTTTGTCTCTAGAATGTTTTTTATTTCTCCAAGACTATTCCTTTTACATTGAAGAGAATTTCAGAGACTTATAACGCATGCAATTATCTAGATAATGATAGGGAGAACTCTAGGTACACATTAAAAACCACAGGTTTGCATAGATTACCGTTATCCATTGAGGAGGTGCACATGAATAAACAGGGGAGGCCATCACTTAGCCAAATCTTACAAGCAGTCATCAAGCTTGGAAAAAAACAATTGTTGTGTGAGTTTTCTTGGCCAAAGCTACATAAATGCCGATCAGCTAAAATCCACCTGGGAGGCCCTTGAGCACTTAACGATGCTCATCGACTCTGGAGAACTTAGAGGTGTACCATGCCAATTGATTGGTCTAACTTGTGCAACTCGATAGTCCAATGGCCTTTATACCATAAATGATGTTAAGTGGGGAAATTGAAATTTGCTATAAAGTGTAACGCAGGAAGGCATCTTTTACTCAAATTAAAAATGTCATTTCATATCACACTCTTTTTTTACTTGATTACCCATAATGCCCTTTAAAAGTTAGCCAAGCTAGCAATCCAACGACTTACTCCAAAAATGACTAAGGAGTGTGAGAAGCATTAGTATACAACCTTGTGGTGCTGGATATGACGAGAAGATAACTTGTGGTGTTAGCACCAAACATAAGTAACTTGAGTGACAGGTCTAATTATTGACTAAATTAATCCAAGTTGATAGCGCAATCTGGCCTTCCACAATCGAGAATGGACGGCCAGATCGCGCGCCACGGCCAACATTTTTTTCACTCGTCCGCCACAGCGCATCATTCATCAAAAAAAAAAAGGAATGAGACAAAAACTCTCTCCTAAAACTTTCTTCCCCTCTCTCTAAACTGCCATTTTATTAGCTCTCTCCCCCATTTCTTTGTTTCTTTTTAGTAGCTTTTGTGAAATATCCCCTTTCTGTGTTTCTTTTTAGTCATTTATTATTTGGTGAAATAAGTTGTCAAACACAGCCCCCCACCCCCACCCCCCCCCCCCACCCCAACCTCCTCGGCCATCCTTTCATTTGGTCCCTCAAGTAGATTTGTGACGAGGTCTTCAACCTTCGGCCCGATGTTAAAGTTTTAGGCCCTACTGGATCTTCAACCTTTCGGCCTGAATATTAAAATTTGGGTCTTCGATCTTCTTTTTGAGACTCTAAAGCTTCTTTCAATATGGTTGGAGTCGATGTTACCGTCATCAGATTTTGACCTTTTTTTATGACGACTTTTCCACACGAAATTTTACGGTCGTCGTTTCTAGGGTCCAATGTTTTCGACAAGGTGCTTTTTCTCGAGTTTTTTTTTTTCCCGCAAGTGCGTTCAACCTACAATTCATGTGTGACTAGTCTTTTTCCTCTTGCTCTTTTGGTAGGTGTCTGGGTTTGGATGATAAGTTACTTAATGTTGGTTGTTCGGAGTTAGATTCGGACATTCGGTGTTGGTTGAGGTTTTGCTTCTGGGCTCAAATTTGATGGATGTGATATTTGTGGTGGTACTCTTCTTTCTTTCCCCCGCCTTCTCTCCTCTTGGCCTTTTTTTTTTTTTTTTTTTTTGACTCGCTAGCTTGTTGAGGTGTGTATTTGAGCTTCCTCCCTTAAAAATTTCCTCCCCTAGCTGTTGACAGTGCTTTCCCTCAAGTGTTGCTCCTTGTTTGTTACCGCAGTAGTTTGGTGGGTTGTCGATCTATGTTAAATTGGACCTGGTTTGCTTTTGGCGGGGATGATGTGCTTGGTGGTAGTGGTTTGATTGTTTTGAGCTAGGCGTGGGATAGGTGAGCCCCTCTAGTCTCCGATTAATGAACCTCGTGTGGCTTAATTGTAGTTGTAGCCGTTAATTGACACTTTGTTAATGCATTTCCAATCAAGTTGTTGCATCGACAAACGCCCGCTTCTCTGTTAATAGATGTTGTTAGGATTTTGATATCAAACCAGAACGACGATTAGCTCTTTGAATTGATTAAAGGAGGATCTAAGGTGTGGGCCGTTATGACAAGGGAATTAGCAAGAAAGCTAAATAATTTATTGTTTGAATTTCAAACTTTTTTAAAGTAAAAAAGACTCGGGTGTAATTTAAATTATCTAGATTTATCAAAATAAACTCAATGTAATTTTCTATTCTTATTTGGATCCACCAAGTTTCTAGCGTTACTTGCTAACCTCCAGATGTGCTATTTGTAAACCTCAACGTTTTGACAAATTACTGCGGAGTATTTATTAGGTTAAAGCGTGAGAGTTGATTACACACGCGTATGCCGTGACATGCTATCACTCTGTATTGCCCTATCGTTCATTATCAATGTCATCCTCCTTTTTACTAGAAAAAATGGAAGGGGCTCAAATATTAACAAAAAATATGAACTGGGGAAAAAAAACATGAGGGCAATCTTTAGACCAAAAACCATTAATTAATAGTCTAAAACGAGATTACAAAAAAGCACTCAAATCTCAATATGCCGAACGTTACTCAAGCACTTATTAAAACCGTCTGCTAACAGAGATTAGGTGAAAAATCAGGCATTCTACAAACCCCTAACAGGTCTACGTCCGGAAACAAAGGGCGCTCTTGTAGACATGTACTCTCAAAAATAAAACACGACCCCCCGATTAGTACTTGTAGTCCTTCACGTGGAGGCTCTCACCAGCACCCTCACTCAAAGCACCACCACCCTGGTAAGTTCCGAGGGTTGCTTCTGAGTTGGCCTTGGCCCTGGTAAGGAATGCAGCCTGAGCCTTCTCCACGTTTTCTTCCTTGCCTGACCAGGCCTTGAGGGTGCTCTGCTGAAGAGCACGTCCAAAGGAGAAGGAAAGAGTCCACGGCTTCTTCCCCTTGAACTTATTCATGGCGTTGAGATTGACGGTGGCCTCTTCCTCACTCTGCCCACCAGACAAAAACACAACAGCAGGAACCGCAGCAGGCATGGTGCGCTGTAGAGCACGAACGGTGTACTCAGCAACAACCTCAGGTGCCACTTTGGGGGCATCAGAGCCAGGTGTCAACATGTTGGGCTTCAACAGGGTACCCTCGAGAAGGACGTGGTGGTCATTGAGTGCTTTGTAGCATGCAGCAAGGACACGTTCCGTCACATCAGCACACTTCTCAATTGAGTGAGATCCATCCACAAGAATCTCAGGCTCAACAATGGGGACAAGGCCATTCTCCTGGCAGATGATGGCATACCGGGCCAAGCCATTGGCATTCTCGTTGATTGCCAGCTGAGATGGCTCATTTGGGCCAATATTGAGAACAGCACGCCATTTGGCAAATCGCGCACCTGCTTCATAGTACTTAGCACAACGCTGGCCAAGGCCATCCAGACCTTGGGTGGTGGTCTCGCCATTGGTACCAGCAAGCTCAACGGTGCCCTTGTCAACCTTGATTCCAGGGAGGACTCCGCCCTCCTTCAAGACCTCAACAAAAGGCTTACCTGCAAATCCCAGCAGTTAATGAATGGAAACCTCAACAAAGGGCTCACCGTAGACGTAGAGCAAAAATGATGCATGACTAGAGGAAATAAAAGTTATCGGATCAAATTAGTATGACAAAACTAGTATGAGAAGTGTAGTGAAACAAAATGCATGGCGAGAGGATATAGGAGAGATCAGATCCTGTGTTGCATGAAGTACCCGTGTTGGACACCCGACACTTGAACATGGGTATGGGAAATGTGTCCGACACATCTCATAGGGTATGTCACTAAGAACACTTATCTTATAGTGGTTCTTTTAGTTCGTTATTGCTTTGAGATGATGTAAGTTTTAAAGTAGGACAATATGCACCACGAAAAACACCATATTAACTAAGGAAAAGTTGGAAAGTAACAAGAGATGGGAATATTTTGCCGTGCCTCTGTGTCTTGGGTTTTAAAAGTTAGACAAAATTGGACGAATCCGACATTTGGACGCATAACTGACTTAGACATGAATCCATGTAACATAGAACAGATCAAGATGGCTAAAGATTCTACAAAAGAAAAGGACCAAATTACTGTAAAAATGTATTGCTTACGCAGACAAGAAATATATGTAATAAATTATGTAATCATCGCAAGAAAAACTCTTATCCTCGCATGACGTACCTGCAGCGGTACTCTGATACAAAGTTTCCTCGAAAAGAATCACTCCACTGAGGTACTGGAGGGCACCAGGGGTGCAGAAAAGCAGCTCACGCAAAGCACGCCTGTTTGACTCCACATTTTCAACGTTGATGCTGGATAGACGCTTGCCAATAGTGCCGGTAGACTCATCAGCAGCAAGGATACCCTTTCCAGGGGTGCCAATGTAGGTAGCATTGGCTATGAGCTCATCTGCAAGGAATTAAAATTTCATTATATAGTGGACAGACCAAAAACTTGTACCACAAACAACATAGACTAGGAAAGTAGGAATTTTAACTAAAGCAGAATAAATACAAATCCCAAAGGAGCCAAAGTTTTGATTATTTCAAAATCCGGCTATTCCAAATGAAGTTTAGACATTTTCCTCCGGAGTTATGAAGTCAAAAAGGACAGATTATTACAATAAAAAGCACAAGAGACCCTAAACAGTTTATAGCCATAGTTCTAAGAAACGAAGCAATTCGAACCAGCCAGTTCAACCAATTGTTAACCGGTGGTCAAGACATGTCAGTTCTCCATTTGGACCAGATAAACAAGACTTAAACCATAGTGAGTACCACTAGAGCAGGGCATATTGACAGGTTCAACCAAAACCAACACAATTCACTGTTACCTAAAATGAAAAACGCTGTCCCCAAGCACTGAACATGGCCGCGTGGAAGGAGTGTAATCCAAGCTTACTTTTGTACGAAGAACATACAAATATTATTTCGTACTATGCCTAACAGATCTATCACAGATAACAGTGCGTCTATTACAAATAACAGTGCATCTAATTATCAGACACGTCTCATTTGATCAGCCAGATCAAAGAAAATGGACTAAAAGAATCAAAATCATACCTAAGAATTACAACAGATCGGAGATGCAATTCGAACTTATAGATAAATAAAACAAGTAAAAACGGAACCTATACAAATCAAAAGTCAAATCAACACGATAGTTGGGCGTTCGGCAGTAAAACAGGTATATTTTCTATGTTCAATCAAAATCCAGATCGCAGCAGCAATCAATATTTAAAACACGATCCGATACAGAAAGATATGCGGAAAGGCGGAAAAAGAGGGGAGAAAAAAAACAAATCATAAACCTATCAGACTATACAAGGCTAACAACAACTACTCTATGATCACCAAAACAAAAAGGGGATCTGACCAAATCGACGGCAGAGAAAACAATACTAGCAAGCAAAAAGATGAGATGCAACAGGAGAATCAAACCGACCAAAAAAAATTAAATAAATAGATCAGGGAATCAATCAAACAATTAGAAATGAAAGGAAGAGACCCAAAAAAAAACATGAGACTGAGATCCAAAGGACATCAAACAAAAGAAACGATCACGAGATCCACCATCGGAAACACCACATGTGAGATCTAAAAAACTGTTCAAACAAAAACTACGATGCAAAGGAAGAAAATGAAGCGGGTGAAATTACCGGCGTATTTGCCCTTGTAGCAAGACATGGCTAGATGGGTATCGCAGAGAGAGTCTAAATTGTTCTGTGGAGATAGAGGGAAAGGATGAACAAATGGGACGGAAACGGGGGACGGGATTTGGGCCTTTATAAATAAGAGAGAGCACGAAAAACTTGCTTCGAGATTATCGCTCAATGCCTCCTTCTACGAGAAAGTGATAAACCGGCGGTTTTACTTCCTTGACTCCAATTCTCAGGAAAAAAAAACTTCCTTGACTCTTCTGCCCCTCCCCCTAATCCCGGGCTTATAAGCGCATCACACACGCAGCACACACGTTGAGGTCGGTCATACCTCTGCCCAACTGTAAAAATACTGTAATAATTTTAATTAAATTTTATCATCACTGATGATAGGTCGATGCTATAAATAAAATTTGTCCTTATAATATGTTGTTGCTCACATTTTTGTTACGGCGCTTTTTTGGTGCAGTAAAGAATCTGAATTCTCAAAATTTACATTCAGATTAGCCGGTTAAAAATATAACATCGTACTTTCAAGCTGCTAAGAAGGCTTCACTCCTGGCGCTAAGCCCAGCTGAAATAAGTATATTTATTTGCAATGCAATCGCTTACTTCAACAGTTTTAGAACTCCCTAACATTTATTTAATTTAAACAATCAAAAGTGTGACGAAATATCTGAGTGCAAACTTTTTATGCGACTCGTCCTTCTTTTACTTTATTATTATTGTACAGATCATATGACTCCCATCTGCTTCATGGTAATTTTAGAATGAGAGCGAAGGGCAGCTCTCCAGGAGGGCCCAGCTTGGGCCATCAATATCATCTCAATATGGAAATGGTAGAAGAGTAATAAGATGTGGAATCAATGGTAAGTTCCATCTATGACCCCCAAAACCACTTGCTGACAAATTTGTGGGTGAGAAAGCTTGGAGGGAACCCGGGGGTCAAAACAAACTAGGCCACCTCACAAAGAGTTGGATTTACAATTTCCAGAGTTTCAAGATGCCAATCGCAAACCTGTGGGGCTTGGAGTAACTTTTGCTAAGCCACATAAGAAGGGGTCGAACCGAGAATCATGAGATCTGGGAGGCAGTGGTTGGTGGGTAGTGAAAATCCGAGAGCAACTCACCCTAAAATGTGGGTTAGGTTTGATGGGTGTTGCGTAGTTCTTGACTTTTAGGTAGATTTTTTTGACCATGTGGTGAGCTTTGCTACCACTTGCCTTTCTCTCATCTTACTCTTTGCGGCTTGGCGTGCTTATTTTCATGGTAGGTAGTGTTGGAAAAATATGATTTGTATACTTGTGCAGCATGTCTTTACAAAATATAAAAATACTGAAGGAATGGAATGTCTTAATAATTAAACACGATATTAGAAAATAAAAATAGAATTATAGAAACAACAATAAAAGAAAGCCGAGACGTGAATTTCATTCATTATCCTTAAGACTTTATTCGTCCCGCAATGGTGTTAATGGTCTCTTGACGAAAGTCTTCCAGGATACAATGGTAATATCTAGAAATAAGAGCACTCCAAATTTTCAGACCCGACCAACAAAAACAATGTGAACTCTTTCTACTTTCGGACACAGACACAGGAACAAAAAATGGAAGAGCAAAATTTCGGGAGAGATAGAAAATTTTTCAGTTACGTTTTTTTAGACCCTGGACACGGTTTTATACAACGAAAAAATTCATTGGAGGGTTCAACTCTTCATTGAAAGAATGTAACTGTTGAAAAGGTTGCAACTTTCAGGAAAAGAAAATAAATAAATAAATAAAAATTTAGTTTTTGTCCTAAAAAAAATAAAGCTCGATTGGCCCAAGTCCAAGCCCAAGCCCAAGCCACAGTCACGGACCTGACGGTGCTCGCGAGTGTTGCGGACCTTAGGTCAACCTAGGTCATCCCTCCTTACAAAACTTGGGTACCCCCGAGAGGCCCAATTTTTAGCTCTGGACTAAACCTTATAAGGAGGCAACATTAGCTTTATCTCTTCAATGTGGGATACTCTTTTCTCTTCAAATTGAACCTCAAACTTCAACTTCAATTTTGTCACTCACTCCTTCTTTGTTTTAAACTTGTGAATATACTATAATCATTTACTCAAATAGATGAACATATATCAAGTTATTCCTAACCAAATTATGGGGTGGAACCCTTTTAAAAATTGAGTCAAAGATGACTTCTCAATAATGAATTTAAAACCCAATTGCCAATAGGAAGATAAATGGGGTTCCAATATGCGGCCAAGTATAGGAAAAGAAATACTTTAGCAAACCATCGTTGACATAGACTTTAAGTAAAATTAAAAATACGAATTCACTTTATGAGAAGTATTCTTCCCTCTATTCTTAATTAATTGATCGTATTCTTTTTTAACTCTCCCAAAAGAAATTGATTACTTTTCAAATTAAAAATTATTTCATGAATATTCTTTCATATTTACCATTCTCAAACTCTTTTTATTCTACTTGTCCCTCCAAATTTAATCTTGCGCCAATCAATTTTGCTATCTCCTGACCCATTTTCTTTCTTCCCTCTCTCTTTCTTTCTCCTGGGCTAGAATAGAAAACTCATAAAACAAAAACACATTCGCTCTGTCTCACATAATTTGATCAACTTTTTTTGTATGCAGATTAAGGATTTAAGTGATATATTTCGTATTTTTCATTTTATCCTTTAGAGAGAGGAAGGGAAAAAAGTGAGACAAAAGATAGAGAATGAATTGATGGAGAGTTAAACGTAGAGAAAAAATGCAAAGGGTGGAGACTCTTCCAAACGTAAAGGCGAACATGTGGCTTTGAAGAGATACAAAAGGTGGCGGAGAAAGTATAAAACTTGGCATAAGGGTTACAACAATCATCCTAGCACAAACAAGTCATAGGGTGACAACAAGCTACAGAGAAACACACAAGCCTAAAGCTCGAGGAAGGATACCTCTTCTATGAAGCGCCATATTGAGCAAGGGATTACCCAAGATAAGGTAAGCTCAATGCCTTTGGTCGAAGAAAGGAGGGAGTCCAACCAACAAGCCATACAAATAGGCTCATTTCAGATTCTTAATACGCTCCATGCCAAAGTAATGTCACAAGTCCAGACTAGCATAGGACAAGCATTAACGAGCAAAAGGTTGCTATATGTCGTGGCAACACTTCATGGGAAGCCCGTCCAATTGATTGTGGACACAGAGGCAACCCACGACTTTATGATGATGAATTAGGCCAACCATTTACGTCTTAATGTTATTAACGGTGGAGGATTGTCAAAGTCTGTCAACACCGATGCTAAGCCCCTTATAGGTGTGACACAGCAAGTGAAGCTATGCTATGGCACATGGAAGGGGTTCGTGGACATTTTAGTAGCATCGATGGATGACTTCGAGGATCTGCTAGGCCTTGATTTTTTGTGACAAGTTAAGGCCTTTGTCTCACTATACAACAATGTGTTTATATCAGAGAAACGGGGGCATCATATGTGGTGCCTATGTATATGGGGCGTCTAGCACCAAAATATTGGAATCTATGAGTTGTCAGCCATGCAACTTATGATAGGTGTTAAGAAAAAGGAAGTGACATACTTCGCAACGTTGAAGATATAGGATATTATCATGCCATTGTCTGAGTTTCTATCGAAGGAAATCAAGGATGCTCTTTAGGCAAACAAGGATGGGATGTTGTCTGAGTTGCCTAAGTAGTTACGACTTAGGCAAGAGGTGGCTCATCAAATAGAACTTGTGCCAGGGCCAAGCCACCACGTATGGTACCTTATTACAAGGCACCGCCTGAGTTGGAAGAGTTGCAGAGACAGTTGATGGAACTAAGGGAAGCAAGGTTGATCAGCCTTCCAAGGCAGCATAAAGGGTAAGATGGATCCTTGTGGATATGCATAGACTACAAGGCACATAACAAGGCAAGGATGAAGATGGCTTGTCACCATAAGCCACCATCGCCACCTCTCACACCAGTTGTTGTCAACCACCAAATGTGACTGTGCTTTGTCACCTATCACCTTCTTCTCATAAGCTATGGAGACCGATTAAGAGTAAACCCTTCATAGATGTATCCCATTTTGCTGCAACAACAGTTTGTATGGTGGTGGTTAGCGTCACCGCCGATTTGGATGGTGGTTGACTGCAACAGCAGTTTGGACGGTGGTGGAGGCTGAAATAAAAGGAGAAAAAATGCCCCCGTCATGGGGCACACTAATGACTAAAAATAGATAGACGTGGTAAAAAGAACTTAACAGTCTACAGTTGAATAGTGTAGGGACTATTTGTACGAATTTGAAACTACATTGTCTAAACCCCCGAATGGACCAAAGTTCAGGGACTATTTGTGCTGTTTTGTCTTTGTTTTATTTGACTTTCCATTGAAGGACCAATATATGGAACCTGAAATTTTGTGTGGCAACTATAACTTCTGCGCAAAGTGCTTTTAGTCGAGGAAAAAAAAATTGGCGCCAACATTCATTTTTAGGTTCACATAGAAAAAAACATAAGTGAGTGATATGTTTTAGAGAGCAAGTAAATGATTTTCTTTTTGAATGATTTTTTATTGTTATCCGCATCTTTGAAGATGTCTACTACATCGTGTTCAATTTGGCATTGTGTTGACACATTCGACAACAATTCTAATCAGTATATTTTTTAGTGTCATGAAGTGTAGGCATCTTTTTATAACTTGAATAGCAGTCAAATTATATTTTTTTATTTTTTAATTTTTTTGATGACACAATAAAACCATTTCCCTTTCAGGGCTCATTGTGTAAATCTATTGTGCCATATAGGATGCTTGCAATGCCTAATACCAAATGAGCAAAAAGGGCACTTTATGTGTGGGAAATAAGCCGTTACCTTCTTCCTGTAAATACCATTCATTTTTTTGTCATCCGTCACCATTGTCGATGTCCTCTAGTGTGTGGTGGAGTGACGGTGTAGTTGTCCTGTTTTGGTGAATTTAATTTCATATGGATGTGCTTAATTTCTTATTCGAGACTCTTTATGGTTTGGATCTTATGTGGCTACCCTTCACCGTTTGATGCTTGATTCATTGCCTGCGATTGTTAGTCAATCTCTACGATAAGCTTAAAAGGGTGGTATATGTGTAGTTTGACTGGGGTAATTCTTTCTAGGTGGGTTGGGTGGATTGTTGTCGGTTAATGGGTCGGTGGTAAAGGATCGTGGATTGTTACCTTCGAGCAAGTTTGTGTGTGTGGTGGCACTGCTAGTTGGAGTTTGGTGACCGAATTTGTCAGAAAAAGTTTCTTTTTCTTTGAGGGTTGTCCTCTCCCTCCCCTCTATAACCAAAAGGTTTTGTAACCGATTTGGTGGTGATGGGTGTCACTACGTCTATGGAAAGCTTTGTTGGGTTCCGATTGGTGGGGTTGCTGGACGGGTGTATGGTGCGATAGGGAGCCTTAGGTTGTTTGTGGTGGTGGTGGTGGTGGTTGTTGTTCTGTAATTAGTTACTTAGAAAACATATTGTAGTGTTGGTGGTCTGTGGGCAGGATGGGTAATGATGGTTAATGCTTGGCTTGGTATAGTTGCATGTAAGAATATGATGCGCAATCGTTGCACCAAGGTCAATGCTGAGGCTTGTTGCATTGTGATGTGTCGAGTTACTCTTGGTTATCGGTCCTTGCGGGTTATAGACGGTCAGTCTTAACGGATTTTGACTGATTTACTTCTTTCGCGATAAATGTGGTCTCCCATTATGTTTTCTTGTGTCTTTTGTCCTTTTTTACGTTTTGTTCCTCTTCTAATTTGTATCTTATAACTTACTCTCGGGATAGGTTGTGCTCCCATTGTTTATAGCTAGTGCCTTGGTGTTGGTGAGGTGTGCTAATCTTTCTTTTTTTTGCCAAAGTCCATCGGTATATATTATCTCTAGCAATAGAAGCCCTCTATTTTTTTTGCCACTCTTGCAATTACAAGGAGGCTTAGCTTCATGCGGCTCCTTGTATGATGAAACGCACTAGGGAGTGCGGTATCATATTATCTACTTTTTAAATGTACTTTATCCCGTCGTACGAGTTTTTAACCTCTATATTTTAATTTAAATAGAATATTTACATAGTTGTTATTTGTTGAAACTTATTTAGAAATGTATGGCAGTTTTGGAAAGATAACTTTAAACCACAATTTTAGACCCTAAGTTTTCCAATCACATTTTTTTGATAAAAATAATCAAAAAAATAATTTCATAAACGAAGAAATCGTCATTTGAAACCATACTTTCTCAGAAAACATGTTATAAAATCAAAATTTATGGTCTGAATCGTGGTTTGAAAGCATGTTTTTTAAAACTAGTACACATAAATAAGTTATGAAACACGGTATTTGGGTCAAAAACTTCTTGTACTACATAATTATCAAGGTAATGTTTAGTACCCTCTAAAAGCATAAATAAATAAATAAATAAATAATATAATAATAACAAGACCGATCCTCGGCAAACTTGCACCTCCCTCTTTTACACCTCTTTTACAGGCACATTTCTTTGCCTCTTCACTTTCATTGGTCAATGTCACCGATCTGTCATATCAATGAAAGCGAGCACCTTTATGGTAATTGTTTTTAACTTTTAATTATATCCTTTATTTCGCTTTTTAAAATCATTTGATCCCCACTTAAAAAATCAATAATGAAAAGTAATTTAAAATATAAACATAACTTTTAATGCTCTTTTGCTTTTCTAAGACCACTCAATTTTGTTACGGTGAACATGCCATCGAGCACTATCAATCATATTGCAGTAAAAAAAAACATCGGTCTTTTACTCTGCAAGAGCGAAAAATCGTTCTTAGTGTTTGCAACATCTTCCTAAAAGCATTTCAAGCACTCGGGTTATCCACACCCAACACAGGGAAGTTACAAGAATTTTAACTTTGGCGTGAAATTAAGGATGTCTAACAATTGAGCTGCACTTGGGGTTTATATTATCATATTATCTATAGCTCATTTTCATCATTATTGTGATGCAAAAATTAGAGTTTCTCTTTTGTAATTTTATGCTTTTTCTATTTTTTCCTTAACTTTTTTGTTCAAGGTCATGGAGAATACTGTACATGTTGAGAGATATAAATTCCACATTGGAATCCTTATGAGTCTCTCTCGTCATTGTGTTTGTGTCATTTGGTTTTGAGTTGGATGCTTTCATAATACTTGTGCAATTTTCACTCTAGGAAACATAAAGTTTAAAAAATTGTTTAATTAACTATTTTAAGAACCTACAAAAACACAAAGAAAATAACTTCTTTTTTTTGGCTATGAAAGATCTAAAAACAGAACAAAACGAAGGACCATGGGGCAATGCTTGTCTCGAGCATCTTCTTCTAACTCCATCAAAGTATCCACCCATGCGGGTTCTTTAATCAACTTAATATCCACATCTTCGGAGTGGCTATTATGCTTATAAATGCAAATCGCTTCCTTACAAGGAACTCAAAACGAATTTCCTTCTCCGTTTTTCTAATAAATATAGAAAACTTCATTAAACATAAAAAATTAGAGCGGAAAAAAAAAACCCCCACCAGGAAATGTAAATCCCGAAACCCTGGGCAATGAAACGTCTAAGCAGCAAGAACAAGAACCGCAGGACTTCAACGTAGCCTCAGCTACAATTTGAGATTATAATAAAGACATATTCCTCAATCAGTAACAATCTTCATATTTGTCCTCAAGCATCATGGGCATATTCCTCATGCTCAAATCTGAAGATGTAGCATATTCCATATGCCCAAGTAGTCCAATTGAAAGTGTGTTGAATAATCCGATATGCTCAATCTTGTTGAGGACATCATATTGACAGCAGTATATGCAGCGACATAATTTGTGTTTAGCTACGTCTGTTGCAAATCGTTATCCCTTCAAACTTCTCATTTCATCGCTCATCGCAGCAATAAAAATTCTCTAAAATTCTTTGAACTATTTTGTGTACAAAATGACGTAATAGAAAGCACGCATGATCATATACAGCGCGTTATGTGCCTTAGACGTCACATTGGGAAGTCTTCATATGTAGGCAAACCATTTATTTCTAGCAGCCTTGTCTATCTTTAGTGCCTATTTAGCTAGAACATTTTTATATATAGGCTGTATTACTAGTTGAAGTAGTTGTAGATCCAAGGTCGTATTAGTTCTGCTCCCCACCTTTTTTGTGATGTATTCAATGGCGGACCTAAAAGTTTTAATGAGAGGGGTCAGGGTAGACTAAGTTAGAGCAAAAAATTAAGAAAGTTGCAGAAAAAATTAAATTTGGAGGGCCAAAACATTTGAGGGATAAACATGGCACGAGGACATGGCTCAAGCCGGTCCCGTGGGATTCATGTTGTTGTTATCACTTTCTGCATTTCCGTAAAAATAACTGTTGAGTTTCTTGTATATTCAGAAAATAAAATCCATTTCTCGCACACATATTCTAAAGCAAAAAGAACAATGTACGCGATTTCTTACCTTCTTACGTAAACACTAGGTCTATGTTTAAAGTGCACTCATATCTATATATCTTACTAGAGTAATGTCCTTTGAAACCACTGAGAGAAAACAACATGATTTCAATGAATCTCTTAATACTAAAGCAAATTACAAATGTAAATAGATAGTTAAAAAATAACATAAATCTTAGCAGGACAAGGAAACTAAGAAGCTCTCTTAAAGCAGTTCACGCCCTTATAAATGACTACCGGTACAATATCTTGAATATTTTCAAAACTCCTTTTTGGAGTGAAGAGTTTTAATTAAAATACCCAACGCTTGCAATTTAGGCAATATAGTAGGATTTAATGATTTATGGCTGTCTTTTATTAAATACTCAAGTTGTTGAAGTTTCTAACTTATTACTGAAAAAACAAAAGAAAGGTGCAAGTATGACATGCACCATGCGTGTTACTTAAAAGTACCACTCTAAGAAGTTGGTGAAAGTGATAGGCCAAGTCAAAGATGTTTATAGGCAATATGATATGATGAGGAACGAACTGTTTCCTATTGTAGCATAAATGCTTTTATAATACATACAAGTGCAGCATGCACCATTCCAAGAATAAATTAAGAAATGCATTTTGCTTTATAAAATAGTGCGCGATCATGGTGCTTTATGTGTCAATTGTTACTATTGAAATGGCAATATGGAGAACTCCGCTCTGTCCGGTCTCAAATCAATCCCTATATTCGTTTCATCCAAAGGCACTCTATCTTTAATCGAAGGTGTACATACCAGTCCCACCCCATCCCGTCTCAAGATATATGGGTCTAACTTATCCACTCCATGGTAATTAAAGCCTCTTAAAAGTAAGGTGACACTCAAATTTTTGTAAGCTGACATAAATTGTCCACGGTTTACCAATTCAAACTGTGCCTTTTTTTTTACAAGGCAATTAACCAAGGTTGTCAGTTTCCAACTCCTCATATGTTGGCTATTCATGAAGTCGACGTCTTAGGGTAGCTATTCCGTGGCTGTCAGGTTCCAAAAATAAAAAAGCAACAACATATATGTCAAATAAAAACCTTTAGGCTAATCTAAAAGCATTTTCAAACTCAAGGTTGAGCTCACCTGCGTTGGGGTTGGGTTGGGATAAATTCTGGCCTTAGCCCAAATATAAAACTTACAGGTTAGGTTGGGCGGGCTGGGCTGGGCTGGCGGCTTGACTTGTTTTGGACAGGCCTAACTCTGAGCAACCCGTACTCCATTTTGGGCCACCGGTTTAGGCTTGCCAAAGGTCGACCCCATCAATCAAAAGACTCCAAACCTTCCTAAATAAAGAAAAATTTTGAAACTTCGGAGGTCCCTAACATAATTCGAAAATATCCGTCATTTGATGGTTATTCAAGCCAGTTAATATATCTAGAGACTATATTGTTACAACTTATTATACACAGGAAGCCCAAGCAGTTGAGACGTGCAATCTACGAAAAAGAAAGTTGATCGCCAGCACATTAGTGTAGCCTTTCAAGTATAGCCCGCACTTGGGAAAAAGAAAGCACATATCCTGATCTTAGGGTTTCGTACTAAGATTCGAGCCTCGGGTAAAAGCTCTTTAGGTAATGATTTTGGAATGAACAAACTTTGACTCTTACCCGAGTTGTAAGAATCTTTCTCCAACTCCGTATATAGTAACAATTAATAATCGCTAAATGTTTATATTAATTTTTCTTCTAACTTATCAGCGACAATTATTAACAGCATTTTTTTAACGTTACTAAATAAAAGTTACTAAAAATATTTAGAGACGATTGATTGTCCCTATATAGGGGGTATGAGGAATATTCTTCCACTCGAGTAGCAGCAGCCAAATTTTTTCCTTTTGGAATTAGGAATCAAAATTTAAAAGCTAACTTTGACAAGTATTAACGTTTCTCATTTTGGGCCCTGAAAATGGATGCCCTGTGGATAAGACTCACGAGGGACACTGCGGGAAAGGGACGTCGTTTGAAGCCGTTGCTAATAGAAAGAGACATGAAAGCTGATCTTGCCTCTCGTCTTGGCACTTGCAAAGGGATGGATCACCTACTGAAATAGCCTTTAGAAAGGGATTTGATTTGACTCTATTTCTCAGGCTCTTATCTATTTTGGGAGTGAACATCTGTTCCAAATTCTTTCTACCTTCCAGTACAATTAGACCACCATGGATCCTGCTTTCTTATTGGACCTTTTGTCCATTTCTCTCTTTCTCTCTTATGCTTTTTCAATATTTACCTAGACTTCTAAAACCTCTTTTTGTTTCATATTTTAGATCGTAGCAGCGTCGCTATATTTACGTTAGATCACCAGACCGGATGATACCTTGTTCCCTATGTTAAGGATTCCAAAGAAATGAGACTCTCACCAAATCCCCGGAAAGAAAATCTTTATTATAGCGGTGAAATGGTTGAATGATAACAAAAACTTATTCCCTATATTAGTGAGAAAATCCCCGCCCAGCTGTTGCACGATTTTTTACACCAACCGGACCCGACCAACTAAACAAACCAGTTCTAATCTATAAAGTAATTTCGCTCGCGCCCGTCTGGATAGGCTTTTAAAGCTTCGTCGAATTCTGCAATGAATTCGGTTTCTATTGTCATAAAGCCCGAATCCTAACAGGCACCTTATTAATAAAAGGACTTTGTTTGTCCCGAAATTGAATCCTGTTTGCCTTTCCTGTAGGCTTGTAGGGGCATCCAAACTGGCAATGATTGCAACTTTACATTATTGCCATTTTCTTTTTACGCATGTGATGTGTGTATAATACAAGGAAAGGGATAGCATCCACCCTACTATGCGCTTTTGTACAAATAAAGGAGGGAGGAAAAGCCTTATTAAAAAAGTTTGTACATTTTATTTAGTTAATTTTTTAAACTAAGGTGTTAAGTTATCGTTTTCTCACATTCCCTCACGTGCAAGTTCCCGATTACCTCTCCATTACAATTGAAGAGACTATTTTAGAGAGACAAATCAAGGCGTATCTCATCAGAATAAATACAGACTAAATATGCAAACGGTAACGATGACATGAATCCAACAATGTATATCATGATTTCACGCGAAAGTCTAACAATAATTTATGTTTTAACAAAATATTTTAAAATGCAGTTTTTGGCACGGATGCCAAAAGTAGAAAACAGGAGGAGATTTTGCAGACCCCAAAAAGGTGAACAAGAAAAGTAAAGGACTTCTTTGTAATGATCAAAGAAGAAAACATGAAGACATGAGAATATTTTTATACCCCAAAAGACACAGACAGACAGAGGGAGTACATGGAAAATGGGTGTGCACAATTTC
Source organism: Escallonia herrerae (assembly GCA_033070095.1). Taxonomy (NCBI): domain Eukaryota; kingdom Viridiplantae; phylum Streptophyta; class Magnoliopsida; order Escalloniales; family Escalloniaceae; genus Escallonia; species Escallonia herrerae. The sequence continues at coordinate 2,512 of JAVXUP010001752.1, read as the reverse complement.
AATCCCCACATGTCAACTAGACAACTACACTGTAATACAGTTGAAATGGGACAGTAAAGAGAGGGAGTCCATGGAGAATAGGTAGGTAAAATTTACATATCAGACTAAAATTCCAAATGAAATTGAGAGACAGAAAGAGAGGGAGTCCATTGAATAGGTATGTACAATTCCAATTCCTACATATGGCAAGTTACGAGTGCGTACACTGTGGTCAAACCTTAAACAAACTATAATTTCCACAAAACACACATGTAAAAGGATAGTGAAGAAGGATTTTGAAAGAGAAAACAAAATGAAATCAAAAAAAAGAAAATCAAGAAAAAAGAATGAAGTTTAATCAGGATCCTTACAGGCACAAATCAACAGTGAGAACCCAACTTTCTCTTGTTCAGTCTGCTCCAATTTCTTCTCCTCCAACCACAACCTGCTATCCAATCCACTCCTCGGCCTAAACATGAAAACTGCATGCCCAAATTTTGGATTGAAAAACCAGTCATGAACATCCCACATCATATCCACCACCAGCCCATCCAGAAATATAGTCTGGTTCCCCCTAAAGTTCCACTGCAACCTCTTTACCTGAACCACATTCTTCTTATCTATCCAAACAGACAAAGCTGAATACCTTGGTCCCCTGGCTTCTGTCATGCACTTGACCAAAATGTCGTGGCACATGCCAGAATCGCAGAATTGAGCCTTGGTTGAGTACACCGCGCCACCTGAAAAGTGCTCACTGCGCGAAATCAGTGAGAATTGCGAGGCAGTGAAGTTGCACAAGAGTTTCTTCAAGTGTACGTCTTCTTCCATGTCTCCAAGAAGTAGACTAATTTCTGAATCGATCAAAGCCGCGATATAAAACCTTTTGACCGGTTCTGGACTTGAGTCATATTTGGCTGAGGAGATATCCCAAGCAATATCAATCCTGGAATTGCATGATTCGAACCTTTTGGTGCCTTTGGATTTATGTAACTGCCGGCATTTTGGTTTGAGTTGGGCTGGAGAAGGCTGGTCATGTATGATGCTGATGGTGAAGCCTTGGTCTGTCAAATTGCACCATGTGAGCGTGATCAAGAACTGCTTTGAAGAGGAGAGCTTGACTTTGTAGATACATACAACTGCGTTTTGGATTGAAGGGTTCAAATTTGGAGAAAGATAAGCCTGATTATTCGAAGGACCTGAACAGTATGAATCTGAGACCTTGATGGCATGTTCACTATAACAAGTTGCTATATTTCTCATCATAGAGAAGAACCCTCGAGAGATTTTCCTGGGAATTCGAAGATCAAAGCTGAATAAACCCTCTGGACAAAGAAATATGAGAATAAGAAAGGGAAGAGAGAATATTATCCCTTGCCTTTGATGGAAGAAAATGGAGGGCTTGAAGGCTATGGAAGAATGGTTCTCCACATGCCCTTTTCTTGTCTAAAAAGGCCCTTTCACCTTCTTGCATAGTTGTAACTGAAAAACCAGCCAGCCTATCAGCATTAAATAGGATTCTTTACCTTAACATAGGAAGGTAGTAAGAAGAAGAGAAGACCATATTAAATCATATAGGAGTAAACAAAATTAATACCATCATAATTTCATTGATTAATATAAGCAAATTTATGCAGACAGAGAGAGGCAAGTGATTGACATGTACTAAACTTTGACTTGATCTGATTTTAAATGTTTCAGCACATATGGTGCTATGCCACTCTGAATTATTCAAAGATAAACCTGCGCAGAAAGGGGGAAATGCAGGTGAAGATTTAGTTTAACTGTTAAATCAATGGCTTAGCACTTGGGATTAAACTAATGGGGTGTGTGACATATAGCCAAAGGAGGAGAGTTTGATATGTTCTTTACTAATACATGTGCAAGAAGGGGTGACCTTAGATGCTATCTGATTCTGGTGATGAATTGTTGATGGTGAGAGCTGGGCCCATGAATTAAAACTGGGCTGGAGATCCACCAACTGCAAAACAAACAGCCTATGCAGTAGCAATTCCTTCATCCTGATTCACTGTAGTTTTTTATTTTTCGTTATTGTGATTAGTGCATGAGGTTACCATGACTCACAAAATTTGAAGACTATTTGATGCAGGTAGCTTTATTCTTACTACTACCGAGCGACATTTTCTTATTTTGAATACATGATAATGAGGTCACGAAAAAACGCCGTTCACCACGAGACTATATACTTATACAGATCTTATATATAATCAGTGATATTGTAGAAATTTTGCCCCAGGTGGGCACTATATATACAAAATATATATATATATAAGGAGATGATAAAATGATAGCGCTACCAACTTAACCCAAGTTGCTAGCGCGATCTGGCCGTCCACGGGCGAGAATAGACGGCTAGATCGCGCGCCACAATAGCGAATGTTTTCACCGTCCACTACAAAATGTAGCGGACGGTAAATTATCGTCCGCTGCATTATGTAGCGGACGGCCAAACAGCGCTAGCAACTTGCTAGCGTTATCAATGGATCACGACCTATATATATATATATATATATAT